>OY776278.1:14796855-15264355 GCA_963675445.1 Linnaemya vulpina | reverse complement strand
TTATGCTCAGTATTGTGCCACAAAAGCTTATTTTATATGACAACCCTCGGAGAGATGAGTGCGCCGTGTGAAAAATAATTATATATTTTTATGATAGAATATAATTAAATAGTGGAGCAATTAGTAAAACCTATTGCAGAGTTCCCATACATATTATTTTACCTGAGAATAGTCTAGCACAAGAAACAGAGAAGTGCCCACACACACATATATATATATATATATATATATATATATATATATATGTGTGTGTTTGTAAATATATTTTGGAAAATTGTAGATTTACTTTGCTTTGGCACAAATGCGTGTGGTGTTTTCTAGTAGATAGAGTTAAATATAATTAACTATGGTCAAAAAGATTAAGATAAATTACTGCTAGAAAATTCTGACAACAGCTGCAATAATTCATCTCAAATTCACAAGTATGGTCTGAAAGCAGCATAATTTAAAGCTTTGGAGTGTTTAAAATATGTTACATTTCGGTCATACAACGGCGTTTATATGCGCGACTTTGCTAAAATTCTGGTGGTTGAACGTGGTGTCAAGGAGTTTTTTGCTTCAGCCATCGAAATGGAGAGCTCTTTTCTGGCGATGATATTTTAAAGTTTAATTTGGTTATTGATACATTCCGTACCCAGTGGTGAAAACTGTTACCCTGCTACAAAAAGCTCTATTGAGTTGAGAGTTGTCGAGGTGTTAAGTTCGTGGTGGTTGTTCATGTATTATTGTTCCTGTTAATCAAATCTATTTAATTGTGGTGAAAATTGAGAAATAATTAAATATGTTCATGCAAAATTATAGTTAAATAGTTGTGGAATAAATAAATTATATAGGAAAATATGCACCAACGCTGGCCGAGAATAATTCTTAATATCGCAAGCAAATTATATATTTGAAGGTTTTTTTTTGAGGTATTTTTAATGTTTTCCAAATTTTCGCAATTTCTCTCAATGCACTTCAGAGCGCAAAAGTGTTTTTTCTGCGTTTCGCAGTTAAACAGATTTTCTGAAAGATATATGATTTATTCCCAATAATTTAAAGGCCTTGGAAAATTTCGACGATTTTCATATCTGGCACAAGTTCTGTCATGTGTTACAGTTTCAGCGAATTTTAATAATTAATAACTGATTACATATCGATTTTCGGCCCTGAGTAAGATTTTATTTTATTCGTTCGTCTTAAAATTTTATGTTTAAATTTATTAAAATTTTATACTTAAAAAATAAAATTCCAAAAGGAACTTTATTTTTAATTCCTGATTTCATTTGTTCGTCGCACAAACAATAAAAATCAAATTTTTTTTTATTAATCTGAACGAACAAATTAAAATAAATGACAGCGAATAATTCCTGGTTTATATTTTGTTTGTTTGCTGCTTCAGTGTGTAAAGGGTGTGCACGTTTGGATGTGTATTCGAATATAGATGATGTTCGTGGATTTATGTACACACGGGAATGCATTTATGAATGGGCATGTATGTGAATAAAAAATTTACTTGGCGGAGTTGATTACATTCATTAAAATCTTACATTCATACATTCAGAAATACATAAAATGCATACATACATATATACATACACACTTTCATACATGTACATGGACATACATAAATACATTCACAGATACATTAATACATCCATATATTCCTACATACCATCTTACATACATACTTATGCGCATACATGAATACATTAAAAGAAACATACACACACACACAGTAGGTACCTTGTATTTATGTAAAAGAGAAGGAATCGCCAAATATCATTTGACCTTGATCCTCTACAAAAAACTATCCTCCAATATCAAGCAGAAAATATACCGTTAACTTGCATAAAAAAGAAAAATATCACAAACTTAATGTTGTACCGCTAACAAATTTTATTTCTTAAATTTGTGAGCGAATTCTATTTTGCACTCTCTCATTTTTTGTGTTTGTTTGCAAAGAAGAAACAACAACACCAACAAATCAGTTGAGACGAGTGCGTAAAAAGTAATCGAGATTGAATTTACGAACTGAACAACGAGTGCGCACGCGATTATTATTTATTCCTGCACGAGTCTGATAAGAAGTCGCACAGAGAAGAGAACCGCTGCGCAGTTTACAACGCAGTTATTTGATGCACTAAATAAATTTCAATGAAAACAATATAATAAACAAAAGTAATATAATAAATTAAATTAAATTGTATAATAAATTAAACAAACATTATTTGTATAAGAAAATAAAAAATTTAATAGGCTTCGTGCAGCAAAAATGAAATAAATAATTTCTAAAGTTTTGAATGTGTAGAAGTGAATGTTTTGAATTTATGCGCGTTATTTTAAATCGTATTGCTCGCGAGTTGTCGGGTCTAAGTTCGTTATGTACGGTCGTTTCGTTGTCTACAAGGAAAAGGAATACGCTGTTTGCGTTCTGAAGTGATAAGGAAAAAGTGTTTAAGTGAATTAAATGGAAAAAAGTTAAAAAGCAAATTAAAAGAAATAAAAATGGGCAATTAAAAAAAGTATATCAAAGAGAATGTATAAGAGAAATATCGAAGAGCTGAAGATAAAGTGTTAATTTTTTTGAGTAAATAAAATGATTCGATAAATAAATAAATAAATAAGTAATTAAATAAATAAATAAATAATTAAATAAATAAATAAATAATTGAATATATAAATAAATAATTGAATATATAAATAAAAAAGTGTTTGAAAAATTAAAAAGGTTTCTTCCACAGTTTGGCCTGCCATCTTCATATTAAAGGTAAATTGCACTTGTTTCTACACATATTTTTATATATCTTGCGATAATGTCTTGACGTTGGCGTCGACAAATAACAATTACAGAATAAGAAGAAATGTTTTTGATTACTCAGAAGTAACAACATAAATCAGATAATTTTAATATAAAAACTCATTTCTGTAATCAGTCTTCCATTCCCTCATGCCACCCTCTATTAGTACTCACCTTTGACCGTGATACAACTTCTTCTAACCGCTGTTCGGATATATTTTTCATATTTTTAAATGTTTATTTTATTAAGTTTTTTTACACATATATATAATTTTGTTGTTGTTGTTGTTGTTTTTGTTTTCATTAAATATTTTGTTTTTGTGCTACATAAATTATTTCTGAAAGACGTTCAATAATAATGAGTTTCTTTTATGTTATTATTTTTATTTTTACTTTTTCTTTTTGTATTTTCTTATTTCATTTTAATTTCGTTAATTTATAATTATGAATGATTTTGGCTTTTTAGTGATTGTTTTTCTATTTTTTGTTTCTATTATTTTCATTGACTTGCTCTTAATTCGTTTCTTTTCCTGTCTCTGTCTTTTTGTCTTATTTAATATGCTTTTCATTTTGTTTCTTAAAGAAAAACTATATATAAAAATGTTAAAAATAACAATTCGTGAAACCAGTTAAAAAACTTAAAACGAAATCTGTTTGCGGTATTTTAGTTGTATTTAAAAAAATATTTCACTTAATCTTGATATTCGTTATTTTAAAATTCATAATAAATTCGTAAACTTCGATGTACAATGAAATTAGGCTTGAATTTAAATAAATCAATCGTATTTTAAATTTATGCTTTTCTTTTGTGTCATATAAAATATTTTTTATATGTTTATATTTCGTTTTTGTTTTATTTAATTCTATAGTGTTGCTTTTCGGTTTTCTTTAAACTCTATTTCTGTTGCTGGTTGGTTTTATTTGTTATTTCTATTTTGAAGATGTACAGTTTCGTATGATTATTTTGGTTTTGGCAAATTTGATTGAAAATATTCTGCAGATTTGATTTTAGTTTTCTATTTTTTTTTTGTATTCTCTTCATTGTGTTTGATAGTTTAGGTTTGTTGATTTTGTGAAAGAAACAATATTTTCCAGATCAGTTGTTTTAAGTTCAATTCAAGAATCTGTTGATTCAATCAAAACTTTTACTTTTCGAATAGGGTTTTCATGATAAACTTGATGTCTCACAGTTCGTTATCAAAGTTACAGCGCATTTTTAAAAGCTTCTCGAAATCTCAACTAATTGAATGTTTAAAAAAATTACTTGGATTTATTTCTCATAATTGACTTGGATAATTTGGGGAAATTGGAGTCGTTAAAACACAATGTTATTGACTTCATTCCAATGCAAATATTATTATGGAAAATATATTATAAAAAAATTTGTCCTGACTTGTGGTTCCTGTAAGAAATGAAGATCCTTTTGAGTGGCTGCATCAACATTAACAGGAGGCTGCCCTCTGCGATCTACGCTGTGCGACTCCTTCTACACGGAATACTGAATAGTTTGCCTCACTCTAAGCAACAGGTTTGTAAATTTCCCATTTGTCCAAAATTGCACTAAAAGCCCATAAAATTGTTGAAAAAAAGGAAATTAATTTTGGTGAAATATTTGATATAATCTCCGCTTATTTGAACTGGTTAATTCTTCAGATTTATATTTTATATTATCGATTCCTTATTTACAAGTATTTCATTTGATACAAAATTTATTTCAAAAGCTGTTGTGAATCAACTTTTAATTTTCCGCTGGAAAAACTTAAGATCGGGAAATTCAAAAATTGGCAAGTTATTATTTTTACTCCGTTAAAAAAATTAGTTCTAATCAGATCTGTATATTTTGGGGTTCTATCAAGCTTCCCCGACTTATTCTGAGAGCACGTCATTATGTCTTTTTGTATGTGTGTGTATTTGAGTGTGCTTGGGCAAGTAAGCGACCCACCTATAATTTTTTTAATAGCTAAACCGAATCACACCAAACTGGAATCGATCTAAAAACTTTTCCAAGATTTCCAGCTCGAGCAGGTAAATTAATGGAAATAAGAAAAATATGTATTAAAAGAGTTTCTTTTTATTAACTATTAAACGTCTTTACCGATCGATCCTACAAGTTCTTGACATATAAAAACCACCACGAACCAGGTCAAAATCAGTTAATTCGTTCGTGAGATGTTGTAAACGAAAAAACTTTAGAAAAAAGTGATTTTTTGTTAAAAACCGCAAAGTTATATATCTGATCAATTGGAATACTTGATTCCTTTATAATAACCGAATACGACATCAGTTACCGCTTATCACTTGGGAATCGGTTGGTTTGAAAGCTTAAATAATAGCATTTTAGTTCGAAGAGCTCAAAATCAGAGAATAGAAAAAAAGAGATGCATCAGCGTTGCGATTAAAATTAGCAGGAAATTTAGGGTCAATTGTTTTCCATATTTTCTTCCGTGACTAGCATTGGCTGCAAATTTCTCCAGAGATAAAAAAATTGATTATGGGTAAGAGGATAGAAGGAGTAGTACATCCCCAAGTTGAATATGACAAGTAGGACCCTTGCAAAAACGTTCATTCGCCTAAAGAACGAAGCGTGTTAGTTCTATCATAAGTGGGTGCGCCTTGAGGAAAGAGCATTAAGCTCGCAAGTTTCTTAATATAATTGGAGGACATTCCATTTGTTATATTTGCAACAGCGAAACACATTTTATATTTTTCAATGTTCCACTGGGTCAATATAGTGGGTTCCACCTTTCCTCCTGTACGCGGTCGAGTAACTTTAAATGTTACTATGAAGCATCGACACATACATGAGATCCGTATTCTAGTTATGATTGAAAATTGGTGGTAACGAGTGAATTTTTTGCTATTATCTTTTTGGCAACACTAGTTTTGACAGCTCGCGCACGTTTTGTATCTTGTGTCATTGTTAAACATCTTCAGTTTGGTCTATAATTTAATCATGAATCGTCTTACAAACGAACAACGCTTGCAAATTATTGAATTTTATTACCAAAATGCGTGCTCTGTTAAGAAAGTTCATCGCGCGCTTCTTCCATTTTATGGTCAGTTTAATCGACCTACTGAGGCTTCTATTCGGGCTATTGTAAAAAAATTTCGCATCAAATTTACATTGTTGGACATTAAACCACCAACACGCTTACGTAGAGTGCGAACTGAAGAAAATATCGCAGCCGTATCGGCCAGTGTTGGTGATGACCGTGAATTATCGATTCGGCGCGGTTCGCAGCAATTGGGCCTCTGTTACTCCACTACGTGGAAAATTTTGCGGAAGGATTTGGGTGTGAAGCCTTATAAGATACCGCTGGTGCAAGAATTGAAGCCAAACGACCTACCACAACGCCAAATATTTGGTGAATGGGCTCTTGAAAAGTTAAATGAAGATCCACTTTTTTATCGAAGAATTGTGTTCAGCGACGAGGCTCATTTCTGGTTGAATGGATACGTGAACAAGCAAAACTGCCGTATTTGGAGTGAAGAGCAGCCAGAAGCATTGCAAGAGCTACCAATGCATCCACAAAAAACAACCGTTTGGTGCGGATTATGGGCTGGCGGCATCATTGGGCCGTATTTCTTCAAAGATGATGCGAATCACAACGTTACTGTGAATGGTGAGCGCTACCGTGCGATGATAACAAACTTTTTTTTGCCCAAAATGGAAGAGCTTGACTTGCATGACATGTGGTTTCAACAAGACGGTGCCACATGCCACACAGCACGCGAAACAATGGACCAATTGAGAGGTGAGTTCGGTGAACAGTTTATTTCACGCTTGGGACCAGTCAATTGGCCGCCCAGATCGTGCGATTTAACGCCTCTAGACTATTTTTTGTGGGGCTATGTTAAGGCTAATGTCTATAGCGACAAGCCCGCTTCGATTGACGCACTGGAAGCCAACATTGCCAACATTATTCGTGAGATACCGGCCGAAATGTTGGAAAGAGTATGCCAAAATTGGACTAAGCGGATGGACCATTTGAGGCACAGCCGCGGCCAACATTTGCATGAAATAATCTTCAAACATTAAATTATATCGACCCAACTATCAATCCAAATAAATATTTCATGCATTTTTCTGAATTTTGTGTTTTCTTTTTTTTTAATTTCCGATAGTTCTTATAAAATCACCCATTATAAACACGGAGGAGATCAGATGGCATCTTTAAAAGCTAAAACAGTTGAGGGCCTCTTTTGAAGTTACTTCTTTTGAAAGGCCCAAAAAATAGTTACATGTTGATCTTAAAACGAGTAGAAATGTAGTGTTCGTTGGAGACCAAGTTGTTAATGGGACACAAAAAGGCGAATTTTGTTTAATATAAAACCAATTAATTATCTTGAAGCTTTTAGGCAACTGCTCGGAATTCACTTTCATAAATTATATACGAAATTTTTATATAAACATTTAATAAATAAACTTGAAATATCTTCGCTGTTAATTCAATTCAACTGTGAGAGACTTTTGAAAAAGTTACCTTTTTTTATCCAACTTCATGAAGAGTGTAACAAAGTCGTCGTTAGTTCACTAATTATATATTTTAATTAGTTTTCTTTTTCTGGGTATGGCTTTTTAGGTTTCATGATTTCTACACTGTTTTTTTTTATATATAAAACATTTAGTTTTTTGTTAAATTTCTATTTGTTGTTAAATATTTTCCATAAAAATATCCTAAATTATTTAGTTGTTTTATAAGTTGAAAAATAAATTAAATTATTTTTGGCATTTCTTTTAAGTTGTTTTTTTTTTTTGTTGTTAATTTTTAATTTTGGCACATGATTTCCGAAAAATATTCAGTTTGTTTGTTCTGGTTTAAAAAATCATAGTTTTTATAAAAATTTTCAAAAAGTTTCTATCTTAATTGTACGTTAGTCTAATAATTACTTTTAATACATGGATTTTTTTTGTCGTTCTTATATTCAATTTTGTTTAAATTTTATTAAAAAAAAAACCAAACATTTAGTTGTTGCTGTCGTACAGTTATAAAATTATTTATGCTCTATAGTTTTGATTTAATTCTTAACTTACTTTTTTAGTTCATATATTTTTTATTAATTGATTTTGAAGTTTTTTTTCTTTGTTAATTTTGTATTTGAAATTCATTGTACATGGGTTAACCTTCATATTCATTATTAAACATAATTAATTTGTTTATTTATATAAATGAATACATAATTAAAGTCTGTGAATTATTCTATTAAGAAAAAAATATATATATATTTATGTTTAAGTAAGTTTTAGTAGTATTTTATTTAATATTATTTTTATTATTATTATTAATTTGTTAGTCAAGTTTTGAAATTTCCTCGTATTTACATTAAACAGTTCAGTTTGATTTCCCAGGGCTTAAATACAAATTTATACAATTCATTTTTACAAACTTTTACAAATAAAAGTTATTTAAATATCAGTCGATAACTTTGAAAGTATATTTTATTCTAAATTTTATTTGGCATTGAAATTAAAATATAATTTTGTGAAACAAATGCGAGAATTGTGATGTAGTTTAAGTTCAAACGTGGGCAACAATTCTGTGAATTAGTTTTGACTCTGAAAGTGGGTTTATACGGTTGCCGCAAAACAGCAATTGTTGGTCTAATTGATAGCCTAATCGTGGTGTGATTCCTTAATTTATTGCCTCATACTACAATAAACAAGAATATTGTGCTGATTTGCCTCAATGAAATACAACTCTGTAGGCGGAATCGTGGGAACAATTTATAGGCAACCATGGGCCAATATAAATGCCAAAGGCCTTATTCATAAACAATATTTTATGCTTATAAGATGCTTATAAAACAAATTTTTATACGAAATTTTTCTCATGCCAAATTATAAGCATAAAATAGATTTTTGTGAATAAGGAAATCAAAAACAAAATAGTGCCCAAATTAATTTTTTTAATGATCAAAATTTTTTCTCATCACCGATCTTAAAAGATTTCTTTTCGTAAGTCAAATGGTAATTAAAAATTAAGCAATTTTCTTGTATTTTAAAGAATAAACTATTTGAAAATCATAAATATTTGAAAGGTCTAATTTATATCAAAATTAAAGGATTCTTTTCTAGAAAAGAATGCAACATTTATTAAACTTTTTTACAGAAAATGTCAGCATTCTGTGATTTGAAAATAAAAAATTTACAAGAAATTAATCCAACAACCGCTACGAAATATAATTTCTGTTTTAAAACTTCCACAAACTGCCACTTTTTAGAAAAGAAATAAAAAAAAGTGTTACATTTTTTTTCTAGAAAAGAAAACGCCATAGATTTTTTATTAAAGTAAACTTATTTTTTATTAATTCGGCAGTAGATATTTTAAAGTTTATATTAAAACAAATAGAACAATAATTGGCACGATGCACAACAGCTGTTTAGCAGAGTTGCCGTAGAAAAATGGTGTGGCTCTATGAAATCATACAAATTCTAAAAGAAAAATTGCAGATGTGGAGGATTTTTCTATGCATTCTTTCAACATTATCAGATGTTTCCAACATGACTTGGCAGCACTCAACTTCGCACAGATACGAATAGGCTAAGAAAGACTGCACCAATTGAAAAATTATTTTAAGTTGGTTTCAATAAAATTATTTTGTATGATAAAACCATGTTTTAACAGAATTCATTAAAATCATGTCAGTGAGAAAACACTGTAAATTATAGACATGTTTCTTGTTGTTTTGAACACAATTCTTTCACAGAATAAGCGTTGCTTTGCCTTTCAAAACATTTAAAATTTCTATAAAAACTAAAAGCAAGTAGAGTTTAAAAAAGCAAAAGATATATTTGGATTTTTTTGTTTGTTTTTTCTTTTGGCTACATAAAAGTTTCACCAAATTATGGTGATTTACAAAATCAGGATATTATAGTCTTACACACTGAAAAAAATTCTGCAACTTTTGAAGTAAAAAATGCACATGTGCTGCATTTTTTCTATGTATTCTTCTCACATTATCAGAAGTTTCCTAATTCTAACTTGGCAGCACTCAACCTAGCACAGGCAAAAACAAGGCTGCATTTTATAAAACTTTCTTAAAACCAATTCGAAAATGGTGTTCATTTGGCTATAACAAAATCTTTTTTTGTTTTAAGAGAATTAATTGTCACTTTAAAAACACTATAAAATAAAGACAAATTAATTGTTATTTTAAATACAATTAATTCTTTCACCGAATAAACATACAGAAATTCATGCGTTTCTTAGCCTTTCGAAGTGTTCAAAATTTCGATAGAAACTAAAAGAAAATAGAGTTAAAGAAAGCGTAAAAAAATTAAGAATTTTTTCAAATTTGTTTATAAGTCACACCAACGCATGGTGATTTACAAAATTAGGGTGTTATTGTCTTTCACACTGAAAAATGTGATGCAACTTTTGAAGTAAAAAATACAAATGCGATGCATTTTTCAGTGCATTCTTCTCACTTTATCTGTTGTTTCCAATATAAAACTTGGCAGCACTCAACTTAGCTCAGACAAAAACAAGGTTTCATTTCATGAAACCTTTCAAAGCAGGTTTTAAGTTGGCTCTAACAAAATCTTTTTGTGTGGTAAGACCAGGTATTAAAATTTTATTTTAATGTTGAATCCATAATTTATTAAAATCATATCAGTGTGAAAATACTATCAATAAGTTATTAGTACGATCTGTAAAAAGGCCACGCATTAAAACCTGTGAGGAGACTTGAGCTGCTTAATTGTATATGATTAACAGACTGTTTTTTGTAAATAAACTAAAACTGATCGTTTGGGTTGTCATATAGAAATATAAAACAAAACATGAGTTTGTTTACTTCCAATTCATGTGAAATTAATTTGTTTTATTGATCACCTCAAATTCAATTAGAGTTGCCAGATTGCTTTTTTATATTAATTTAAATAGTGAAATATTTTCAACCACTTGAAATACCATCAAAACTCTTATACATTCACTTCACTTCGCCTCACTTTCACCACATTTATTTCCTTTTAAATTCAATAAAATAATTAAAATTCTTTCGTTAAGTCAGTGTTGCAAAATTATAACAAATAATTTTTTTTTCAATTAAATTCAAACACCCATACATTTACAAATAATTACAATTGGGTTACATACGATTTAAAATACAACCTGAATCGGAAAGACTTCCGAATGCATATAACTCTCAATTTTTCTCATAATTTGTTGGAATAGTATAAAAAAGTATATTCAAATATTGTAAAATATTTTTATAGGTTTTTTTGGGGGGGTTGGAGTATCATTCGGGGAAGTGCATGCAATCATATTATAAATGTATTTGAGGTTAAGTTAAGGGGGATACAAGTGTATCATAGCTGAGGGGGAGGGGAGGTGGCGTAAATATTATTTATATGGGCTGTGATGTGGTGTGTGATGTCAAGTGTGGGTGATAAGTTTATATTGTTAAACGGAAAAAAGAATTTTGATTGATTGTCCGAAAGTTATTTTTTTTAATAATAATATTTTATTGTTTTGGTTCATCATCTGTTATGCTGAGAGAATGGGGGGGAGACAGTTATAAATTTAAGGATTAAATATTGAGATTTATTGTGTTTAAAGAGGACTCTTAAAAAGGAAGTACAGGAGATGTTACACTTTGCAAATTACTCGCTTTGCTCGTTACACATACTGATAAAGAGTTTGTATGTGTATGTTATTTGATTTGCTATAAATATTTAACTTTTTATTCACATGTCTTAAAGAATAGCTGGATATATATAAATTAATATGTACATAATATATTTATATACACACATCCACACACACACATTTACATACATGAACCTATTGTTAAGGGGATTAGTAAATGGATTTACCGCTTTTTACTTTTCTTAATTGCTGAAAATACTCATTTACACACATACTAAAGTAAAGCTAAAAGAAGAATATGTATCTAATAACACCACACGATTTCATACCCAGTAGGATGTATATTTTATTTCGAAGTTGATTGTTGTTTTCTTTAAAATGAAAACGGTGATACAAATTGAAACTGAAACACAAAAAGATCTCATTAAATGCAGCATGAAATTTTATTGCCTTTTAGAGTTTACGGTAATATTTCCATTTCCTCTTCGAAATTCCCCACTGTGCAATTGCATATATGTGAAATCAACTGCTTGTCTTGAGAGTTTGTTCGTATGTAAAGGGGAATTTTATGCCATTGGGCGTTATTCCCGGTTTAATGGTGGTCAAAGCTGTCACTTATTAAAATGAAGTGAACAAAAATAAAATTCCCATCCCTTCGATCTTCACTTCAGATCATATATTATTAAAGCAATAATAATTGCAGTCCGAACTGTGAGCCTATTCATGCCAACCGTTGCTAAAAATTAATTTTTAAGAAATTGTTTTTAAACCAGTAGATGGCGTGTTGTAGGAAGCTGGAGAAAAAGCTGTACGACATGATTGTGCATGCTTGCTGCTGTCGATTTGATGAAATACAATTCGTTTCCTGCTTTCTCACCATTCAATCATTGAAACAAATTTATTACGAATTAATTTTATCGCGAGATTTTCCCCAAAATAAATGCAAGATTTGAAGTTGTTGCCATTTTAGAAGACACGTTATTCCATCGTGTGACGCTCCCTTTTGACTAAATTTGAAAGTACAAAACACGCGAGTTGTGCAAGTCAAGTTATATGCAGTCTGTTGAAGTGCAGGTTTGCACGAGGAAGTTTTTGCTGCTCATCTTTTGAGTTTGTGGGTGTGGGGGGAGTGGCATTTGATACGAAGCTGCTTGTACTCGGGAAGTTTGTAATTCTTCTTATTTCTCATTTTTTTTCATTGTCTGCTTGACTGCGCAGAAGAATTTTATCACAGACTAAATAAAATTAACTCTAAAAAATTTTGTAAAAAACTCGAAAATTTGTTGCAGCAGATTTCTTTGTATGAACATTCAGGCAGCTCCAAAAGGAAATTAAAAAGAATTTGAGCAGCAAAAACATTCTGATTTAAAGCTGGACTTATACGACATTTTCTTTTTATCCAATACCCAAATCTTTTCTCGCAACGCAATAAACTCGTATAAAACTAGATCTACACTACGTCTTCTATACGTTACGTTTATTAACGGCTGAGACGCGTGTCATGTACTTTCGGCTTAAAAAATCAGCTGACTTTTTCGATTTCTTAAGGGTGGCCAACTTGTGTTTATTTTGGGAAAGCCCTGAATTAAATTTGGCACAACTTTTACAAAGATTGAAAATATTTGGGAACAGCTTCCAATTAATTGCTCCGTCGTTATAAACTTTTAGGTGAATAATACTTCTACTGGGCAGAGCGGTGGGGTAAAAAAATCATACACAAATCCAAACACAGACACAAATACTTTCCAACTATTGAAACTGTCGTTGCGGTATTTGACAAGATTCTATTAACCGCAATCGAAATGTGCGGAGTTGATAGTTTTGAGGAGCCTAAAAGTAGTTGCTACGCACTGCAGCACCTGTCAGTTGTGGCAGTCTAATAATTATTTTCTCTTAACATTTTCTTACTTAAATTCAATTAATTATTGTTTTGCAGTATTTCGAGGAGGAGAGATCGTATAACTTTTTTTTAAAATTGTTTCTGGTCTTTCGTTGGCATTTCTTTAGTATTTCTTGGCTTTCTCACTGTCTCACACTGATATGGAATAATCGGATTTTTCAGTTAAAAGCTTTTGTGCGGCTGCTGGGGAATGCTGACGTGATTGTTGCTTTTGTGTCGTTGTTGTTGTTGCTGTTTTCGATGCTGACGATGGTGATGTTGATGGCTGTTGTTGGTGTTGTTGCTGCTGGCTTTTATGTACAACTTGCTGCTGTTGCTGCTGCTGCAGTTGCTGCAACTGCGGCTGTGAGGTGGGGCGAGTCTCTTGTGGTCTCTGCTGTTGCTGCTGTTGCTGACGTAACAGATGTGATGTTGTGGAAGCCGGACGTGACCACAATGTTGACCTAAGACCTAATTTGAGCTTCTTCAACGTCTCCACATCACATTCAACCTGTGCAACCTCAGCACGTTCCGCAGGCATGACTGCAACATCAACGGGCATTTGATGGAATCCACTACTATTCGAAATTACATTGCATTCAGCTTGTAGCTGCAATGGATGCAGGGCGCGTATTGCACCTCCGGGCCTAATTATAGATTGGACAAGTATTTGGTAGTATATGACAATAGGTTTTTGTATTTATAGCAGAGCTTGATCACTACGTATGTGTTGAGTACAACGATATGAATAAAAGTACCGGCTTTTTTTGCGCAACTAAAATGTACGAGTATGTAAATTTTTTTTCTGTTCTTTTGACAATGAAAGTATTTGTATTGCGGTTGTAGAAGTCGGAACAAAAAAGTTTGGAGACTAGAAAGCTTCAATACATTTAATGATGCCTGAATAGCGAAATAAAGGAAATTGAAGGACTGATTTAAAGTTTAAACAAAATTTAATTTAAGCTTAGCAATTTGCAAAGTTATACCTTTAAGGTATTAACATTAAAAATTACTAAGCTTGCCCGACTATATTTGCCAATAAGATCCAGAATTCCCAGTTACTTAAAAAAACTTGCACTTAAAAAAATCTCTCAATTATCGACGAGATAGTGTCACTCAAATCGAAAATTCATCATGGCATTTTCTGACTTTACTTTGGCTGCCATCTAGAACTTTGAAGTTTGGAAAGTACTGCCACACAATTATATATACGAATATTACAAACGTTGCCACTAACACACACTACTTTTTTTGCTTCTTTGCGGTGGCGCAAAATGTCACAGTGTGGTGTCGTCTTTAAACATTTTCAGTGATACGAATAAAAAAAATCTCTATAAATAAATTTCAATCAAATAAAACAATGAAATCGGTAAATAATTTTTTGTAATATAGCTGGTCACATAAAGAAACCTGTTGAGTAAAAGAATTTATTGTGGTAGATGTTTCTGGACATCAAGAGTGTTTTCAATTATTTCAGCTCAATAAATGATGAAATAGGATTAATAATAACTGCGTTGTATCAAATTTATTATGAAAAAGTATACGAGAACTGTATGAAACTGATGGGTAAGTCGCACTGTTGCCGTTTGATTATATTCTTCATGTCCTATTTTTCTGAAATTTTTTCTCCCACGTTTTTTAACTTTTTTGTTTTCAACTTTATTCAGTACTTTTGAAGTTTTTTGCATTTTTATTGGGTAAGCACCAGCCATAACATTTTTCATATAGTTTTTATCTACTACGAAAACTCTTGAGTCGATGGAAGTACCGTAATAAGATCCAACATCAATATAAGCTTTTTAACTGATTATGGGCTATTCTTGTTCATAAGAAGAATCAATGAAATAGTGAATTTTGAAATCTTTGTCAGTGTGAGCTTTATGGCTCGTCTCATGACGATATAAAACTTTTGTGTGCAAACCAGGCCCCTGATCAACTTTATTTAGCAGAATTTGAATGTATTTTGCAGGTTCTTGTCTAAAATAAGCATAAAAAGAGATAGTCTCAAGTTTGGTTGAATCATAAATATATCTTTTATATATCCAATTATTTTTGCAGAACAATGGGACTCGAGAGTTTCTAATAGATTAAATAAAATTTGAATGCTTTTCTTTAATTTGTGAAAAGCTATCGAGTTTATTCGAGAACCGTTATAAGGCGCATGAAGGTTTTTTTAGTTTCTATGATTTTCAACATTAAGCCAATAAAAAATTTCATTAAAATTCAAATACATCATGCTTCGTTGCATTAGTGGGTCTTTTTACTGTTGTCGATTAATATTTCATATTCAAATTCTCGAGTCGATTCGGCAATCGTTTTAAGCTCCAATGAAACAAGTTCCCTTAAAATTAGTTTAATAAAAACTTCGTCAAATAAATGAAATACTTCTATTGATTCTATGAACTAATTTCATTGTTAACAAGAATTTATTTCATCAATAGAATAATATACTTGCATTTATTCAATGTAGTAATTTATTAAACAGAACTAAATTTATTAAACAATTTTTTGAGTCAATTTATTAAATGTTTTCTTCATGTGAATGTCTATATGCATTCTGCATTTCATTAGCTCTTTCACTGAATTATCATACGAATTTAATCGATTAACAATACATCTGTGCTTATATACAAACTTTCACAAACTGTTTGAGAATTACCAACCAAAAGTATAGACTACGAAAGTTTTAGAAAACACAACAATTAATTTAAGAGGATCGTTAAGGCAATGAAATAATTTTACAGAAAATGTATGTCCGTTTACTATATCAAACGTTTATAACTTCAACGGAATGTTAATTGAAACAACAAATACATTTTATAGACACAATTTTCGTTTATCCATAAAACGTTTTTTAAACAGATATAAAATATTGTTAAAGCGACTTAAATATTTTTTCGAACTTAGTCAAGCTAATGGAGCAATTCAAACTAATTTTCTTCTACGAAATTAATTTAATTTTCATGGGATGTGCGAAAAAGTTCAATGAAATAATTTCATTGGATTCATGAAACGAAATTCTCTCAGTGTGTTTAAGCAATTTTCATATATTATGAAATTATCTAATAAAAATTATATAAAGAAAAGTGCACTTGCGAACATTTTCTGAATCTTATTTGCAACACAAGTCTATTTAATTAATAAAAAAAAGAAACAGAAGAACAAGAATGGACTTGCCCCACATTCTTAATGCTACACGCCACCCAAAATGGTCTGATTCAACTAATCCTATGACTCGTAGTCGAACTTCTGATCGATGGGGTTCATGTAGGTACACGAAATCTCGCCGATATTGTAGCCAAAACTGTTGACTATGCCATCGCTATCGACCAGACTTCCATCCACACTGCCCCCAAGGGCCGTATCCTATTTGGGCAGTGTTGGTGCCGTAAAGAATTTTGACGATAGAGGTGCTGTGGATGGATTCAAAAGTGTACCACCCGATAGACCTTCGTCGGCCTTGTGTGCTATCGGACGAAATTGTGATGATGGCTGCATGCATGCCAGGGATGGGGCTACAGATGCAAGGGAGTTAGTACAACTATTATTATCTAACAATTCGGATGTGTGATGGTCATTGAGGTTAGTGTGCTGTTGGGGATGGTGTGGTGCGATTTTGGGCGTGACTAAAAGGGGTTGTTGTGATAATTTGCTACTATTGCTACTGGTAAAACTACTGGATGTATTTATATTTGATTGTTGTTGTTGTTGCTGTTGTTGGTTGTGTTTTTGATGGTGTTGGAGTTGCTGTTGCTGATGTTGATGTGGCTGTTGTTGGTGTGTTATGGATGGTGACTTAACCAAAGTGGGTATGTGACATTGTATGGAATCTTGTGATTTAAATGTACTCGAAATGGATTTAAGATTACCGACGCCACTGCGTGGCGAAAGTATTTTATTCGAATTGGAATTATTGCTTGACGAATTTTTGCTATTGTTATGATGTCGCGGTGTTGTGTTGGTAGAAAACTGATATAATTGATGATGATACCTTGAACGACCGCGACGTGGCAATGATTTTTGTTCGGACATTGGTGATAGATCAGAGGATGTGCTTGATTGTGCTCCATGGTAGATGATACCTGCGGGAATGGGGGAAACAAGAAGATAAAATCATATAAATAACAACAGAATTGGCGTAATTTCTTTTTCATTTTTTTCATTTTTTTTTGAGGAAGGAACTGTACAAGAAAGTGGATAACTGTACGGGTGTAAAGAATTGCAATAAATCGTTGGAATACATGAACGTATTTGGAATTGTCTATGGGGTTAAACGGGTTGTAGTATTTAACAAACGAAGTCTTTTATATTTTACATCATATTTAAAACTTATAATTAAGAGTACTTTTTAGATTAAAAACAGAAATAGTAGACTGTAAATTAATAGATTTTTTAATACTACAGATAAGTTATCGATATGTTGTGATTTTGAAATTGTGGTGTTAGTCTTGAGTCTGTGAAAAAGTAAAAATTTTTTTGTTATACGAAGAGTTTGCAGTTCAATGCAGCTGATGTAATTACTTAGATAATAACCCCCTTATTCATAAAAATTATGAGAGGCTTGCGAGAGTGTCATAGAGCAAGTTTTATATGAAATTTTGTTTTATTACGCTGTTATTAGACTCTCATATTTTTTATGAATAAGGCGGTAAGATTTTGCTAACATCGTTGCAGTATTTGGTTGAATTTATTATAAAACACCAGCTCTGAATGAAAGAATTTGTTAATGTTTTTTTTAAAACAAAACAACAGAAACAAAATAGTAGTTAAAAAAATTCAAGAATGATAAACACTGATCATTTTTCTAATCATAATATTCGATAGTCTAAAGATTTCAGTTGTTCAGAAGTAGCGCTGGCAGCTGCCGCACGTCTTTTTTAATTTATTTTATTTTTAAATAAAAATAAAAATTAGTTAAGTTCACATCGTTAAGAAAAGAAATAACGACGACTACACCCAATTTAAATATTGCACATGCTTGTTATTCACCTTGTGGGGGTATCCCTTCCCCCGAACCAATTTCTCTAGACTTTCATTAAACTATGTATCCCGTCTGTAAATTTACTCATGCCATACTTGAATCTTCTTTTTATTATCACTTTCAGATTATTTTAAACTATTTTGTATGGGGAGTACCCCCTCCGCTAGATCCACTACGTCAGTTTTTCGATTAATTTTAAATCCTTTCTAAAAATTAACTGTTACCAAAATTTTAAGCATCCCACATTAATAATTAATGTCAATTAGTTATTATGGGGGATAGCATTTCCCCTCGACTATTCCTCCAGTTGTTCACCTAAATTTATATCCCATCTTCAAATGAATTAAAATTTGAAAACTCTTTCTATTATTGGTTTCCGGAAAGCAGATTTTTTTCAATTATATATATGGGGAGTAGCCCCTCCGCTGGACCCACTACGTCAGTTTTTCGATTAATCTTAAGTCCTTACTAAAAATTAACCGCTACCAAAATTTTAAGCATCCCACATTAATATTAATATCAATTAGTTATTATGGGGGATAACATTTCCCCTCGACTATTCCTCCAGTTGTTCACCTAAATTTATATCCCATCTTCAAATGAATTAAAATTTGAAGACTCTTTCTTTTATTGGTTTCCGGAAAGCAGATTTTTTTCAATTATATTTATGGGGAGTGCCCCTTCCGCTGCATCCAATTTATTTCTTAATCATATATTCCATCTCAAAATTACTTGTTACCAACTTTAGAATATTTTACTATTTTTTCTTTCTAATTTGAAAAAGGTGTACCGGTCCCCCTAATTTCATTCCGAAGTCGTTTGCCCATCCGGGAAATACGTCCTCTTAAATTGATACTGATTTGATCTGCAGTTATAAACAGGGAAAGTCACCTTAACTTAATTGCCGCTTCTGCCCTCGAAAACCCCACAGTGCTACGAGGCTTTTCAAAGCCACTTTTTGAGAAGAAGTTCTGGCAGGTTTTTACAAATCAGTACCTCATTTTTCAGGATTTTGTAGGATGTGGTCCTCTGACCATCATAATGGGCCTTTTATGACCTCCGAGTATTTTCTCGCTGTCTTTGGGGTCAGGCCTTTTAACCTAATCTAACTAACCTATTCACAGATATTTTCTCAATAATAGTCGGGGAAGTTTCTTAGGAGCTTTCGAGATCTGTTAAACGCAAACATTCAATTTACAAACCAGCAACGTTAAAGCAGCTCTTACGGAAATAGCAGGCATTCTCTCTTGTTAAATAATGCTGTCAAGCAAATAAAATCTTAAAAATAATTTCGCCGTATGGCTTTGGGTTGTGTGTGAGGCGAAATAGAAGTAGGAAAATATTGTGAACAGCGGAGGGAGTTATAGCACTCATTACGACCTGTTTTATTATAAAAACTAAATATATATTTAATAATAAATTAAAGCAAAAAAAAAAAAAAAACAAAGCAGACTTTTTTGTTAACTGAATTTAGAAAAGATTTTTTATAAAAAGCGCCAGATTTAGAGATATCAACGAATTCTGATAGATCAAGACCCCCGATTCAGATAAATTCCCTGGTGTTTTAAAGCAACCCAGCCAAGCCACTGCTCTCCTCTTTCAACATCTTTTCATATAAAAAAATCGCAGTAAATCTCAAAAAAACTTACTGTGTTTCATTTTACCCTCGTGCTGATTTGAGGACTCGGTGCGACTTGAAGTCAACTGATCCTGATCCGACTCAGACTCCTCACTTTCTGGCTCCGTTTTGCGCGAATGACGGCGACGATTTTTCGAAGACTATAGAAAGTATGGAAACAAAAATAGCAGAAAAAATGTTTTTTTTCCATTTAATAATAATAAAATTAAAGAAGCGACTATAAACAATTTATGAGGATTTATGGGATTAATGCTACCAAAAGCTTTTGAAGCACTCTACTCTACATGATATCTTTTACAGATTTTTAGAAGCAAAAACAATTGAAATGAAACAATAAAAAAGTTGTTGAAAAAAAAATATTTGAGGAGAGTTAAAGTTTATAATATCAAGCGTTCATTTGGCTTTAGTTCTTCTATACACAATCCAAATAATTGTGATGCGTTATAAAATAAAGGAAATGAGTTTTACAAAAACAAAACAAACAACACGAAAAATTACAAATAATTTACAATTAAAACAAAAGCCGAGTTTTAGTGAATAGAAAAATCCCACATTTTACCAACATTTAAGTACTTGAAAAAAAAATATAACAGCAATTAAATTAATAAAAACAACAACAATTTAAAAATAGAAAAAATTTAAAACTGAAAAAGGAGTTATTTAGTTGGCATTTGAAATACTGCAGTCGTGACCATTTGACTGGTGCTGGTGGTTATTTAAAGGCGGTGCTGCTTTGGGCTCCTGCTGATGCCACAACAACAACAAATACTTTTATTTTATGTGAATTTTATTTTACAACTAATTAAATTTTTATTTAAACCAACATAAATCAACAAACTAAATACGAAACAAAAGAAATCAAGACGGAACAAAAGAAAAAAATTATGTATTAAATAAACGCACGATATTATGAAACGGTGAGGTTTGATAATGATTATGAATAGTCTTGGTTGGACGTTGATTTTGGTTGTGGTGGTAGTGATGATGGGTAGATTTTAATACCGCAGCAGGTGGTGTCGATGAACAACCCTCCGTTAGAGCACGTTCGTGATACATGAACGAATGCAGCAGCGTATTGGCTGGACCAGCATGATGCGGTTGAGACATATTTCCACTTTCAGATAGTTGAAATGTAGCATATGGCGAAATATCCTCTGAGGTTTCTGCACACACACATACAGACGCACACGCAGGCACGTACACAGAAGCATAAGAAAAAGAAAAACCACAAACATTTATAATATTTACAGTGTAATTTCATACCGAATGATTCAAATGTGCACGTGTTAACCCTTTAATTACCAAGATTTGTTATAACAAGGAAATTTGCCGAAGGCCTTGCTTGTGTAATTGTCTTATTTAAAGTCTTCATATTTAAGAAATTGGTAAAAAGCTATTGAAAGTTAATCGCATGATGCATGCTTAAGCATGTCGAGCCATAACCGCCAAAAAAAAAAAAAATAGCTTCAGGGACATGCTTTTCTGAATCCATATTTTTTGTAACCGCTAAGTGTAGTTGGGACTAAGATTCTGGTTTTCTATTTAAGCAAAAATATTGTTGGAAACAAGGATATCAAGGAAGTTTGCTAAGGACAATAATTAATAGATTTAAAAATATATTAACAAATTGACTGATACTTCATTATATCACATTTTCTGTCCTTTGCCTCTGGGACGGATAGCTTAATGCATCCTTTAATGGTTGCAGGTCAGACAGGACGAGACATGGAAAAGAGGGGCACTCGTTGCTCTCGTGGAAACTTAAGTATTTTTTATTGCATCAAAAACGTTGATGTTTTAATATTTAATGATGTTAATTAATGATTTTTGTTTGTTGCCGAAAGGGCATGGTGGTTTGGCCAAGATCAGAAGATAATAAAAAACCTGTCGCAACACCGCGACTGGCGAGTTACACGCCATGCATAGTGATTCGACCTGAGATCTCCGAAGGAGATCATGATGTCCTGTAGGCTGGGGCTTACATGTCACAAACACTCGTTATATTAAAGGAAATTTATTAAAACTATTATTGCAACATATTAAAAATTTCCTTTTAGCAAATTTCATTAAACAATTTATATCAACACAAATAATCCTATTGTTTTTGGTATTTCAAGGGTTAAAAGTTTTGTGTAGTTTTCCTTTGTTCCGTAAGTACCTGGTATTTTATCGTTATTTTGCAACGAGACTTTATGTATTGTGGCATAATATCGTTCACGTTGTGCGGCTTCTGAATTTTGGCGATTCTCCAATGATTCCTTTTGTATACGGCCGGCTTGTTCTGCAAAACAACACAAGAAATGTAATTTATTGTTTATAGATTTTATATAAAAAAAGGATACAGAAAATAGATATTTCAGGACAACACAGCAGACAATATGTGTGAGTTTTTATGTTTGAACAAAACTGCGTTTATATTTTTGTAAGAGGACATTTAATGAAATTTTAATTAATTACTCAATTACATATATAATTATTTTCAATAACAAAATTAACAAGAATTACATCAAAAGTGCTTGCATCGAAGTATTTATTGCCTTATTGAATTCAATTATAATTGAAATTATGATATTCGTAACGTATTTTTTATTGACAATATTGACGTATTTTTTAACGACAATTTTTGCTTTAAATTTCATAATAAAGTCTGTAAAAGTAAAAGCTGCTATCGCATTGAAAAAGGCCACTCAAGCATAAATATATTTGAATGCTAATGACAGTGTAGTGGCCTTTGAAAACAGCTCTTCTGCTCTATTTATTGCTTTACAGAATTCAATTAATATTGAAAATATAATCTTCGGCTTAAAATTTATTATAAAATATGTAAAAATTAAAGTTTTCAACAAAGCCACATAAAAAGTGTTGATAAGCATAAATATATTTCAAAACTTATGATGACAGTGTAGCGGCCTCTGAAAACAGCTGTTCTGCTCTGCTGGGTTAGTTGATTAAATCAATTGTTGTTGATGAATATTCATCATGATTTTCTGAATATAAAACATGTTACCAAAACGATCATTCTTCAATTAAAAATAACAAAAAGAATAATATTTTGAATAAAATATTAAATTTCATAAATCTCAATTTCATAAATCAATATAATTTTTGATCTGATTGACATTTCTGAACATGGTCCTAGTATGTTGTATCGCAAATATATACTTGCGGGATATTTTTTAAATTGTTAGCAAAATATATTAAATCGGTGAATCCCCTCTTTTGAACTACTCAATTAAACTTTTTGTGTTGAATGGCCGCACATGACTGATCTTGTGTTCTCTTAAAGCATTTCAAAAAAAAAAAAGGCACGCAGCAAATCCTTTCGAACAGTAAATATTTTCAAATTTCTACTGTTTTGAGAGATAATACTATTTAATTTCGTACTGATTTCTGCATTAGCCCCAGTGATATGCTCGTAGAAACCAGCTAAAATCCATTAACTGATCAGTCTGAATTTCTTAATAACATTTTGGGAAAAAAGAATCGGCAGGAAATTAAAAATAAATATTCTATTAGATTTAATTTCAGAGGGCAATGGTTCGAAAAGTGTTTTCAGTTGAGAAAGACATGATAAATATTCCAAGGCCGCGGGGAAAGTAAACATCAGTTTTGTATATTCAACTAACACATCAGAGCAAAACAGCTGTTTTCAAAAACCGCTACACTTATATCGTCAGTGTTCATGTAAGTTTTTATTTATAACCACTTGTTTGGTGGCTTCGTTGAATATGATTTCTATTTGTGCCAGTTTCATTATGAAAAAGCGTACGAGAATTCTATCAACCCGATGGTAACAGAATTTTGTTAAGTACCCACGTTGCCGTTTAATTATTTTTTTCATTCGTTATTTTTTGAAATTTTTCTTTGCATGTTTTTTGAAGTTAAAAAAATGCTTTTTTTGTTACATTATTCTCCGTTTATTTCGAGGGTGTTACTCCAATTTGGTTTAAAAATAAACCGGTTATGGCAATGTGGCAGGTTTGTATCCAATTTACCGCTTAAGTTTTGTCGGCAACACTGGAGAATCGGGCATCAATGTAACGCATCCGTTTTATTTGTTATCGATTAGAAGAGAATATTCAACATTTTAGTAATAAAAACAAATTACGTGTTCTTTTCTGGAAAGAATGTAACATATTTTCACTTCTGTTCTAAAAAGGGCAGTTTGGAGGAGTTTAAAAACAGAAATTTCTTTTTGTAATTAGATGTTTGATACATTTCTAATTAATTCCTTAATTTCTTAAATCGGAATGTTGCCTTTTACTGTTAAAAAGTGTAAAAAATGTTGCACTATTTTCTAGAAAAGAAATTAAAATAAAATATTTTCTATCACTTTGAAACTCGGGAGATTTATTTTATATTCCTGTTTGTCGTTATAATAAATAAAATGCGAAACAAAAATAAATTTTATAACCTTGTTGTTGTTTTAAATGTTATTTATTTGAACGAACGACAACTTGCGACATCGGGAATCTGGCAGTCACTCTTTTTTTTATTTATTTTTATTAAGAATGTGATAACAAATTTGAGTACCTTAAGGAGCCCCCTAATAACTGTCCTTTATTCCTTTTAATTTATCACATAATTTATGTTCAATTTGCTTGTGCTGAGATATTTTACATACTCGTTGTTAATATTTTTTTTCTTTCATATTAAACAGCTCCGTTCTGTTATGGTCTGCTATTTAAGGGCTTCACTATTGTTCTTTTGAATCCATTCAGTTTTGTTCAAGCAGTCAGTCAGTGTTGTTTTGTTGTTGTTAAAACACACTTGAACACGGACAGGACACAAGCCAGTGCACAACATGCTGGAGGAGCTTATTGTTTAAGTTTAAAACGAAAAAAAAAAACAACAACATAAACAAAAACTTTGTTGTTTGTTTGTCTATTTTACGTAGTTGTTGTTATTGTTGTTGAGATTTCTGTTGTTCGTTTGTTTTGTTTTGTTTTTGCTGCTGCTGTTGTCCGTAGTTGCTGTTGCCAAATACTTACTGTGTCTGTAGCACATGAAAATCAATGCGATTGTACAAATCATGCCCGATACGGTTGCAATGCTGGGAATTAATAGGTTAACATTTCCATAAAATACATTCGATCCACGTTGTCCACGTTGTACAATTTCGGGCGGCGGGGGATCACCATCCTTCGTGAGCGTTACAAATGAAAACTCCGCCTGTGAGACACCAGCCACATTGTGTGCCTCCATGCGCAATTGATAAAGGGTAGATGATTGTAGGCCAGAAATTGTAAAGCGTCGTTGTGGTTTCAGGGCATTTGACACTAAAATAAAAATTATTATGCAAAAATTAAATGTTGGAATGGACTGCAAAAGAAATGTGGAGGGGGAGATATAAAATTTTCTTTTAACATGTTGTAGAGATAATAAAATGCAGAAGCTTTTTTGTTATAGCGATGTTGTTGCTGTTGTTTGATTATTTCCAAAAATAATATTCTTTATCTTCAAATTTGTATATAAAATTATTAAAGTTTTAATGATGTTTTATGATAATCTTCGAGCTTAAGGTCTCGTTATTTTATATGAAAATATGATTTTGTTTTCAATATATCCCCACTCCTTCGTGTCTCTTTTTCAGGAAAATGTGTTTATCTGATTTGAAGAACCAAAAATATAATTTTTTCAATTCAAATTAATCAACTCTAGAATAATTGTTTGGATTTCGATTGATTTTAATGTATTAAATATATTTTATTAAAAAGATTGTTTAATGTAGTTACTTTGTTATATAACAAAATAAATTTTCCATCTCTGGCGCTGTCCTTTTTTCCTTGCTGACCTCTACAACTAATAAATTTCCTTCAAAAATATAAAATACATTTAAATTATAAAGAAAAAGAACAATTTGTTCTCGTTGGTTACTTCTTTACGTTAAAAAACTTATAATAAATGCCCAACCCTGCAATTCAGTTCTAAATTTTGTTATAATATTGACAACAATTTAAATTTCGTTGTAATATATAAAATATGTTTATTAAAACAAATAAATTTTATTTAGTTTCTTTAATAATCCAAGAAAAACTTTATTGTCCAGCTCTGGAGTAGTCTTCTTGGCTTCTTCAATATCTAGTTCCAGTACACTTTCTCAAATGTAACAAATATGTTTAATTTATAAGGAAAAAATAATCAATTCGCTCCAGTTCCTTAATTTTATGCCAAAACAATTTCAATTTCCCAGCGCTGGAATATAACTTACAATTTTGTTTAAGCTTTAATGACAGTTTAAACAACTTTCTTAAATGGAAAATGTTTTCAAAAAAAAGAGAAAATATAAATTTTCCAGCTCTGGAGCTGTCGTTTTGGGTTTTCCAAATGCTAATTCTAACAAACTTCTTTCAGAGTTGTCAAATATATCTGATTTTTAAGGAATATAAATTTGTTTTTTCGGTTAAATGGTCTCATGTACTAAATATAATGTTGATTGTCCATCCCTGGAAATTCTTTTGGAATTTTAATAACCATTTTAATTTTTTTATATATATAAAAATAGTTTTACTCAGTTCCTTTAATTAAAAAAAAATATTTCCATCTGTGGGATTGAATTTTCGGCTTTTGTTATATCTAGTTCCAGTAAGTTTGTTTTAAAAGTAACAAATACCCTGATTTATAATAAAAAAAACTTTTAGTTTCTAACGTTTATGTAAAAAAAACGCAACTGCTTAACCCTGGAACAGAGTTTTGGATTTTATTTGATATTTAATATTTCTTTATATTTCCAATATGTAAAATTAGTCAATATAAAAAGGGATTTATTAAGTTACTTTGGTATTCCAATGAAAAAAAATTCCAGCTCTGGAGCTGTCTTTTTGGATTTTCTTGTTTCTATTCGAGTCAATTGTTTTTAAAAAAATAACAATTATATTTGATTTATAATGAAAGATATATTAAATCTTAAACTTATATGCTCAAAAAAAGTTGTCCAACCCTGGAATGAAGTTGTCGATATTGTTTTTTAGTACCAATTAAATTTTTCCTGAAGTATGAATAAAATAGATTTAATTAGCAATAAAAACAAAAATTATCCTCAGCTATTTCTTTTTATATAAAAACAAATTTATTTAAATTTTCCACCTCTGGTACCTGAATGTTTTTGATATTCAATAACAATATACATAAATTAGTCGGCTCTTAAAAACTTACCCAACACCCAATCATGCTCAGCTCCATCGCTGAGCGAGCGATATTGTAAAACGAAGTAGAGCATGGGACAGCCATTGTCCGGCCACGTGTGCAGTCTTATCGTCACGGAAGTTGAATTGGGAGCAATTAATGTTGTAGTCGAAGGCACACCCGGCGATTGTCCCTGAGTACGAACATGCAGTGTGATGCTAGTCGATGACGTGCCCACTTTATTGTGAGCCGTTAAGTGTATTTGATAGGTGCTGCCGCAAACCAGACCCTTAAGCTCGTGGCTAGAGGCGTGGCGTGATAAGAGCATTTCCTCAATGTTGCCGCTGGATCGCCGGTAGTACAAAGTGTAACCGGTGATGGGCGCATTGCCAGTGAAACCGCATTTCCAGTGCATCAAAATGCTGCTGGTTGTAGCACTTGTGACATATAGCACCGGTGCTGAAGGCGGTACCTGCACGAGCAACATATGCGTGAGGCGATCAGTGCCAATGCCGTTGTCTACTTGACAGCTGTAGTTGCCGCTGTCGGAGACTTGCAAGCTGGATATAATCAAATCGCCTGTATCCATTAACTGGATGTTGTGCAGCCCTCCTTGTCTTATGGGAATATCAGCCTTGAGCCATTCTCGTTTGGGCTTGCCCACAGCCGTGCAGGATAGTGTGACAGTGGAACGCCAAGGTCGTACCGTGGGACCACCGAATGAGACAATGCGTGCTGGCACTCGACTTGTGGTAATTTGCGAGGCCACTCTGGAACTTTTACCTTCTCCTACCCGTGTGGAGGCTGTCACCCAAAACTGATACTCTATATGAGGATGTAAGTTCTTGGCCTCATAGTAGGCCTGCTGGGAGGGCAAACTGCGCTTCTCATTATTAAGCTCCTCACGACCATTAACCACTCTGGTGTAGAGGTTATATTTGGTTATGACGCCATTGGGCTCGGTGGGTGGCAACCAAGAAACATATAGAGATTGTGGCGAACTAACTACCACTTTAATATCGGCGGGAGCTTCGGGTGCATCTTCTTCGGTGTGACAGTAAACTGGATTCGACAGAACACCATCGCCCATACGTGTATGGGCCAATACTTGTATGCTGTAATTGGCGTATTTGCGTAGACCCGTCAGCACTGTGGTCAAGGCTGTTGTCTTGCGTGACTCGACTTCATCTTTGTTGGGTGAATAGTCGTCAAGTATGGGCTCGAATATTAGTTTGTAGCCCTGTAGGATACCATTCGTTTGATGGATGGGTGGGGGCTGCCAGGATACTTGCAAGGACTGTGAGGTTAAGGCGGCACAGCGGATATCTTCTGGAGATCTGCTAGGAACTGTTCGAAGAGGAAGTGTTAGTTATTTGACAAGCTTTTGCTTGCGGAAATCATAAACTTACCATCTTCCATAGTTTGAGCCGAGGTCGGCTCGGATAAGGGCCCTGGACCGACTTGGTTAAAGGCCTGCACCACAACATTATAACGGGCAAAGCGTTGTAATCCTGTCAGCAACAACTCGCCATTGCCTCCATCCCCATCACCCGACACTGAGGTAAAGTTATACGCTGTATTGCCCGTGCTGGCCAGTTTGTAGCCCACATTGTAGCCCTGTATGTCGCCGTGCCTTAGCTCAGCCAGTGGTGCCACCCAGCTGACCAGGAGTTCTGTGGAAGACAATGGCCGCACGGATAGACTTAGAGGTGGACCTGCAGGCCTTTGCGGTTCTGTGCGTATAGCCAATTCTTGACTAGGAGCGCTGCGTCCCGCAGTCCCTTCGGCAATCACACGGAAAGCATAACGAGTTGCAGGCTTTAGGTTCTCTATAAGGGCATTGTAGCTGGGCGGATCCTTAACCTCCACATGCTGCCACTGATCCAAAAACGAAGTTGCTGCGGGATAATAAACACAAACAAGATTAATTATATATTTTCTAGGAAACTGTTTTAATTTTTTTTTGTCTACCATCCATTTCCTTGAATTCCACAATGTATTTGGTAACATCTCCTGAATTTTGTGCTTTTGGCTGCCACTTCAAGTTCACTGAACGGCTGGATATCATGGCGGCCTCCAACACAGAAGGTGGTTGCGGTGGTTCTTGTACTTGCAGCTGCACTAATTGCTGATCGTTGCCGTACAAATTGCTGGCACGACAGAAATAGGGGCCACTATCTGTGGAGTCGACTAAACGTATTTGTAATTCTGCTGACACGCCATCGGGCGTTGCTTCTTGCTTCACTGAAATTCTGGTTCATCAAAGACAAGACAAAAACAAAAAAAAAAAAACGTCATTAAGTAAACGAGGTGACGGAGGTGCACAGGAATGAACGTAAAAATAGAAAAGGGCAAAGGAAAAGTTACAACCAACGAAGATTTCATTTAACATGTTGGGTTTTGTTTACACAACCAGCGGCAAGAAAAGGGCAAAATGCGTTAACGCCAGTAAAAACTATTTATTTATTTGGTTCAAGTCCTATTTGACTGCTGTAAAATTAATGAATGCCCCATAATTTATAATCAGAATTGGCAGTTAATAACGATGCTTCTGATAACTGTTGCAAGTCAAATTTTTAAATTATAATTATAAAACGAAAGAGAATCTGGTGATTGAACCAGGACTTTTACTATCTGATTTTAGCTTTGATTTTAGAAAACTCGGGAGCATCGCACTAGAAGCCTTGGCCCAATAAACGCCAAGTAAATTTAGTTGGTCAAATGTTTGTTTACTCTCTGTGCCTCTCTCAGCGTAGCCGGTGGAGAGTGGATCAAATACTTTTGAGACGAAATCACGTGAAAGCCCTATAATAGGCTGTTCCGAATCGTATGTACCCTTCAATTGTGTGTGCCTGTTACTTTTACACTAAAGAATTTTTTTTATAAATCCATTAAAATAGTTTTATTAGATTGTTTTTTTTCTGAATTTCCACTTGGAAATTTAAAAATTTTCAAAAATCGAAGGTTATTGGTGTTTCACTGTTTTGAAAAAATCGCGCTCTAATCAGATTCCCACGCTTTGAGGTCTCAGGAAGCTTTCCTGACTAATTCTGAGACCCCATCACTATATTTGTATGTATTGGTGTGTATATAAGTGTGTGTGTCAGTGTTTAAACATATGACCCGCTTATAATTCTGAAACGGCTTAACCGATCGACTCCAGAGACCCACCACTTAGAATCGATTCGAACCGGTAAATTTTATGCAGTCTCAAAAAAACTTAAAATAATGATGGAGTAACTCTTAAACGGCTCCACCAATCGACTCCAGAGACCCACTACTTACAACCGATTCGAATCGGTAGGGTGTCAAAAACTTAACTCTATCGATCGATTAAACAACCACACCAAAGCGGGTTCATGCGTTCGTTAACGAAAATATTTGAAAAAAGTAATTCTTTTGAAAAACTCTTAAATTATATATCTGATCAGTTAAAGTTCTCAATTCTGTTATAGAATAGAAAGAAAAGCATTCCCGAGCTTAGATTTCCTATTAATTTGAACCGATTCGAAACGGTAGATTTAAGAAGTTTTAAGAAAGAAAAAATTTAATTTTTATCGATGTTGTTTTCTTTTAAATAACTTTTAAATGGCTCTACTGATCGCTTCTAGAAGCCAGCTCGCAAAATAAATAAAAACCTCGTAGTCACTGCAATCCAAGTCGAAATCGGTTCATACGTTGTGGGATATCCTGAATGAAAGAATACAAAAGCTGTTTTTTTTTAATTCTGTTATTGATTCTGTTATTGAAATTGAAAGAAAAGCATTTTTGAACTTGAATTTCCTGTGAATTTGAACCCATTCGAACCGGTAGATTTCAAGAAAATATTTCAAAGTGGATTTTTTTAAAACGGCTGTCATCCAAAAATTGTTAGTTGGTGCGAGTGAAATTCAAAACTATCAAAAGAGTGTAAACGATCAGTGATCTGGCCAACAAGCCTTGATGTTGACTGACGTTTCATAAATCGTCTTTAAAATCAATTTAATAGAGATATTTTGTATGATAAAACCAGGCTTACATAATTGATTTTAACGTTGAAATCATAATTTAATAGATTAATAAAACCCTGTCCGTGTTAAATCACTATGGGACAAAAATCTATAAAAATTTTATAAAATGTTTTCAAAATTTTAACTTCTTTTGTCTCATTTAACTGGGCTGAGTGTTGAAAGTTCTAAGTGCTTCTTGTTGTTTAACAAAAAAATTCGACAAACGTGTGGTGCGATCGTAATAAAATTTGAAACCCTGAAGTAAAATTTATTAATCAACACAATATTTAAATTTTGTATATAAAAAGTGTTTTTTTTGTCTTAATTTATAAATTTATTTTGTTGTAGCAGTGCCGCAGAGTCCTTTAGTTTTGTGTAATAGTTCGTAATTGTATCCTTTAACACAATTCTGGTGATTTTTATTTTTCTTTTGCAAAATCATTATGACTTACAGAGTTACAAATTGTACCAAACACCCACCTCCGAAGGGACTCTGTTTAACAACAACAAAATGTAATCAAACCGAGCTGGTGTATTTTCCTTTTACATTTCGTTTTTGTTTTTTATTTTTGTTTTTTTTTTTTTGGTTGTTCTATTATTTCAATTTGCTACGTACTTGTAATTTGTCGATGGATTTAATGTATTTTTGCCCGAACGCATCCAAACGATATTAATCGGTTTGTCACCGCTCACTGTGCACTGCAATATCGCTGTATCACCTTTTTTTACCGTCACCGAACGCGATGTCGATTGGAAATAGGGCGAAGCTATTGTTGTTGTTATTGTATTGCAACATTTCAATTTGGCCCATAGAATTGTTTGTGGTGGTGATGATTTTGTTGTTGACAATAGCAAAAAGTACGATGATGATGACGATGATGTTGATGACGATGTCGAAAGTCAAAAACAATTCCAAAGTGTTGAGTTCACATTTCCCATGTTCATTCGTTCATTCGCATGTTCAGCGATTAAATGGAAGATATCAAAGAGAAAGAGAGAGAAGAGAAAAAAATATATATATTAAAATTAATTCGTCTTATCTGTTTGTGTATAATAAAATATTCGCTCAAGTTAAAAATGGCTGCCAATCGAGTGCCACATACTCTTTGACTAAAAAGGATATCTTTCGAAAGCAATTCCTCAATGAAACATAATCAGCAGTCGTTAATTTGCGTTAATTAAAAACGAATAAAACACGAAAAGGCAACTGCTTGATGATGATGGCAACATATTTTTAATACACTGGAGACATTCAACTTATTGGGGACAAGAATATATTTATAGTTCCCAGGGAAATAATGAGCGAAAAGAAATGATTTGGGCTGAAAAATTAAAATATATTTGAAATTTATTAGAACGAAAAATAAATTGATGATAGATCAATATGATTGTCCAAAGTTAATAGTTTTGAATGTGTTTTCTCTACAAGATTAAAGTAACACAACAGCCGTTTTCTTTAATATATTGGCAGAAACGCCTTGGTCGTAAACGCCAACGTCTTACAGAATAAGGATAAATATTTTTCTTTTTCATTAAAAACTTGATCTCTCTGAATGTGACATAACGATCGTTATAACAAAAACTTTCGAAGACGTTTTCTTTAATATACTGCGAGAAACGTCTTGGTCGTAAACGCCAACGTCTTACAGAATAAGGATAAATATTTTACTTTTTATTTAAAAACTTGATCTTTCTTAATATGGCATAAAGATCGTTATAACAACAACAACTTTCGGGTCGTATTTGAAAGGAATGTTTTTTGAGTTTTCGTTATATAGGGTGTTTTTCATGGAGGTATAGAGATTCAAAATAAACTATTTAAGTGAACAAGAAAACTGATTTCAAAAAATATGACCCAAGTTTTATGATACACGCCCACGTCTTACAGAATAGAGATAAATATTTTTTTTGTTCTTTAAAGAATTGATCTCTCTGAATATGACAAAACGATCAATATAACAACAAATTTCGAGGCGTATTTGAAAGGAATATATTTGAGTCTTCGTTATATAGGGTGTTTTTTTAAAGAGGTATAGAACTTCAAAATAAATTATTTAAGTGGACATAAAAACTGATACAAAAAAGGGAATATAAATAAAAAATATACACATATAGGGTGTTTTTTAATAGAGGGAATAATATAAACATAAATTATTTAAGTGGACATGACAGGGAATATAAATAAAAAATATGGTTCAAAATTTATGATCTTTAAGTTTATGCGACATATTCGAATTAAAAAGTCCTGGCAAAGTCTAACCGAACATGTCCATCACTAGACAATTGATGAGAGTTTTTGGTGTGCAAAATAAAATTTATAAATAAACTTCCAAGCATTATTTTCATTTAAGTGATCTTTAGTGATCGTTTGTAATAGATATGGCATATTTTAGCATTTTTATTGTGTCCTCATCGGCTGATAAATTATTGTTCTTTACGTCTGGGGCAATTTTATTATAAAATTAAAATATATTTTAAAAATTTTATACAGATATATTTTTTCAAATGCGCCCCACACTTCTAACACTGCATATAACCTCAGAGATTGTGAAAACATTTATTTGACAAATTAAAGAAAAAATATTCTCTTAGTTCCATCAATCATTGTTAAATGATTAAAATTTCATCTATTCAGATTCTATATTTTAAAATCATTAAATTATAAAAAACTTAAGAATATTGAATAAAAAAGCAGCTACTAAAGCTGTGCCACCATCATCCAAGTTGCCAGTAGACGACACCACTGTGCGTCCTATCAAATTACTTTTGAAATCTCATTTACCCAATTAAAGTGCAATAAACTTTACATTTCACAGTTCCTTTTCGAAGTTATACTCCTGCACTTTATTTGCTTACAAGAAATTAAAAAAAAAAAGAAATAAAAAAAATATAAAAAAAGGTTCTCTTTTAACAAAATCCTGTGTTGCAAAAGCCAGGCAGGCCACCGGCAAATGAACGAAAAAAATATGTTACAAAAACAACAACAGCAACAACAAACCATGTACTTACAATTTACTTTCAGTTGAATCACTTTGCCGATACCAGTGCCAATGCCATTGTTGGCTTGACACAAATAAAAGCCTTCACGATCCTCTTTGACATGTTGCAACAGCAACGAACCGTTCGATAGTAATTTTGTAAATGGCCGTTCACGCACCTCTTCGTATTCGCCTGATTTGCTACCTGTAATTGAAAAGTGATTGATATTTCAATGCGAGCCGTGTTTTGTTACTTTCGGAAAGAGTCTCTTGTATGTGTGCGTGTGTGTGCGTGTATTATTATATGCAACACTTTAATAATGCGTGAGTGTGCCTAAAGAAAAGTTCTTTTATTTTTATTATTATTTACATGGGAATGTTTGTTTGTTTGAATGTTTTATGGAAAGTAGTTTTCTGTCTTTAAAAAAAATTATTTTTGAAAGTCCATTTGAGTACAACAACAATTGCAGTTGTATCGTCCGAAGTTCACAGAAAGTGGAATTGACAGATGAAAAAGTGCAAAAATAAATATTAAAATGAGGATTTAAGATTTTGATTTGAAGCTCCTGTTTCTGAAACTCGATTTTATGTTTGACGACAAACACCATTAAGCTCTAAACACATAGACGACAGCAGACAGCAAGCAGCAATATGTCAAAAATAAAATGCATGTGTTTAAATGAAAACGATTATTTTGACGGCAGCACAGCAGCAGGACTGCACAACAGCATTTGCTGCTGCTGCCAACTTAGGCTATTTTCTATTTTGACGGGCAGCAATAAGCAAATATAGAGTTGCCATTATATATATAAATTGGACAAATTAGAACAAAAACTTTATTTCTTAATATTAAACATAAAGGAACATTACAAATATACAATAAAGAAATAAATGTATATGTTTTTATAGTTTTTTGTGATATTATTACAGTTTTTATCAATAACTTTAATATTATTCATTATAAAATATAAATGCGGCATCCCTAAAATTTGTATTGCTAAAAATGTTGTTGCTGTCTTCAAAATAATTATGAAGCTGACTTCAGAGCAGCATTTGAAGTTGGCAGCATTTGAAGCCGTGAAGTTGTGAAGTCTGCTGTCGTCTAAGTGTTTAGAGCTTTAAAGTCTTTTAAGTTATTGTTATTAATATATAAATGTATAGACATGACTATATATTTAAATTTCAATATTTTTCCAATACATCTTCTATGACTTACCCGTTGCTTTTTTCCAAACAATACTGGGCGTTGGTACACCCTGTGCCTGGCAGTGCAGCATTATGTGACGATTGCGCTCCACACTGGCATCGCTGGGTTCAACAATCCAACGTGGTGGCACTAAACGTTCATAAAAGCACACAACGAATACACAAGAAATAATAACGTTAATTACGTTTTTTTCTCCTTTTTTACCACAATAACTTCTTTAGGTTTATTATGCAACATTATTTCCTTAATTAACATTTTGATTTATATAAAAAATATTTATTTGTAAAGAAAATCAAATGAAAACAGAAACAACGTAACAAATTCAAATTCAGTTTCACGTTAAATTAAATGTTAACAGTTGCCAAATGGCGGAATAGGAAAGAAATACTTTTCATAATTCTATTTTAATAATAATAATAATAATATAATAATTGACTATTTTATATAAAACTTTATACATTTAAAAAAAGTATATATTTACGGAGGAAATGAGAAAATAGATTAATTATGTGGGTACGAGTATGTACGAGTAGTTAAATTTTAATATGTAACGAAATAATGTGGAAGAATAGAGGGGGGAAAATAAATTTCATTATCGAGTTATAGAATAAAATCTAATTAATGAAATAATAAAATATGAAAGAAATAACAAATCAAATTATATATCATTATGGATAGAAGAGAATTGAAAAAGAAAAACAACATAAATTTTATATGCAACATAAAGAAAATTAATTAGCAAAATAATACAGCATACAATTAAAGGAATGCATTCATTTAGTGTATATAAGTTAATACAAGTTGGTTTGCATTTTACACAAGTTTATGTGCAAAAATAATTATACGGTTTTGGGTAAATAATTAATATATTCTGTTTAGTGAATTAAATAGTTGGTCAAGACTTGTGATTTTTTATATCCTTGAAAATCGGCATTTAAAAGTCCGTTCATCTTGTGATTTTCTTCAGTGTTATTTTGATTAAAACTTTTAGTGTTGCAAAGAAAAATCAATGCAGCAGTTCAAAGTGTCTAAAAAAAAATTGTCAACCGAAAAGCAACAATTTAGTTTTTGGACGGTTTCTTTGAAGCAACAGTTTTTTGATAGAAGAAAAATAATTTTAAAAAATAATCACTCTGCTGTGAAAATAAATATCAACTGCTTTTGTAGTGTTTGCTTTACTTCAGTTTGGTTAAATCAAAGGAAGGGGCCATCCTTCGAGTGCTGATGCTAAGAAAAAATTTTACTACAAAAGTTAACAAAAAGAGCGCAGATTAGAAATTATTCTTATTTTGGTTTACAAACTGTTTCTTTGATTTTGATCGTCTACAGTACGAAGTCACCAGCAAATTAAAACTGAAGAAAAGTAAAGGCAATAAAAAATTTTTCACAGCTAAAACGAAGGCCAGTATTTACTTCTTAATCCAAAAAACTGTTGCTTCGGAGAAGCATCATAAAAAATATGCAACAAGACGGCGCAACATGTCACACAGATCATGTTTTAATTGATTTATTGAAGAAAACGTTTGGTAATCGCATAATTCCCCATTTTGGACTTGTGAATTGACCTCCAAAAAGCAGCGATTTAAAGCCGCTAGACAATTTTTCTTGTGGAATATGTGAAGTCCCTAGTCGGCGACAATAAGTTGGAAATATTTTACCACATGGAGGACAACATTCGCCGTGTTATTGCCGACATACAGACACTTATAATGGAAAAAGTCGGCTACGCCTGAGCCAGTTACGGCAGTCATATGCCACTAGACATATTTGAACTATTGTGTCAGAAGATTAACTTTCGACTGAAGTTAATTTCATGCCGATTTAAAAAATCCATGTTTAATATATTCCATTTGAAAGCTCTCTAACTCTGTAAAAACACCCTTTATATTTACTTTGTAGTTCTGTAAGAACACCCTTTATATTTACTTTGTAGATCTGTAAGAACACCCTTTATATATATTTTATATCTGTTTATATTTTATCTTAAATTAAACAAATTTTTTTTTCAATGATATTCTCACACTCACACGGTTTGAATTGATTCCCGTTTTATTGTTAAAACCATCTGTTCGAACCTGGTTTTATCATTTAATTTGATTTTGTTAACACCAACTTTCAACCATTTTTGTATGCGATCTATTTAAAGTTTTTGAAATACCGCCTTGTTTTTGTCCGCTTTTGTCTGTGCCAAGTTGAGTGCTGCCAAGTTATATATTGGAAACATCTGCTGCACAAAATTAGCCTTCACATTTGCATGTAGTCGTTCAGAGTTTGCATGATTTTTAAATTAAAAAATGTGATTGCCAAGCATTTATTAACTTTTTGAAAGTCTTTCCAAATATTATAAATCCCCATTTCTATAAATCACCTCGCGTTAGTGGAATACACTTTTAAATTTAATTTCAGAGGCTATTTATTTATAAAGGGTTTTTATACTTAAGAAGTCATAATAAATATTCCAAATTACAACGGAAAGTCAACATCGGTTTTATATATCCGACTTATACATCAGAAGCAGCACAGCTGTTTTCCAAAACCGCTACACTTTTAATATAAGAGTTCAAGTGTATTTTCATTTGTTAGCACTTTTATGGTGGCTTCATGAATGTGATAAATAGTTGTTATTTGTAAAATTTTTTTTATGAAAAAGGTTACGAGAACTGTATTAAACATACGTTACTTAAGTGCGAGTGTTGCCATGTTGTTCATCTTCAATTTTTAAAAATTTTTTTGATACATGTTTCTTAAGTCAAAGGTTAGGAGTAAAGATGAAGGGGTAAATATAAATTTTTCGGGTAGAGATGGCAGCATGTGAGACTTTCAGTATGTATTTTCGATCTACAGTAAAGCTTCGAATATGTGACATTTCAAATATCTCTTTTGCCTCGTTTTATTTGACAATCAATATTCCAAATATGACCACACAAGGTTTGTTGGGAAGAAGTCCAATGGCGAATATATATTTTCTTCTGTTCATCGATGAAGGAACCTGTCAGTCGATCGTGAAAAAAGTATTTAACACGACAACAAATAAGTAGTTCCTATTTTAAATGTCATTTATTCAAACAAACCATAGTTTCCGACACCGGCGAAGAGTCATTTAGTCATTCTTCTTACACTTAAATTATATATCAAATATCTGTTGGTTTTAAAATATTCAGTAGGGAAATATATTTGATTATAGCATGACTTAAATATCCATGAATAAAATAAAGAAACTCAGAAATAGGCGCGCAACTTAAAAATTAATGCAACCAATTTTGTTTGTTATTCAACAACTAAAATACATTGAAATGTGAGATGTTTTTTTTAATTTTATTTTTTTAATTTTATTTTTTTTAGCAAAATTTACATGAATATTTAACTAAATTGATGTGAGTGGATGTTTGGCAAATAATTAAAAATAGTTTGTAATTTCAGCATAACAAATTAAAATTAAGCCTGCGGGGAATAGTGAGTGAGTGACAGGCTGTATGTGTTTATTGAGCTGGGAAATTAGTTGTGTAACGAACTATGTGTGTATGCGTGTTGGGTGTAATGACAAGTTTTTTGTCCTCATTTAAAATTTAATCATGAAAGGGCTACTGCATTTCGATGAATATTAATATTCTTATATCGTACGGGTGAAAAAAAAAACAGGAACGGTAGTGATTTCAATTTGTTTTTAATATTTGTTGGCTCTTCTAAAGTTTATATTTAGTAATTTTTTATATAGTATTTGGGAGCTTTGGGAAATTAAAAACTTATTTATTATGATAATTTATAACACAATTTAATATAAAACAAACTGCAGCGGAGACAACACGTTGCACAGTGGCTTGAATTACAAAAATTACAGGATTTGTGTGAAAATTGAGAGAATTATAGATTTTAAGTTATTATATATCAACTTGAAGGGCAAACTCGTTAAGAACAATACCAAAAAATCGATTTTTAAAGGAGTACATAAAATACAATTGCGGGATACACTCTTTGCGGTCGCGCATGCGGAACATTTTTTAATCATATTAGATTTTAAGTCCCCTTTCCAAGAGAGTAAAAGAAAGTAAAAAAGTTACCCGCATAAATATATAAGGAAACATTTTTTAAAACTATGCGCAAGCGCAGGGGGATACAACAACAAGTGCCGACGAAGGAGGATGCTGTATTCTGTTCTTTTGGTAAATGACTGTCGATTACAATCAGCTACCGGTGACATGCCTTCATCATAGAGCACTCTTGCAGGTCAGAAGAATTCCTACATAAATTCGGGGTCGAACTCGGGATCTAAGGCAATGTAGTCTTGGACTCACTTCTTCACACAACAAAGCCCTTAAACTTTTTAAATGTTCTTTAAATTATTAAGGTCCAGATAATATATTTTTTTTTATTATTATTGCAAAATTTTCTCCATTTTTAATCAATATTTCGCTAACTGTTTGTCAACAGCATCAGGAAATTGTTAAAATTCAATTTCCTTCTGATCTTAACGAAACTGTGAACGAAATATTGAATAAAAAAAAGATAACAAAACTTTTAACAACATAATAAAAACTAACTGCGACCTTAATAAATATAAAAAAGAAGATAAATTAAAAAAGGTCAGTTAAAGGTCACATAAAATTTACTGGTTTTGTCGTGTCTTAAAACAATTTTTATGTTTGAAACTCAATTTCCCCAACGGATGTTACCGATGGTTTTAGCCAACTGCTAATGAAATATTGCATATAAATAAATAATATGCTGAAGCAATAAAATATTAATATATTATTTTATTAATAAATATAATAAAATTGCAATCAAAATATAAAATCGAATGCGCTTAACATTTTATTAATTCGTTTGTTTTAAAGCCCTGTACAAATACAAGAAAAATTTCTTGCCAGCATTCTCAGTGTGAGGTCACACTTGGCAAATATTTGCCCTATTAAGCGTAAACACTAGACCATAAACAAAAATAATTAGAGTTATACATAGTGGATGGTTTCCTACAATCTCTGATTAGAAAACAAATTGGGGATAATCTTTTGGCCGAAGTTTTGGAAACAAAAGACTACAATGTCTTATATCCCGAGATGGACTCCGCACTCAGAAATGAATATAATGTCTCGAGTTCTTCCGACCTGCATTAATGCCAGATTGTGTTAATAGTTGTCTGCTTATCTCAATGACGAAGGCAAAGCACTGGGCGCTTAATATTAACGCCGTCATGTACTAAAAGAACAGAATAAAACACCCTCCAAAGTCGTTATTTGCAGCGAAAATTTCACCGGCGAAGAATTCTATATTTTCTAAACACTTCACGTCTTCATTTGTCTTCTTAGCACTATCCCTTAATTTCTAGTTCTGGCATAAGGCATTTTATATGTGGGAGTCGTCTCCCGAGTGCTAGTCCATGACGAAAAAGGAATTTTCTGGAATTTATAATGGATTCAAATTTTATAAGTATCGTATTAAAAGTTGGGCGAAATATTCTTAGAAATCGCATGGGATTTCTAGGGTTTTGAGGCGGACTTTAAGTTCCAACGAAGTCGACAAATATTGAAGTTTAGAGAAATATTGTTGAAGTAATGCGATGGTGAATAAGAATAAAGAGGAACTAAAACTTTGAAAACATGTTTGAATAATTCGATGTAACACCACAACTTTTAAAGTTGTGTTCTTTTCTTAAAAATAATGTTACATAATTTGCACCTTTTGTCTTAAAAAAGTACGAAACAACAACAATAATTATTATGAATATGTTTAAGAGCACTCGTTGTTTTGGCTATAATTTGCCCTTTTCGTTTGATGTGCTATTTATTTTGCTAAAACAAACACTCGAAAAATTCTACAGAAAAATGTCTTAGAGGGAGTCATATTTTATTCTTCATGCTTTTTATGTTCGTCTAGAATAAAATTGTTGCTCCAGGAAGAAGATTTAGTAAAAGAAAAAAAAACTATCAAAACATTTCAGCTCTTTAGCCAGTGTTTTCGGATAAACAACTCGTAAAAGTTGTTCACACCCGCAGTAGATCCTTCTTAATTCCTGCAGTTATGCTGCTGGTGCAGCCAAATACTTTGAAGTTGTGTTCTTTTCTAAAAAATAGTGTTATATAATGTACACTTTTTAATAAAAAGGGCAAAATTATGTCATTTTAAAGTTGGCTCTTTTCTCATATATAATGATACATAATTTGCACTTTTTAATGATAAACGGCAAAATCATGTCATTTGAAAATGATGATTTTTAAAAAAATTAATCTCTTATATTATACTAAAACAAAATAAAATTTAATTCTCTGCTTTAATGCAAAATTTAAGTCCAGAAGTGAAACATTATTACATATTTTTTAGAAAAGAAAACACACGTGAGACATGAGTCGTCCTCATAAAATATATTAAGAAAAATTATTACAACTTTGAAGTTATATCTCCGATTGTGTACATTCAGGAGTCAATTGAATCACTATTAAAATTAATTTTAATTAAAATTAATTTTTTTAAATAGAACGAAATAATTTATTTGAATTAATTATGCTCAAAGTGTGATTTCTTTATGTTATTTTTTTCTTCATGTCATTTATTTTGAAATAATTTATACGTCATATTGAAGAAAATTTTTTTGAAGTTTTGAAATTAATGAAAATTTATGAAATTATTTAAAATTTATTCTTGAAAATCTTTCAAGGATAATTGAAACTTTTCGATAACCTTCGATTTTGAATTTAAAATCGATATTCTAAAAATGATTAAATGATCTACAGAAGGCTATTACTTAAATAAAATTATTGTGAATATACTTTTGAAAGTCTTAGAGTTTTATTTATATATAATAGAAAGCAGGGCCAGCTTGTGGCTCAGAGTTGCAATATTAACACATTCAGCTGAATTGCGGGAATCCCCGTGAGCCACCTGGCTCTAGAAAAAGTAATGACGGGAAGTCCCGCTGCTATTCAGATCAATTTTTGTATACAAAAATTAATTGATTCTTTGGCAGCCTCCAACTAAATTTAATTGAAGTTGATTGCGAAAATGTTTAAGACTTCAAGTGACTTTTCTTATTCAATGGAAATCCTTTTTCTAAACACATTCCAAATAGTTCGTTACAACCAAATATGTGAAGGTAAGTAGTGTACTCATACCGGTTCTGGCTCACTTTTTCCTTACAGAAAAGCTGCTCATGCTGCCAGTGTTGCCATATTAATTATTTTTAAACAAAATATGAGGAAAAAGTAAACAATTTCGGTTAAAAATAATCAATATGACAGCACTGCTTAAGCATGAGCAGCTTTTTTGTATGCAAAAGTGAGCCAGAAACGGTGTAAACATACTACTAAGGTATTTTAATATTGTTATTTCTCTAAGTGTAGGTAAAATATATTTTCTTCTTTGGGCTTAAATAAAGCTAAGAAATAAAATTAACTATCAATACAGCTGGGGTTAATGAAAAAGACCAAAATATCAAGGCAGAACTGAAACTACGATGCAACTCAAATGCAATAAATCATAAATAAATAAAGCGGCTCAAAAATCAATTAAATTATTTTGTTAATATGGACGATAAGCTGATTAGTTAGTTTGTGAAAATGAAAATTATTTAATATATGAAACTTTTTTTTTTTAAATTTAAACATGCATTTAAATTTGTTTGGAATTTTCTTTGCCGCATGCAGTTGGAGTAGTGAAAGACTACAATTGTGTGGCTGCTACTTCTACAATAATTAACAAAATTTGAAAACAAGCCAAAAGTATTTATAAATTATTATTAGTTTGTATACAAATTTTTTGTTGTTTTAGTTTTACTGCGAAGCTTTAAATAAAATGTTTAATTTAAGCATTATTTTGGTTTTTTAGTTTTTCAGATAGATAATTTTAGTAGAGGCCAAAGCATTATGTTTTATGTTGCCTTTATTTAAATTAAATTAAATTAATTAAGCAGTTGGATTTCGTTTTGTAAATTTATTGAAATTGTTTTTGGTGGGTAGTGTAAAAAGCGCTGCAATAATGTGCATAAAGCTGTTCTTAAAATACATAATATTTTCAAAATCAATTATAAAGCAAACTAAAGATACATATTTAATAATATTTTTATATGGGAAAATATTGCAAAGCAGTGGAATGTTATTAATTTATTGTGAGTGTTTGAAACTTAAGATAAAATCGGAGACCGTAAAGATCAGTTTTTAGAGAACTTCTAACTCAAAATGTCTTCATGTTAAAATTGTCGGAAACTTATACCGTTTTGTAGCTACAGATTCGTACCGACCTGGGGCCGAATCACCGCAGCCGATATCACTGGAGTTTTCAATAAAATTTATTGATAAATTTCGATCGATATCAAATGCCGAAATTTGCCCCTATTCTTTCAGAATCTAAATGAACATTTAAGAGTTATTTTTTCAAAGAAATAAGAATTCAGTTGGAAACTTTCATCTCGCCGTCATAAAATAAAATAGTTTTAAGGAATTTCGCTTTTCCGTGTAATAAAAAAAAGAAAAGGAAACTTCTAAAAAGCTTTTTTTGAAGGAGGAGTTTTTATTTTGCGTTTAAAATCAGGTTGATTTTGTTTGTTTAGTTTCTTCTTTTTAAAACCGCCGATCATTTTAATGATGACTTGCGCAGTTGCAATGGATCAATCGATTACACTACGTGACAGTTCATATTAAATAAGTTTAAAAAAAGCTAAAAAACTCTTTAGTTTTAATTATGTGCTGATCCTATTTTCTTACTAAAAAAGTGGTCCAGAACCGGTACAAACATACTACTATTCACTACTAAGTTCACGAAAGTTACACAAGTTCTGATTTTCTATAAAGTAAAAAAAACTGAAACATATTTGAGATCTCTTTTATGGTATTAATTTAAAAACACATACACCCACACCCTTGTAGTACAAATATTAGAGCTCTTCAATAGTTTGTAACAACATTTTTACGATTTGCAATATTTTTCATTACAATTATATACGATACGGGGGGCATCTATAAATCAACTGAAAATAAAAAATAAATTTCAATTAATTAAATAATTCTTTATATATAATTTGTTGTATTAATTTTTGGTAAACTTAATAATAAAAAGCGTTAAAAGCGGTGCAAAAAAGGTTACCTGGTGATCGGCTGTTATTTGAATTACTTTTTTTTTTTTAAATTTATATTTATGCTTTTTTAAAAATGTTACATGTTTCTTTTATTATTAATAATATAAACCCACAGCGTGCCAAAAAGCGACTTAAGGATGGTTTATCAGTAGAAGGTCGTAGGGGATAGAAGTTTATAAATATTTTATAATTGAAACGAATATAAAATAGTTTTTTATTTCAAGTAGAAGGGAAAGTTTATGAATTATACTTAAAATCACTTTTATTAATCAAATTTGTTTTACAAAAAGCACATCGAGGTGGAAATAATAAAAAAAAGTATTACATAAAATTGTTTTAAAATAGATTATATAAAATATAGGGTGATTTTTCAGCTGTTTGGTTTTTATTAAACATTATCTTTGATACACTTCTTGTGGCCGAAATTAAGTGGCCACTGGTTACAGGGAAATTTAAAGCTTTTCTCTGTGTTTTTGTAAAAATTATTATTCTATTCGGTTGGTGGCTCTGGCTTAATTGTTTATTTAATTGGTGTATGTTATGGCGGGTCCACTGTATTTATTTATTTTAACGTTTTGTAACAACCATAAATTTTACTCACAGGGGATTTCGGATATTAATCGAATGGTTCTTGTATGTGTGAAGAGTTTCACTAAAGTTGCTCGTGAAAAACTAAGAATTGGAAAAAATGTAACAGATATTTACACTTGAAAGTAATTTCATTAAAGTTGCGTCCACGATTTATAAATTAAAATTTCAAGGAAATTGAACTTCATGAACTTTTCGCGAAGTTGTTTACGAAAGTTGGAAGCTCATTTTTAAAATGTCGTTGAATAAGGAAATTTCCCCAAACAATTTTCTTCTGAAAGTTCTTCTTTCGCTGTTAAGTGAATTGTTTTTTTTTTTTCAGTGTCATGAAATCTCTTTCATAAGATTCATTTTGAAAGTTGATAGAAAATTCCCTTAAAGCAGTAAAAGTGTGCATGTGTTAGTGAGAGAGTGTGAGTGTATTGCGAGTTTCAGAAAAGTACTTCCATGTTTAAATGGCATTAATTTTCTTAAAAACTCGTAATTAACCACGTCATTCAGACAATTTTATTATGAAAATTAATTCCTCTACGCAGTCGTCTGAGTACAACTGGCTCTTCTGGAACTTCTCATGCGTTGTAGAAACAGGACATCATAAGCCTTGTTATACAACAGATTTAATAAGGAAACAAGCAAATAATAGGACATATTAAATATCTAATTGTCCTTTTCAAATCTATTATAAATTATAAAACTCGTGAAGTCCTTGCGATATCAGCAGGATATTCTGACTTGCGTTCGAAATATTCGTTTAATAGCCAATCAAAAAATATTTTATGTTTATATGATCCAGTTAAAATGGATTTAAATAGATTTATGTAAAGCAAAGCCAACAATTAAATTATCAAACCTGCGGTAGCTCCATCACGAATAACTTTCCTAAAAGTTTTATAAGAGCCACTGATTTAATGTCTCACAATAAAAGTTATTTATTTGCTCCTTCTTTTCATATATTTTAATAAAATCCGAAAGAAAAATAGTTTAGACTGTAGTTAAAGTAAACCAAACGCTTAAAATATCACCCTATAGTAATGGGTTGAAATATTTTCCATTGATTTTCTAGAGGTTTTTCCTTAAAAAAAATCTTTTATTGAGAGTATCGTGATGTACATATTTTCTCATATTAATTTTAATATATTCATGTTGTTGTTGTTTTTTTTTTTGGTAAGAGAGAGGGCCAGTAAAAGCGTAATAAACTCATAAAAAAAATATATATTTTTATATATAATTTTCGTTTTAAAAAGCTGGTGGATAGTAAAACAATTTTAAAAACAACAAAATACTGAAAAGAGTTATTGAAATGAAAATTAAAGTCCTTATAAACGAGTACGAAAACAAATAATTTAATTAAAAAATAATATAATAAAAAAGTATATGTGTGAGTGTGTGTATGTGTGTGGTTTGGATTAAATAAAGAGTGTGTGGATGTACGTTTAATTGTATTGGAATTGCTCACGGATTATGTTCACGCAGAGAAGTGTGCTGTACGGTGGGTGGTAAATTAGTGACAAATTATTTAATTACTGGACAGCGATATTGAAAACAGAAACTGTCAGGAAAAGGATAAGAATTAGTTAGAGTACCCACACACTTAACTACAGCCATTCTATATCAACTCTGTGTAACAATTCTCGAATGAGTTGGTTTGTTTTGTTAAACAAAATTGTATAAAAAATGAAGAAAATTATTTATTTTATAAAATGTTTTGGTTTCTATATAATTTCGCTATTTCATAATTCGGTTTTTGTTTTCGAGGGGAATAGGTTGCTTGTGATTATACTATACCTTTGACCTGCAATAGGGCCATGTATTTAATTTCAGCTGCTGGATTTTTGGCCACACAAGTGTATTCACCAGAATGTGAAGCCGATAGCGAAGGTATGCTTAACAAGGACGAATATTGATCTAACATTGTGACATTGGCCCCCAATAGATCTGGCAATGTTTCACCATCCTTGAGCCACCATAATTTAAGCGGAGCATCACCACTTGATACACCACAAACGGTGCGGGTGCGCATACCTTCAGCTAAACCATCTTGAAAGGCAAATGGTTCTATAATTGGGGGCACTGTAATAATATAAAGAGAAAAACAGAGAAAAAAAACAAAATCTAAATTTCTAATATTCCAAACAAATGCAAAGAAAACATATTCGCTCGTTGCCATTGACTGGAATGATATCAGCTATTTCCATGTCCTGTTTGTTGTTGCAAGTCCTGGCTAAAAATCTATTGAATGAAATATTTTTATTTAAATGAAACTACTTGAAATGTAACTGCAGCGCTTTCGAAAAATTATTTTCCATTTATAAAAAAAAAAATATTACAAATTATTAGTTGTAAATATCCTTTTTATACTCCTTTTGTGAAGTATAAAATTGTTACAAATATTATATATAAATCTTCGCAGTTTTATTTTTTGTAAATAAAAAAAGAAAAAATATTTTGGGTTTATTTACAATAAAATAGTTGCTAAGTTTTAGTTGAATAATTTTAAAACTCTAGTGTGTTTTAGATTTAAAAATATGCTCTTCTACTTATTTAGACAAACATACATTAAGAAAAATATATAGAGAATATATTTTATAAATATTCTAATTCAAGTTGTTGTAGGGGGGATAAAAAAATGAATGACAGCAAATTTACAATGATAGAAATTTTAAAAACTGATTATTTATATTTTATGGTGCATTCAATGTCTACTTAAAATATTAAAAATTGTGGAAAAAACTTGTGGCAAAATACGAAACATTCAGGGAAATAATATTATGGAAACATTCTATTAAACAAAATTCAAAAACTAATTGTTGTGTTGAAATAAATTGAAAATACATGAATTTTATTACAATCGAATCGTTATTAAAATCACAATCGATATGGAACAAATTTCATATAAAATCTGATTTGAAATTTTTATGGATATCAAATGCGGTGAATCGGACCCAGTATGGGAAATACATTTGCATTTGTTATTATCATTTTAACGGTGTTTACTTTTCTAGAAAAAGTGCAACATTTTTTCACTTCTTATTTGAAAAGTGTAATTTTTTTGTAGCTTAAAAATGGAAATTATTTTTCGCCACGAATGTTGGATTAAGTTCTAATAAATTCCTTATTTTCAATTCACAGAGTGCAGTCATTTTCTATAGAAAAGTGTAAAAAATTTTGCACTTTTTTTGAAAGAAGAAATCAGCATAAAATTATTTTTGTAGTAAAAATTTTGCGGCAGCCCCACGCTCACAAAATTAAAGTTGTACAATTCTTCCTCGTTAAAGAAAAAGAAAAAAAGATATAGGATCAATCCAGCGTTTCGATTTCTTGGCAAAATAATGTCAAAGATTTTTAATTGCACGACAGCAAAAAAAAATTTTTTTTTCAATTAACTGTCAACAATAATTAATTATTATTAACAGCGTTGTGGTATTCTCTTAAACATGTTACCAGAAATCCATTTCTGTCAACAAAGACTAGACAAGTGACAATATTTTGCTGTCGTGTCGATGTGACATCGAAATCGTCTTTGATAATACGGGCGAATAGGGCACATAAACCAATCCGACCTATTTGCTTATTAAATTCGGAGTGGAATAATGGAAATTTGTTTCCAAATAAGACACAACAAGACGATATAAAAATTTTAAAAAATCGATACCAATATTTTATCGATTTTTTATATTTTACAGTGAATTGTTATGGACGATTTTTGTCACCGATATTTTCCTGCCTTCTCAAATATTCTTTCCAGCACAAAAAGCCAAATTTTTAATGCTGTTTTTAGCTGCTCTCTAGAAAAACTTGACCAATTTAAAAAATCGGGAGTTATCGCGAAGCTATCGTTTAGAAAATATATATTCTTTTCTTTAGATTTTGAAGTTCCAGAAAGCTTCCCTGGCTAAATCTGAGAAGCATTCATTGTGTTTTAAGGACTCAGCTGGTGACGTCCTGAAGATCACTCGGTAGCTTTCAAGAACATCTGAAAAATATTAGAAAACTAAATTTCTCAAAGGCTTTTTTCTGAATAACTTTCCATTTGCTTCACCGATGTCAGTTCCTGACATTTACAGGCCACGTCGACCTTCGTAAGCTGGGTCAAGAGCAGCTAACCCATTTGTGAGATATCGTGCATTAAATAATTCGAAAAAAAGTGAAAGAGTACGAAATAATATATCTGATCAGTGAGTGCTTTCGATTCTGTTATAAAAATTAAAATTTTGATTTCTCTTAAGTTTGAGCCGATTCGAATCGGTAGATTTCAAGAGATCTCAAAATAAGTTTTTTTCTGATTAACTGGCTGGCTCACGATGTTACTCGATCTGTCGACAAAATTTATTTTAAAAATAACAAAACTTATGAAGTTGTTTTTGTTTTGAACATACTTTTTCTACAGACTGATGCCGAGTGACATCGTGGGCCACACAGCACATTTTGGGGGCTCCACTGGTCGATATCACTAACTAAACAGTTCTTAACAAAAAGTATGTGAATCACAGCAAACAGGATCACAGTCGGTTAATCCTTTCGTGAGACAGTGTGAAGGACAAAATTCGGAATATGTGATATCTCTTAAAAATATCCGAAATTATATATCTGATCGGTTAGTGTTTTCGATTCTTTTATAAAAATTGACAGAAGAACTTTCCTAAAGTTTTATTTCCTTTAAATATGAACCAATTCGAATCGGTAGATTGAAAAATATTTCGAAATAACTTTGAAAAAAGGCATTTCTGAAAAGATTCTTTTAATAGTTTTTCATAATCCACTTTTAACAATAGAAAAGTACGTCGAAAGTTATAAATCGATGGTTTTACTAGTGCCGAAATATATATTTGTGATTTATAAAAGCTTTGTAAACAAGATTTTCAAACAAAATTTGATGTATAAACCCTTTATAATAAATAAATATTTTTTATGATTAACGCTGAATGTAAAGAGAGACGATCAAGTTTATTTCTTTCTTTTTACTTTACGTTAAAGATTGATGGACTACAGCAGCAAAAAAGGTTCGCTTAACAGGTCCTTGCATGTCCTGGATATGATCGCAAACACTGATATTGTCAAACCAAATCTGAATACACGAATGCGTTTATTTTTATTTTATTTATTTCGGTAAATTCTTTCAAAATACTATTTTAAAGACTATCTTGGAATATTTTACTTCCCGACTCCTTACTGCCCAGGACTCTACGCTGCTTTTATAAAGTCAAGACCAACAATAAACCAGAACAACGATATAAAAATAGTTGTCACAAAATTTCTGCAGTAAATAATTTCTTTTAGTTATTCAATATATTTTCAATTTATTTGCCACAACAACACATAAACTGAATAATTAATAAACCCAAAACTAGAAACAACCTTAAGGCCATTCATTAACTAAATAATTTGTTTACCATTGACCAACAATGATTGCGAATTTTCCACTTCGGCTGCTGAATTCCGTACAACGCACGAATAGTTGCCCGTATGATCGGATCCTAAATTTTCAATAACTAAAATACTATTGTATTGATCGACTTGTTTAACGGACATGTGATGCTGGGACGTTTCAATGGCGCGATTGTCCTTGCGCCAGGATATAGTCAAGGGCAAATCGCCCTTAACAACTGAACATGTTAGCGAAGCTCGATCACCCATATTTAGTTGTAATTGCGATGATTGGAAGGGACTCATTTTCGGCGGTACTGTTGAGATTAAATACATATTTTTTTTTTGGGTGGAAAAAAAGCACAGAATTTGAATTAAATTGCAACAAAAAAAGCAAAAAACATTTAAAAGCAGAGAATGTTATTAACAAAAACAAAAACAAAATATTTATACGATGGAAGATACTTAAAAACAATTAAAGTTTTCACTTCAAAAAGGCTAGCAAAAAGTTATTTAATATGTTGGAAAAAATGCTTAAATATATATGAATAATTGTAAATATATATGAACGAGTGTGTGCGGGCCCAGCAAGAAAAATTTATGCTGGAAATCTATTGTTTTGCACAAGTTTTTTCGTCGTTTTGTTTTTGTCAGGTCGGTTACATGATGTGCAGCTAAAATATTATGATTTTTTTCTTTCTTCTGTATTATTTAACACCCTGCTAACGAATTTCATTACCATAAATAATTTTCTCATGATATACAAGATTAAATTAAGGAGTTTTCTTTTTGCCTAAAACTTTTCAATACTAACCAATAACTGTCACTTCTCCACTGCGGCGGGCACTGTGACCCTGCTTGTTGCGCGCCCAGCATGTGTACACTCCCGAATCAGTACTCTTTTGCACGGGCGTTATGGTTAACGAGCCATCGGGTTGCACTCTCTGTCGTATATCGTCGGGCAGCTCGCGCCCTCCACGTTCCCAATGTATTTCTTCGATGGGATAACCGGCCACGGGACATTTTAGGTTTAACGTTTCACCTGAGACTGCGGTTACTTTAGGAATTATTCGTATATAAGGAAGACCTGCAAGAAGAGAAAATAATATCTCATACAGTTTTTCCTAATATGTGCACTAAGAGGAAATCATTTGAAAGGAAATATATTTAAGCCCTTATTCACAAAAAAATAACGTACCTATAAACTGCGTATAGGACAACTTTTCTTTGCGTAATCTGTCTTATAAATAGCTTATAAGCACAGAATATATTTTGTGAATAATAATGCGTGATTATAAGCTGCTTATAAGACACATTTTATATTTGTCTTATAAACATCTTATAAGTATACAATATATTTTGTAAGAAATACTGCCCACTTATAAGGTACTAATAAGACAAATTTTATTTGCGAGATTTTTATGGATAATATTGTGTGCTTTTATGTGATTAATTTTCTATACTAAATTCGTGTTATAAACAGCTTATAAGCACACAACATGTTGCGTCTTAGAAGCTACTTATGAGACAAATATTCTTTGCGAAATTTTTCTTGTAAACAGCTTATAAGCATACAATATATTTTATGAATAATATTGCGTGCTTATGAGAAGAACTTTCTTTACGAAATAAATAAGTTATAAGCACACAATATATTTTGTGAATAATATCGCATCTTATAAGCTGCTTATAAGATAGCTTTTCTACAAAAAATTTGTTTTATAAACAGCTCATAAGCACACAGTATATTTTATTAATAATAAACAGCTTATAAGCACAAAATATATTTTGTGAATAATACTGCGTCTTATAAGCTGCTTATAAGATAAATTTTCTATACCAAATTTGTTTTATAAACAGGTTATAAGCACACAGTATATTTTATTAATAATATTGCGTGCTTATGAGAGAAATTTTTTATATAAAATTTCTGTTATAAACAGCTTATAAGCATACAATTTTCTTTGCGAAATTTGTCTCGTAAACAGCTTATAATCACACAATATATTTTGTAAATAATACTGCGTAGTTATAAGCTGCTTACAAGACAAATTTTCTTTGCGAAATTTGTGTTATAAACAGCTTATAAGTACACAATATATTTTATGACAAGTTTTATTGCGATATTTGTCTTAGAAGGATATTATAAGTACATTTGGTTTTTAATAAGGCCGTTAATATATTACTTTTTAAAAAGGATCGTGAGTAACAAAATAGTTTATATATAGAATTTGTTTTATAAGCAGCTTATAAGCGTAACATATTTCTTAGTGAATAAGACTTTTACGTCGCATATAATAAATAGAAACATTTTCCAGTACTGGAATGACAAAGTAAGAAAATAATAAGTGATCTCTGTGATCTTGTTATGACTTTGAAATTTATTTAAACTTCTCATTTGATTAAGTGCAAATTCAAAATATTATTTTCAATTATTATCGTAAGAACTTTTTAATGAAAATATCCTGATCATCTGCGTTAGTGCCAGGGCCCATAGGAGCTAATAAAAATTAAACTCTTAGTTCTCATTTTAAATTGCTTTAATATTTCGGCAACGTTTAAGTGCTAAAAAGATTAGCTGCCACACCAAAACACTTACATCCTCTTTTGCTGCTGTTTTCTCTTTTTAAAATTTTTCATTAAAAAATTGTTCATATCAGCGCTTTAATAACTTGAACTAAACAGCTAAAGATCTGAAAGGAATATACTATATATATTTATAATCCATTACGATTTTTGTTTTCCAACCAATTCAAACTGTTGGTGCACTTTTATAAAATAAATAGAAATAACCGCATTTCAACTGCAAAATAGAAAAGATAAGTAAATATAAGCTCCCACTAAATATCCTTCTGCAGCACACACACACAAACACACATGCATGTGTGGCATGCCATTAAAACCACACTCGCCTACAGAACTTCGCAGCTTATGAAGGAGTGAGAAATTGACACAAGCAAACAGTTGCACACACAACAATAAAAGAAACAAAAAAACTTATATATCAAAAACCATAATTTGTATGACCAGCTAAAAGGGACAGCTTAGATTTCTTTCCCATGGCAAACAGCAGCTACCCGTACCATGTGCAATTTTTTATCTATATAGGCCAAATTTATGTATACAGCAGTTTCTATATGAAAGCAAGCAGCGAGTGTGTGTAGAATTCTTCTGACCATGTGGGCAGACGTATTTCAACCTGCAACAGAGTGTTTATTGGTTTTTGTTTGGTAACCCATATACGTGTGCACACTGCATGTGTATGTAGACGTGTGGGAGTGTGTGTATGATACAAGCACACACAATTTAATAGAAAAGCAACCATTTATGACATTTAAAAATGTCAAAAAAGTTTCACAAAACATTTGAAACAATCTTATTTGCAGAGATATGAAATGTGGCACAGCAGGAATAGGATATTAAATAAAACCTGGTCGGGTTCCAGCCAACAATAAATAATATTTTATTGTATTTAAAATATCTTCACATAAAGAATTTTTACAAGGAAATGTTTATTCAGATCGTTTCTTATATATCTTTTGTTCTTTTCTTTTTTTGGTGCTCTGCCGCAGAGAGGACAAATTCCAGTGAAGTTCGCTTTAAAATTAAATTTTTCCAGAATCATTCTTTTATATGAGAGCACTCGGTTTACCTTGTCGTTCAAGGTAAGGGTGTTCACTATAGATTTATTTACTTTATAGTCGGGATATAAAACCGTGAAACCGATTAATTTTTCAATTAAGCGTAATCGGTTAACCGACTAATAGCTACTCAATGAACTGTTTGACATATTTAAAATTGATTAAAGCTACTCGAGTTATGAATCGAGTTATATTCGGTTAACCATGAACGGTTTGTTCATTTTGGATCGATTAGCCGTTAATCAACTAACCTTTCAATTACTACCCAGTTATATATTCGATTAACTCACAAATCGATGAATTTATTTATGAAATGATGAAATTAATTAGAATTCAATCAACTTTCCGATTGATTTAAAATGGGACATTTTCGGTTAGTGGTTACAGCGGTTGATTTCAGCCGAATAACATCTAAAATATTAATCGATTAATTTCTACTTGGTTAATCATTCGATCTATTTAAAATTCTTTATCTTCGGTTAATGGTTAAGCGTTTAATTTCAGCCGAATAACCTTCAAAATATTATTCGATTAATTGCTACTCGGTTAACCATTCGCTCTATTTAAAATTCTTTATTCATGAATAATGCCTAAGCCGGCTAATTTTATTCGATCAGCCTTCAATCGGTTAGCCGTTTAATTGTCACATGATTAACTGTTCGGTTACCCTTAAATTGGCTACTTTCGATCTACAGTTAAACAAATTTATTTCGGCTAACCGATTAACTACCACTCAAATAATGATTCGATTAATCCGATATTGTTTGCTTTCGAATAGCATTTAATCCATTTCATTTCGGTTGATTAGCAGTCAAGCGATTAATCGATATATTATTTCCCGAATAACGGTTCCATTAACTTGAATCTCAAAACTGTTCGATTAAAAGTAAAACCGATTAATTTTGAGTCAATTAGCCTTTGACTGATTTAAAAATTTATTGTTACCCAATTAACTGTTCTATTGATTTGAAATTGGCTATTTTCTGTTAAGGGTTAAAACGGTTAAACAACCTTTAAAATGGTAAGCGATTAAATACTAATCGAATAACTGGTGGATTTATTTCAAATTTTTCGATCTCAGTTAAAGGGTACAACCGACTAATTTCGATCGCTAGAGTCTAAATTGGTTAACCGATTAATTACTACACGATTAATTGTTCGGTTAAATTTAAAATGTCGTCCTTTTAATAACAGTTAAATAAACTAATTTCGGTCATTTAGCCATTAATGGGTTAACGGATTAATTAATACTCGATTAACTGTTCTGTTAGCCTTCGATTAGGAGTCTTACGGACTAGTTTCGGTCGGCTAACCAGTGATCGATTAATTTTCAAATTATTATCCGATTAACTGTTCGATTAACGGTTGGTTAACACATGAAAAGTTTTAACCAGTTTTTTTTTATTTGTTTGTTCTCATCTTTTTTTACAAAAAATAGAAGAAAAAAAACATTTCAACTCACCGTAAATATTTAAACGTGCTGCATGTTGCACTCTCCCAGCTCGATTTTCAGCAATACAAGCGTACTCGCCGCCATCCTCCACCATCACATGGGTGATATTAACATGACTGATTACATCGCCGTGTACGGTGATGTATTGGCCGATCATAAATCTGCGTGAATGAAATGATAGAGAAAAGAAATAAGATTTATATATGAAATTTTAAAAGAAATTTTCATTAAAACTACTGACTGACATGCTCATGTTTCATGTTTTTGTGGGAAGATTTTCTTTTATAAATTATTAAGAAAAGCTTTTAATATTGTTGAGTCGTACTTTTAAAGAAGCATTCAGATTTATGCAGCCTCAAAGTAATTCATTTAATTACTTTTCTTTGAATCAATGTGCGAAACGAAATCCTCTCAATTGATCACTTTGAATTTTTAATATAATTTTTGGGAAAAAAGAATCAGCACAAAAATATAAATTAAGGAGTATTAAAACAGCAATTCACAAAAACATGTATGAAATCCTTTTTAATATTTTTAATAATTATTTTGTTTTGCCTTTTTGTTGCTCCAAGAAAGGCAAAAAAAAGAAATTCTTTGTGAAACAATAAAAGAAAAACTATAGAGAATATCTGGTTTATAAACACTTTATTGTCTTTTTGTTCACTCCTATTTTAATTGAAACTGGAAGAAAATAAAAGTTATTCTTTGACTTTTATTTTTTGTATCATGAAATAAAAGTTGTTTCTTGATTTTTATTTTTGGACCGGAAAGTTTTTTATTTTGTTTTTATTAGTCACTGAGAAAATAAGAAAACAATAGTTATTTCTTGACTTTCTTGATGTATTAACCCATTCTGGCAACAATTTTAAAATTTTGTATAAAATAAAATAGGTTAAGCTTTCCCATCCATGCATTTCATCGCCATTTCATAAACACGCATATTTTTGCATTAACTGTTTGCGAAAAGGTGTCAATAACTCGGTTATATAAAAATAATAATAATAATAATAATAAAAATAAATGTCGGAAAAACACCGAATTAAATATAATTGAAATGAAAATATTTCTCATGGCAATGACACATCCTGCAAACAACTTCCATCCCATTTACATGCAAACGAGTGCATGAAATAAAAAAATGTAGAAGAACAAGAGCAAACATTGAGCTTTAAAAATAAGTATTTATGCATTGAAAAGTAAAAGAAAAAAGTTTAACGCTTTATGGCACTTAACAGAAAGAACGTAAAACAAAACTCCACTATTTGTCGAGGCCCACAACTTCAACATCAACAGCAGCGAATAATTTTAATTAAAACTTAAACAAACATGTACAGTCGTAGTCATAGTGGCAGTCAAAGCATGACGTTAAAGCAACAGTATTCATGCTTTTTTTCTTCTCCTCTTTTTTTTTAATACTTAATTCCTCTCTCTGTTCTTTCGGCTTTATGTATTCGAATGCCTTCACAATAGAGTTGCCATGTTCCGCATGGGATTTCTGAATATGAGAAAAGAATCCCTCACAGATCATTGCGAATTATTTTGGGAAATAGACATTCAGCCGGATTTATATTAAAAATTTAAGAACAAATACTCTGCCCTGGGCAGGGACATCATAACGGTCTCTTAAGTCGCTTAATTTTTATAGGGAAGCGCAGACACCGCATTGAGGGCTGAAGTGGTGAACACAAGACTACGCTACTTCTAATCACGAGTCATGCATATGGCGCGGAATTTCGGTGCAGGATTGTGTTAATTGTTGTCGGCTGGTCTCAATGACGAAGGTATAGCACTGGCTGCTGGGCAATACCGACAGCGAGTAACGCTGTCATGTAATAAAAAAAACAGAATACAGCACTCTCTTTCCTCGGTAACTGCAGGACAAAATTCATCGGTGAAGTCAAAATAGTTTTAATAAAAATCTGTCTTCATCTGTTATCTTAAGACTTCCTCCTCATTTCTAGTTCTCGGACAGTGGGCTACATAAGTAGGGGTTATCCTCTGGTCCAAGGCAAAAGAAAATGTAGTCGTTGTAAGCCCGAAGTTGTTGCACTCGTTGTTCCCACACAACCACTAATGAAATTAAAATCTGTTTTAAAGGGTGATTTTTATAGAGGTATAAAACTTTGGAACGAAATATTATGAAGACGCATTTTTTTAAATTGACATGAAATTTATTTAATTCGAAAGATGATCTGCAGTCGTTGTAATTTAAATATGACTTTTGGTATATGATCGCCATGGCTGAAAAATAAAAATCCAAAAATAACTTTTATATTCGTATCGAAAGATAAAAGTCAAGAAATAACTTTTTTATTTTCTGAGAAATGAATAAAATCAATATCCCAACAAATTATTTTATTGACTGAAGACAAATTCAAAATCAAGAAATAACTTTTACTTTCTCAGGAATAAATAAAGTCCAATTTATAACAAAAATTCGAAGAATAAAAGTTACGAAATAACTTTTATGTGCTGATCTCAAAATAAAAGTCAAAAAGTAAAAATGTGATCGGCAATTAAATCCAAGAAATAAATTTCATATTATAAGAAATAATTTTATTATCTGAAGAAAAATTGACAGTCGAGAAATAACTTTTATTTTCGAAGGATCAAATAAAAATCAATTTGTAACTTTTATTTTTTGAAAAATAAATAAACATTGAAAAATAAAAGTCAAGAAACTGTTTTTGTTTTATGATCGAAAAATAAAAGTCAAGAAACAACTTTTATTTACCGAAGTCAACCAATAACTGTTATATTCCGAAAAATGCATAAAAAAATAACTTTTATAATCTGAGGATTGAGATAAATTCAGATAATAATTATTAAAATGTGAGTTTTGTAACATGCCTTCTGGCATATGACCGTTATGGCTGGCCTGGACGTAGTTTTATCTGAGGAAGCAATTTTCTTTGGCTTTTTCAAACATGTGTGACTAATGCGGAGAATGTTACCCTCTAAGTGCGGAGAATGTTATCCTCGTTTCGGACTTTTCGGCGAGACTTCTCATATTCCCACAAAAAAGAGTCTGGCGGAGTTAAATCACATTCTCGTTTTTTATTTATTCTCGTAACTATTCAAACAAAAGAGAGCTCCATCGCTAACCAAAATTCGCGCGAAAGGTATTTCGAACAGCAACACGATTTTCAAAACAAAAATTTGCAAAATTCGGTAGCGTCTGTCTATTGACATTGAAATAACAAACCAGACTAGATAAATCACTTAACAGCTGATGTAATGGACGGCACTTAAAAAAGTGATGCCAACTGAAAGTTCAATACGTCTATAAATAATACCCTAACCAGTGTTAATAAAAACTAACACACATGAGTGCTGATAAAGAAAGTGTAGCGGCTTTCGAAAACAGCTATTCTGCTCTGCTGTGCAAGTTGATTATTTAAAATACTTTTCGGGCAAGAAATCAATAAAATTCTATTGAAAAAAACGAAAAAATTATTTGATTATTTATCAATTTCGGAATAATTTCTTTTATTAAAAAAAATTATTACAATTTAATTCGGCTATTCAATACGTCGTCAACAGTTCGTTAATATCATTACGAAGAACAAATAGAATATTGAGTTTCGAATGTATAAAAAAATTGGTTCTGAAACGTGATAAGAAAATTTGTTTTCAAAATTATAGTGAAATCATTAACGATAATTTTTAATAATTTTACACAAGATTAAAATTGTTGTTATTTTTAAATCTCCTTACAGGACATCCAGCTACGAAAGAGCAACTCCTTCAAATAGTCAACTTTGCGATGGTGAATGACAAGATTTATTGTCGGCTGGTTGTACATAAACAGAAAGAAACCAGAAACGGATGACCTCAGCCGATAAGGAATAAAATTGAAAATGTTACGAACGTGCACAGTGGGTAAGTTTCCGCTATATTTATTTTTATATCAATAAAAGTTGTTGAACTGAATTACAGAACTTTTTTAATTGATTTAATATATTTTTTATTCTGTAATTGAACAGATTGTCATTGATTTACATTAAAAATTTAATCAGCACTCATGCATGTCTTTCTCCATATATCCTTCAAAACGATGTCCTTCTGTTCATAGTTCCAACACTATACTTTGCTTGACTAGATTTTATCCTCCCATATGACGTCGATCACTGCTGTTGATCCGCTGTTATCATCATAACTTTTGCTATGCCTACATGTGTTGCGCTCTTATGCGGGCTTCATAGGGCGGGTTCGACGTAGGGAGAACCAGTAGAGGAATACCAACTTTTTTCTCTCCCTTTCATTTAACATTTTGATTGTTCGGATCTCAGCTATCAAGGTATGTCCTTTTTTGGAATATTTCCAATGTCCGGGATTACAGATATTCTGGTTACATAAATGCCGGAAGTGTTTGATGAAACTATTTTGAAAATATTTTGAATTTACACTCATTAATTAAAGCCGGAACTTCAAGGGACTGGTGTAAGTGAACAGATTATAAATAGAAATTTCATTCGGAATGATTCTGCAATAAATAAGAGAATTCCGGATACTTTTCGTTAAGGCCAATATGGAAAAGTTTACCATATTGTGTTCGTCACAAGTGGCTTAAGTTGTTACCATTTTTAAAAAATGAACGCCTGGCAACTCTGCGATTTGCATAGTTTTACCTTTTACTTCTACGGTTAACGATTATGAAGGATATAATTAAAATTTCACAAGTACCTTCACTTTTTTCATTTAATTTAAGGTTTTTTTTTTGCTTAATTCGTCTTTATTGTTTCTCTTCTTTTGGGCTCTTCTGCTTAATGAACTTTTACTTATGAAATTTTTATGCATGTATTTTTAAGATTTGCTCAGAAACTTGCGTTTTATATTCAGATTATTTGGTTATTTCATTTATACTCTTTATCTTGATTTTTATCAGGAGATATCATGTTAACAAGAATATAAAGAAAAAAAGGGAACTGTGTGTTTCCTTATATTAAAAAAATATTAAAGAAGATTAATTGATATAACACAACCTGCACTTAACTTTCCTTTTACCAAAGAAATTGTTTTGGTATGTCGCACAGTGGCGAGTTGTTTGTGAGAAAGTAATTTTTGAACTATATTTTCAAATATCTAAAAAAAAGGGTTTTTATGGAGAACTACTTCACTTAGTCTCGGTTCACACTATGAAAGTTTTCGTTCAGAAAGTCTTAGTTTTTTGGTCGATAAGAGAGAGAAGAATGGGAAGGGGTGCACACTTTCATGTACCTTGAAATTCCCTTTTGTTTTGTAATTCGTCACACAAGAATATGTCACACAAGAAAAACAGTGTTAAAGTAAACATGCAAAAATCTTGAATTTCCTTAAAAATTATTTCAGTATGTAGACACGAATGAAAGTTTAAAAGATAATTTGAGAGAATTTCTGAAAGAAAACTTTCATAGTGTGAGCCGAGAAAAAATAATAATTATTCAAATTAGTACACATTTTGGGGAATTGTCGTATTTATAAACTCTTTAATTTTAAGTATGCGCTGATTCTTTTTTTCCCAAATTCTTACTTAAAAATTAAAGTCATCAACTGACGGGTTTTAACCAGTTCTTATGCGTATTTCACTGGGGCTAATGCAGATCATCAGGGATCCTTCACCCAACATTTCTTAGAATAACCAAAGATATTTATTTCAAAACTTCCACTTCAATAAGTGAGAAGTCTAAAATTATTATCAAAGTCATAACAAGAACCCACTGACCACTTTTCCGTTTTTATTTTCTTACGTTTCACTTTGAATTTTTTGGTAAGATTTGGAAAAAAGAATCAGCACATAATTAAAATTAAATAATAATTTTTTATTTACAAAAGGACACATTTTGCTCCAGAAAAACTCTAGTGAAGTTACGGAATTATAAAGAAAAATGTTTCTGATGTGCAGTGCGTTTTATTTAATTTCGTTGCTAATAGTTTCATTCTGTTTCATTAAAAAAACTGTATAAAAACAGTTGTCCCTAAAGGCCTTCCCTGTAGCTTTCCGGCTAATATAAACCGCAAAACTATCGTAACCCGTTTCTTGTGTTGTTTCATGCTTTTAAGCTCTTTCAGCTAAAACTCTATTATTTTAGTTTTCAAATCACCTGATTCCCGAGCGCTGTGAGTGATGTAGTTGTGGGTTACTACAAAAGAATCGAGGGCACCAACTGTTCAGATATATTATTCCCGAGTTTTTCAAAATAAATCACTTTTTTCGTTCACAATTTTTACGTTCACGATAAATTCCACAAACGGGTTAACCGACTTTGTCCTGGCTTACGGTGATCGAAGTGGTTTGTTTGGAACTGATTGGTGAAGCCGTTAGAAAATTGTAAAAAAAACTTTTTGAAATATATATTGAAAACTACGGGGTTATATCGGTTCCAGTTCACAGGGAATGTAATTTCAGAAACGCTCTATAGAATATTTTGATTCGGTTGAGCCCCTCAAAAGTTATAAGCGGGTCACATGTCTCCACACACACACACACACACTCATACATAGTAGTGGGCTCTCAAAACGTGGATATCTGATAACAACTTAGTTTTTTCAAATCGGTATGAAACCAATAACTTCTCGATGTTTAAAAACTTAAAATTTTTGTAGCAAAAAGTTAAAAGTTTTTACAGGTTGTACTCTTATGTATCGAAACAAGTTTCAATTGTACAACCCTGGAATGGTCTATTTAATTTTGTTGTTATTATGAAAACGAGTATAATTCTTCCTGAAGTTTAAAATGGAATTAATGAAAAAAATAATAATTTTAGTAGGTAATTTTTTAAACCAAAAATATATAACAATTTTCCAGCCCTGGAGCTGTATTTTAGATTTAGCTGACTTGCAACAGCAACCAATTCAAGAATTGGTCCAATATATCAGTCCCAGATCGAAAACTTTAGCTTGACTTGGGGCTTCAGAAAGGCGATGTCACGTACAGACAGACGGACAAACGCACAGGGATGGACTTTGTGTACTTGAGTTCCCTATTTATTGGAATTCAGATTATATATTCTCCGGATTCATTATTTTGAATCAACTGAATTGAATATTTGGTAGCCATCTGCCGTAGCCAATAGTTTAAAAATATCACTCCCTCTCTTTTTATTTACCTGTTTCATATCACTTTTATTTTCCTTTTCCATTATTTGCTGACTTGTCTTAATTAGTCCTGTCAAAAGCACAGGTATCGCACTTCATAGCTTAGGGTCATTTCTGCTACTCGCATTCAAAGATTTCAAATATCGACAGCACAGACTCAATATGCAGGTAAAATGTGTTTGAATTCATTCCATTTTAATAGTTGAATGAAAAATTCAGAATTAATTTTTGAAAGAGGACTTCTTTTCTCTTGCTTTTGTTTACAATTTGGCACAAAACGTTTTGAATTGTTCTCTAAATATAACAATTTCTATTGTATAATAAAAATAATTTCCTTAAATGGTTAGAATGTTTTAGTTTTCCCACCTTCAAGTACTTGTTATTTTTTTTATTAGATTTAAGAAAATTAGTTGTTTAACCATGACCACTTTGGAGGAAACTTTTTTGAAATATTTTATAGATTTTTAAAGTTTTAACTGCTGTACAAAAGACTTCATATCAAATGCTATTTAATTGTATTTAATTTTTAAACATTGCAGAAGCAATTAATTAAGCTTTTAAATGGAGTTTCTTTGGCACTGCTGCCCAAAAATCATTCCAATTAATTTCCGTTTAACTAAAATTATTTTTAACACTTTGAAATTGCGTTATCAGATATTCAGCACCACTAAAATAATTGATTTTATTGTTAAACGTGTAAAAACTCCGCTCAATATGCACAGAGTTTTCATTGACATGGTTGCCAGATTTCCCAATACAAGCGATTTTCCAAAATTATGGAAAACTACAAATTTTATTTGGCATTTTATTCCAGCTTTCTTCCAGCTATTGTCTGTGGAAAACATACGAACTTTACAAAATTAGATTTGAAGATTTTATTCCACGCCTGTTGATATATTTTGTTTCATTGTCGTCTGGCAACTACGCCAGCCAGTTCTGCAGCATATCGAAATCATTAAGACCACAATTGGTAATTAAATACACCTGCTGTAGAGCGAGCGAATAAAACAAAAATTGTTTCTACAATTAGAAACGTTCTTTGGGAAGAAAGAGTAACAATTCGTTACTCTATACATTCACGGTGAATTCCGAACTATTTAAATATATTGGAATCCTCGTGCTCGTGTTCATTTAAGTAAATGACTTAACTCTCATCCCCGTTGTACAGCAACAACTTTGGAGCCAATAACGTCAAAAAGTACTGTCAGTACAACTAGAATTTGTCGTCTAGTGTTGTGCCCGATCCAAGTGTGCAAGTGTTTATTTTCTCTGCATGCAGCAACATGCATCAACATGCATCAAATAATAGAGGTTGTGTTTTAATTGTTAAGCATTTAAACTTTTACTCAGCCGTTGAAATGGAATGGTTGCTTTTCAAGCCTCCTAAACAGGATTGTATTACACCACCCTGTTCGTGGCATACGCGGCGCATAGACGTTTGTGTGCTACAAGCAAAAGTACTAATTTTTATGGCTTCTCTAATTTAAAAAGTTTAGTTATTTAAAGCAAAAGTTTAAATGCGACTAGCAAATGAATAGTGTGTTCCTCTTTGAAATTAATATTGAGATTATTTTGTAAGAAGGCTGGTGTAGGGAAACAATCGGCTACAAGCATTTCTATTTATTAATTAAATTGTAGTTACTTTTGCAGCTTAAATATTATAATCACGGTAGGATTATCGTTTTTGTTGCTTTTCTATTAAAATATATTTGCTACTGCACTCTTGCATCCATAAACTGCATTAATTAGCCGTTTGTTAATTAAAATTAAACTTCTTTCAGGGAGTTGTTTGTTAAAGCTATCGCTCCAATAAATCTTTGTTTCTCTTTATTTTTGGTTTTAAAATATTTAAAATCAAATACAACAGAAAAATGCCAGTTTATTGCAGAGAAAAGAAATATGCAAGAATAAAAAAGAGTGCGAAACTAATTTTGCTTAAAAATTTAATACCCTTTTTTAATGCAAGACTTTCAAAAATAATCAGATTTGAAATAATGGAATCATAAGTTAAGTTGACAACACTTTTTCAAAGTCAAGAAATAACTTTAATTTTATGGTGAATAAATTGAAACTGAGAAATAACTTTTACTTTCTGACTGAAAAAATAAAAGCCAAGAAACAAATTTTGTTTTATGATCGAAGAATATCAATCAAGAAAAACTATGTCTTTCCGATGGAGTAAAATGAATCAAAAAATTAATTCGATTCAGAAATTTCTGATACAACTTCAAGAATAAATAAAATTCAAGAAACCACTTTTGTTTTCTGATAGAAGAATCAGAGACAAAAAATAGGTTTCATTTCATGATCTTTTTAGTTTAAGACTTTTAAATACAATCAAATTTCAAATAATGGAATCATAAGCGGTGGTTTTTGTATTGGAAGCAAACTTCAAGTTAGCATCACTCTTTTGGTGTCAGCTGTCAAGTGATTTATATATTAAGTTTGATTGGGCATTAACATGAATGGACTGATGTCTGGAAACCACTTCCGAATTGTGCAAATTTATTTTGAAAACGATGACGATCAAATACGTTAGAGCCATTATTACTGATCTATTCATTTATAAATTGAACAACCCTGAAGTGGAGGACCTGCGATTTCAACAACACGGCTCAACATGTCACACAGTTCGTGCCACAATTTATATATTAAAGGAAATGTTTTGTATCCATTAATAAGGCTCCAAGAGCAATTAAATGCCGCTGGAATATTTCCTGTGGGGATATAAAAAATCGCTAGTACACGCCGAAAGGATTGACCACTTGGAGGACAACATTCGCCGCGTCATGGGCAATAAAGCGTAGCGCATATTGTAAAAAGTCATCAAAAATAAAGCCTACACCCGAGCCAGTCATATTTAAATCGCAGAAAATCACTCTTCGAATAAAATAAATATCATATCGATGTAAAAACTTCATCTCATTTTTTATTTGGCATCAGAATACTACTTGACAGCATGATGAATCATGCAGCAACATGTTTGGACGTGTAAATAATCCCTTGTAGATCTATTTAAATGAGTTTCTAAACAGTTTCCACAAGAAAGTGGCACAATTAAAAAAAAAATCCTTTTAGGCATGAAACACAATAACGACAGCAGACCACGGACTACAACTTGTCAAATGTCATGTGCGTACATGAGAATGACTACACTGGCGTATGAAGAAAATGAACAACAACTCATGGTTATTGGTTTGGTGGTGTTGTTCTAAAAATAATTAAGTAGCTGACTACGAGGCAACGATTATAGCCAACGGCTTTTGTAGTCGGTGTTCGTGTAGCCTGCTGTCGTTATTGTGTTTAATGCTTTAATATTATTATAATATATTATAAACATATTACACGCATCGACATTTTTAATATGATGTTGGTTTTGTGAGACAAAATCGTGCATGCAAAAAGTTTAATTAGATTTCAACGGACACGGCCACTGGCAGCTCTTCCAATCACAACATTATTTTATCGCAAAGTTTATCTCTTTCAGACTTCAATAGATATTAAATGCGCTTCAATTTCAATTACTTTTATCTGTAGAATCTGCTATTCTGAATAATAATTCAATATTAATAAGAAACAAGTTCGTGCTGGATATTTTCAATAGCCACTGAATTTACTGAAAAACTAAATGCAGCCGTGAAACAAGTGACAGATTGAGCATCTACTACAGCGGAGTCTTCATTGGAAAGATATAAAATATATTTCTTTTAAAATAAATAAATAAAGTCACACTCACATCTATCAAATATTTAATAAAATAAGCGTAACCACTATATTTTCCCAAGCGTTTCTTTTATATTTCGTTTGCATTCCTGACAAATAGAACGATAATACCGATTATATATTGAAATTTTTTACCACTCTGACTAATTATCACTAAAAAACTTAAAGCAGAAATTATTGGTTACACTTATTTCATGAAATATTCGATAGATGTGACTGCAGCTTAAAACAATTCAAACAAATTTAATTTGTAATCGAAGCACTTTCGGCCATGAATGAGTCCATCTTCAGTAGTGATTTCTTGGCCACAACAATAAAACACTTTATTTGTTGTGGCAACAGCGAAAAAAACGTTCATCTCAATAAACTTATAAAATAAGAAAGAGTTTCAACATATTTTTTTTCCAAATTGTGGTATAATTCCTCAGTTAAAAAGTTAAAAATATCAATGAGTGCAGCTGGAGAGAACAAAACCCAGGGACTTTAAAAACAAATAAATATATTTTCATTTAGCAACACACAGAAGTTTGCATGTGTATGGAGCGATTGAAATGAGTAAAACTGGAAAAATATTTGCAAGTTTTCATACAAATAAAAAACAGAAAAAAAGGGAAAAAACTTCTCACAACAATACACACAAACACATACTCCTACATGTGCCGACTGCATTTGGATGTGTGTATGTGTGTGGCGCGGGCATACACCTACACAAACCATTTTGTTTCAACGGCAGTACATCACAGTGTGGCGTGTTATTCTTCTGTTGTATTTGTTTTTGTTTTTTTTCTAGTCCTTTTACTCTGCATAAAAGTTCAATTACCTTCCGTTTGATGGTAGTGGAAATCCGTCCAGTGTCCATGAAATTTGTGGTGTTGGATTTCCGGCTGCTGAGCATTTCAAGCTTACAGCAGGACCAGGCTGCAAAGTTTGTTCAATAAAACTATAAAGCAGAACTGGTGGGGCATCTGTAAATAAACAAACGAAAAACAAAAGGCGAGCATTAAAAGCAGTGTATAAAAAAAAGCAATTAAACAAACAAAAAAAAAAAAGAATGGCAAAAGAGGAAAATCAAGTTGAAATCAAAACTTCACAACTTTAAATGAAAAGCTAAAAATAAGCAACGGGCAGTTCGGAAAACTCTTCATCAGTTGCAATTGAAAATATTTTATTTACCTCCCAGTTGTAATTCCGCCGTTGCCTGAAATGTATCGCCTTCTGGCCTTCGCACCACACACTGATACATGCCGCGATCTTCGCGACTCACACGTGGCACAATCAAAGTATCTTCTATGCGGCCAGACGAGGGCAGTTGTCGTCCATCCTTGTACCACAATATATTTTGCATACCCACCGGACTGCCATTGCTGGTGACTAAACAACGGAATTCAGCTGCGCCACCCATATGAACACTTAAAACGTTGGGTTGTACTTCGACTTGTATGGGTGTGGCCACCGACAGACGCAGCTCAGCACTTGCCTCACCACCCACGTTGCTGGCCGTGCATTTATAGACGCCAGAGTCTTCACCCGTGACTGCTTCGATGGCCAGTATTGGTCCCAGTAAACGAATACGAGGACCACTCAAAACAGGCAGTGGACCAGGCCCATTGTGCGTGTACCAACTGGAATGAAAGAAATAAAAAAACAAAAAATACTTCAGCTTTTATATCGTAAATAGAAAATTGTCTGTATGTGACACATAAAATATGCTGGTATTAGTCCCGGTTTTACTTTAGCTGCATAGTTTTTTTTTTTTTTTGTCTGGGGCCAACACTCAGGGGATAAGGCCCTAAATATGCGATCCAGTGTGCCTGAGCTAGAAAAATAGGTTGTGGAATGGGGGACAGAGGGAGAATTGCCTGTGGGCGTTAAATTTGAACATCCCCGGAATAAACGTGGCAGGAAAGATTTCTGAGGGAAGTTTATTCCACATACGAATGGTTCAACTAAAGACCGAATTCTCTCTGTAATGCGTGATGCGGTACAGTGGCAACTCGACTACAAACTGTAAAGAAAAGGCTGCAATTTCGTTGTCATCTTCAAAAAATCAGGGCACCATTAAGACGCCTGTTCAAAACCTCCAAGAGAGAGTTGTTTGTTGTTGTGGGCGCAGTTGCTTCTCATGGACTGCAGTTGGATTTTCGGAGCGCCGAAATACCACAATTTTCCCTCTTAATAAAGACATTCAGATGGTAGCGCTTTTTTAGGTTAGATACTTCTTTCCCAAAATGTACCTTGACTTTTCCCAGTAAAGGGGAATAAATGTATGGCATCGCTGCCAAATTCCGGAGCTGCCACTGGTACAAAAAATAAATTCGCTCTTACTGAAACACCCTGTTAAATTAGTTGATCGAATCCTAAAAAATAACTTTTAAAATTTTTATTTCATTATGAAACTTCTTCACTCGATATTGAAATTCTCTTTAAGTTCCAAACCCAGCACCCTGAAGCCCCGGCGCTTCTATAAGACTTTTATAAAAAAAGAAGATGCAAATTTAATCGTGAATACTATTTTAGTAACCATAATTTATTTAGAAATAAAGAAACATATTTTAGCAACTTAATTTCTGGCAACACTGGTGAACATGTTTAGTTTTGTCTATGATTTAGCTAATACAAATGAACAACGCCTACAGATCAATGAGTTTTATTCTCGAAAGTGTATCGTGCACTTCTTCAATTTGGGCCACACCTTCGAAAACTCTTAAAAAATAACTTTGGCCGTATAATTGTTACAGTTCAGTTTCACTGTGTTAAAAGCATAATAGACGCCTGCCGTCCCACTGTTCTATTGACACAATGAGAAACATTTGCAAACGCCACTTACAGCAGACAATTGACAAATAAATTAAAGTTAATGTCAAACATTTTGCATCAAAAAGGTGTAGATAATTAATTAAAATCTGCAGATGTTTACAACAAAAGTGACTTGTAGAAGCGAACCGGCATTAAGTCCGTTTGTAAACGTGAGGTTTTCTTTATGCATGACACACTTTGTGTACATTCACTTAAACGAAATGAGTGGCAAATGTTTGCTTGTTTGTAGTTACAATACAGTGGTGGGCGAAACTGGTAGATTTAAATTAGTTAAAGAGATATTAAGCAACAACTGCAGGGAGAAATTCCAAATTTTTCTTTTACGTTGTAGTTTTTTTATATTATAATAATTTATAATAACTTAGAGCACATTATTTTGTTTAAAAAATTAATAAGAAAATTATTAAAAATAATATTTTTAATTATAGAAAACTGAATAAAAATAAAACATCAGTATTTCTATCTCTGCCTTTTCGCCGATGTCGTAAGTTATCGCTTGAATCGGCAAACTGGTAGGCTGCAGTTATTATACTTCTCTTAAGATCCTCTGAATAGGAGTTATCATACACTGAAAGATAACTCCTGTAACACTGTGAAAATTCTCCGAATTTCGACATTAAATTAAGTAAAATTTTAATAAAACTTCAGTCAACGTTGCTTGTCGTTGTGTTAATGAAACTTGTATCAGTTTTTTTAATTAAAGTATTTGCGTTGATACTACGAACTGATTTCATTGATAAAACGTTACAATTTGAGAGGTTAAAAGAATTAATTGATGTTGGCTTTCCCAGGTGCTCTCAAAAATATTTCTTATCCTTCTGAAATAAAAACCCTTCTCCAACAATTGGGTTAATTTCTCCAAAATTAATTTAATTAAACTTTAGCCAACGTTGCTTATCGTTGTGTTAGTATAACTTGTTGCAGTTCCTTAAACGAAAACTTTGTGATTTAATTGAAGCAATTGCGTTGATGTTATGAGCTGATTTCATTGATACAACGACACAATTTCAGTGGTTTCAAGAATTCATTTCATCAATAGAATAGAATAATAAAATTTATTCAACAAAGTGAATATAATTCGTGGATAAAAATGTATTCAATTCAACGAAACTGGACTGTTAATACAATGAAATATTTTAACAGACGCTTTGAAATAATTTCTTTAATACAATTGACTAAAATTTATAAATTTAAAGTTGATTAAATTAAGTAATTATAAAAAATAAATTAAAACAGAGAACCTAATTTCATACATCAATAAAGTTTTATGATTTCCACGTTATCTGCATTGAAGCAACGAATATATTTCATTGATACAATCAAATTCCAGACCATAATTTTTTTAACTTTATATTTATAGTTTTAAAGAATTCAACACAAAATTTTATAGTGTTTGAGAAAAGCTATTGAAATATATTTAAAGAAGAACTGAATATTTTTGAAAGTAATTTCTCAAATGACACAAAATGTTGTTGTCATAAATCCAATAAAATATTTATTGACGAAACTAAGAAACTACTAAAGAAAACAAAGCAATTCCAACGAAACTCTGTCACACCTCTATAAAGGGCCCCCTTTATGGAACTATTCTGGTCCTTAAAGTGATCAAAAAAGGAACAAATCAAAAATGTATTGAAAAAGCCGCTACAGAGAACGTCCACAATGTTGCAAACCCCTGGTCTTGTCAAGCTGTTGGAATACATTTCATCTGCTTCTAAAGAAAAAGAAAAAAAAAAAACTCCTGCTCTACTTACACTTGACCACAACTTATTTTGTAATAATTTTGCTGGTCCGTCTGCCTTTTTGCATAAAGTGCCACAATGCATTAGTGTTGGTGAATAAAGTGTTCACACCGAGTTTCATGCTTGAGTGCTCACAACATGTTTCAACGTCTTATCTTGTTGTCGTCATTATTATCGTCTTCATCAAATTTCTGAATAACTTTATTAACAAGTCCTGCCTAGTTTTTCTGACATTAACATGTTTATGACATTTGGGATGTTTATGAACTCGTTGCTCCCCCTCTCTCTCTCTCTCGGCCGCGCTACTTGGCCATACCTCAGTGGCCATCAAAGAAAATAATGTTAAATGAGATTTTTGCTTAAACTTATAAAGTTGGTGGCCAGCCTTGGAAAATAGGCAGGTGGAAAGGGGGGAAAACTTGAAGTGGGAAAATTGAGAAAAGATTTGAAAGAACAGATAACTTTTTTGTGTTGAAATTATTTATGTATACGCGGCGCAAGGACAAGTAACAAGTCAGTCGGCAGTGGCTGATAAGAAAAAACTCCTTCTTCGTTTTCAATATCCTGCGAGACCAGCAAACAAATCTGACATGAAACTTGAAATATTTTTAAATCTGTTTTATATTTTTTTTCTTTTTCACGTAACTCTTGTTGCCTTCCCTTTTGCCACACCGTTTAGTGTAAATATCGCAGTTAAATAAAACATGAAGTTTTAGTCCAAATAAAGAATCTCTTTCTGCAAATAAATGCAAATTAATCGCATTCGTGTGTGTTTCACTTGATATTTTTTTATTTCTCTTCTTCTGTGCCAGCATCGTCACTCGTTACAATTTCGCTTTGCTCGACTATTTACTTGTTTACCTGCGCACTTAAAGAAGACAATGAACTTTTTGTGCGACTATTTGCTGAAACGGCTGTTACATGGGCGAATTTGCATGTAAAAGTATAGTTTTTGCAGAAACAGTGAATATGGAAACGACATTCGTATTAAAAATTTATGAAGTAAATAAAAATTAAAGAAACTAAATTATAAAGTTTTGTATATTTTAAAGTCTTTAGCAAATTTTAAATTACAAAAAGAACTGGTCTATAGAAAAATCGTGTTGATATTGACTTGACGAATGTTTAAAAGGAACTTGCCGGAGCTATTAAAGTGATCGGCAACTTGTTACTCAAACCTGAATATTAATTCTTGTCTTCCAAATGTTATTTTTTTATTTTTAAAGTTTCCTGCATACTGGAAAGGCCGTATTGGGGTGAAATAATGAAGGGTTTAGGTTATAACACACTGTCAAAATGCTTGAAGTCCAGCGTGTGTACGTGTGCTGGACGTTAAGACTTACACATGCTTGAACGTACGTCTAGCATTTATTTTAAATTTTATTTCGAACTTTTAATAGCGGCAGCAAGTCACACGATAGAAAATAAAAGGCCTTCAGAATATCGTAATAATTTTGATCTCATGTTATTTATAACAGAAATTCAAGCAAAACAATTTATTTTATAATTTTCTTTCATAATTCGCAATTTAAATAAAAATCTTATCTTCTTATTAATAATAAAATTCGTAGAAATAAAATTGATTTATCACATTCAACGAAGCCACCTAAAAAGTGCTTATAAATACAGAAGAAACAGGAGGACGGATGATGCAAGTGTAGCGGCTTTTGAAAACAGCTGTTCTACTGTGCCGTGAAAACTTAATATAAAAAAATTGATATTGACTTTCCCATATGCTCCTGAATATTTTTCATGTCCCGCAGATGGTGCAAGTGTAGCGGCTTTCGAAGACAGCTGTTCTGCTGTGCTGTGGAAAATTAATATATATAAATTTATATTGACTTTCCCAGGTGCTCTTGAATATATTTCATGTCCCATAGATGATACAAGTGTAGCGGCTTTCGAAAACATCTGTTCTGCTGTGCCCTAAAAAAATTAATATATAAAAATCGATGTTGAATTTTCGATGTTCTCTCGAATATCTTTCATGTTCCACAGATGATGAAAGTGTAGCGGCTTTTGAAAACAGTTCGTCTGCTCTCCCGTAAAAAATTAATATATAAAAATTGACTTTCCCAGGTGCTCTCGAATATTTTTCATGTTTTTCTAAAATAGAAACCCTTCTCCTACAATGGGGTTAATTAATCCGAGGTTGAAGTAGGCCAAACATTTCAAATTTGGATTCCTTATCAATCCTCGTAGGTGTCACAAATACAAACAAATTTTCACTAATGCAACTATAGTCGTTTCTTGAGACATGTGAAGGGTTTTAAAATTAAAGAAAACAGAGACAAATTTTTGGTGATTGACATGAAATTTACGTTATTCCAGAGATCAGCCTCTGCCAATATGACTTTTCACACAAGAAGGCCACGGCTGGCTGGTATGCAGTCTAATCGCATGGTCCCTTTTGCGATGAGTTTTTCCAAAACATGTGGTTGTATATCAGATATAAAGCGACAATTGCTGTCCTCCAAGTGTTCAATCTTTTCGGGCTTATGGGCGTAGATTAGCGACTTCTCATATCTCCGCAGAAAATAGTCTAGAGGCATTAAACTGATCTTGAATCCGGAAGCCAAATTCACGGATCCGAAACGTGCAGCATTCCGATTACTAAAGGTTTTCTACAATAAATTCAATTGTGGCACGACATGTGTGACATGTTGTACCACTTTGTTGAAATCGCAGATCCTGCACTTCATGGTTGTTTAATTGAGGAACAAAAAAGTTGGTAATCAGGACTCTATAGCGGTCAGACTGTAGTGACCTGCATCATCTACAAAAACCTATGGGCCAATGATTCCAGCAGCTCATAAAGCGCATCAACTGGTTAGTTTTACTGGGTGCAACGATATCGCAACATACACTTCAGAACTATAGTCACTTTAAATAAAGAAGATTTATATATCGACGTGACGTGACGTGACGCATCCATTGATACAAAAGTGAGCTGCGCCGCTAAATAAAAATTCGCGCGATACGTACTTCTAAAAGAGCCAAGATTTCTGAGAAAAATTTAAACATTTTGGAAGCGCTGAAATGTCAAACCAAATGAAACATAAATCACTCGACAGCTGACAAAAATGGCCGCCAGTTAAAACAGTGTTGCCAAATCAAAGTCTTATAGCTCTATAAACAACTTCCATTATAATCCTGGCTGGGATGCGTTTAAATGTTTTGCGACCTTAATTAAGAGAATTAGTACTTCTGTAATTATTAACTGGCAAAAAAAAACAAAAAACGGTAAAAATATTAATTAAAAACTGCCAGTGTGGATTAGCCATCAATATTTTCTAATTAATTTGAATTATTTTTTGTTAAATTTCGTTTACCTTTTCGGCAGACATTGAAATTATGATAAAATGATAAACGAAATATTTAATAACACTTTTGCCAAAACATAAAATTTGTTTGTTAACTTTTTTCTAAAAGAAAAACTTTTGCAACACAAAAATCTTTGCCACATGAAAACTCCCTGCAACACAATGTAAAGCCCTGTAACGCAGCCACTAAAAAAATAAAATAACTAGAATAAAAATATGAGAGAAATAAAAATGATAAGCTACACGTAGAATTTTCTGTTGTATAAAAATAAACTGAACTTTTCTGCTGCGAAATTTTCCTTTTAGAAAAAATAAAATATAAAAAATATAAAAAAGTTTGAAATAAAAATTTGCAAGCAGCGATGATTGTTGATAATTATGGTTGGCAAAAGCAGAGACTTGCACAACAATAACGATGATGACGCTGATAAAATATTACAAAGTAAAACGAAGTGAAAAAAGAGTGAACAAAAAATGTATATCAGAAGCCACAAAGTGTTGCAAATTCATCAAATGCTGCTACAAGTCTGCCACCTACCAGCATCCTGACAGTGGAATCTGCCACACGGAGGGAGCGAGTCATGGCAGACAATGAAAAGGGAATAATTATTATTTCTTCTTTTGTTGCATGTATTAGTAAATATTAACGATAGAATTCAAGGCATGTATGTGTGTGTGAGTGTATGTCTGTGTGTGTCAAATTAATGAGCAAAATCATAAAAACCAAACTCTGAGCGATAGGAAAAAAATATAAATAAAAATACAAACGAGGATATATATTTCTGAAAGAGTGAGTGTGTTTGTTCAGAACAAATAAAATGTATGGAAAATAGGAGTTGCATTGAAATAACTTTGTCGGTCAAGAGCACGTCAAAGTACCCTATTGTGTCATAAGACATGAAGAGATCCAATAACGCAGCAGACTCTTCTATCTGATGTTTTTATGAGGAGACATAAAATTTTAGGTGTTAATGAAAACGCGGCTGTTTAAGGAAAGTTAAATAAAATAATACAGAAACACATGTCAAGTTTCATGAGCGATTTTTATAAGTCCTTTGATAAAAAGTGTTTTTTATAGAGTGACACAAGCTTAGATCCTAAACAAATAAGGATATATAATTTTTATATCAATGAAACGGACTTTATTTGAAAGAAAATCTTATGAAATTAATTTTAAAATATGATTTCTGCCATGTGGCCGCCACGACTGGCGCGTGGAAGGCGCAATCTGGAACACAAACTTTCAATAACTTTTCGCATTATTTGCAGTCGTATTTCGCCGATAACTGTTCGAATATTGATTTCCAGGTGTTCAATTGTTTGTACTTCATCGACCTGGACAAGTGACTGAACATGACCCCAAATAAAATAATTCAACGGGTTTAAATCATACGATCTTGGTAGCCAGTTAATTGGGCCTTTACATGAAATTAATTCTTCGTTTAATGTTTCTTTGAGTAAATCAATTGTAGCGCCCGCAGTGTGGCATGTGGCTCCATCCTATTGGAACCACATGTCAGCAAGATTAATGCCACTTAATTGAGGAACGAACAAGTTTTGAATCATGTTCCCATAACGTTCACCATCGACAGTAACATTCTGACCATCATCTTTTTTGAAGGAACAAGGGGCAATGACTCCACCAGCCCGTAAAGCGCATCAAATAGTAATTCTAGCTGGATTTCATGATATTTCGACAAAAGCTTGTGGATCGTGTTCTCTTCGAATGCAAAAATTCTGCTTATTTCCGTACCCATTCAACCAGAAATGGGCTTCATCGGAAAGTAAAATTTTGAATGGATGAGTTTGACGAATAGAACAATTATTTTGATTAAAAATTTCAACAATTTGCACGCGTTATTCTGCTGCAAGTCGATTCATAATGAAATTTCACTGCGAATTAAAGAAAAACCAACTATCAACTGTTAAATGAGTGCTCAAATAAAGCAGTGATGCCAACTCAAAGTTGATACTCAAAAAAAAAAAAACAGCGCTAATAGCCTTCAGAGGAACATTCCGGAACTTAGATTTCCTTTGAAATTAAAACGATTCGAACAAGAAAATTTCAAAATATTAAAAAAAATCATTAGAAAATAAACTGTTTTCAAATTTATTTTTTTATGAAAACTTTTTACCGGTCCATTCCACAAAACAATCAACTATTTACATTTAAAAAGCATGTTTATATATTGTGAATAAAAAACTTAAAAAAGTGATTTATTTTGTTAAGCTCCGAAACTATATATCGGATCACTTAGTGTTCACTGCTTGTCACCTGGGAATCGGTTAATTTATAAAAAGTTCCAGCAGTTTCAATATTAAATATTTTGATTTAGCTGGCAGAACTCAAAATCATAGAAGAGCATAAAAATCAGGTAACGATAGTTTTGCTGTTAAAATTTGCGGGAAGTTATAGGGATAGCATTTAGGGTTAATTGCCATTATTATTATAAATAATATTATTTGTTATGAAACGATTTTTTTAGTGTGGTTGGTTTTTCTTTAATAAAAAATGTTTCTTTTAACCCTTTGCGCGCCCTTCTGCATGTATTGAATATATTTCTAAAACTATGATTTGAAAGTAAATTTGATTTTTATTTCCTTTTAAAATTATTTGATCCTAATAGAATTATAATATTTGTTAGAAAATAATAGAGTTCATTAGCAACATTCGGTGCCTGACAGGGTTAAGAAATCTGGGTCCAAATTGCCCTCTTCGATATCGAAATTTGTATATAAATTATATGGAAATTTCGATCAATATTGAATGCCGTAATTTCACTCCTGCACTGGTTTGGCCTGCGACGCTTGACCAGTCATCTAACCGTTATTTCCTGCAAAAGAAAGGCCTTCCAACATGTTCGGCAACCGATTGGTTTCCACAAGTATTCGAATACGTGCTGGCAACACAGAAAAAGTTACTTCCAAGAACTGCAATAAAAATTATTAACATTGAGGTTTATTTTCTTTAACATCTTCAAACTTGTGTATCTAAAACTTGTGTATCTAAAATATATCACAAAATTATCTCAGAATCACTTTATTTTATTATGTGGCTCAATGCCACTCATTCGTCCACAAAGTAGGGAATATTTCACTCGGTGACAACCGACCATGTCACTGCATGCAGCAGACTGCTTGTCGTAACATGCATGAGCAGGAGTGAGGAATAGAATACAATATGAAATTTGTATATAAAACAAAAGTTCTGCCATTGTGTTAGTGCGAGTAATTATTGGAAAAGGGATGGAGAAAATGTTTTGTGATTAGTTGATTTAATGGCACAGCGACAAGAATTGCGGGGAGAGATGAAATGGAAATTCTTTTTGTTTCATTCGATGCTGCTGCTGCTGCCGCTGTTGCTGTTCTGCTGTCATGAATTAATAGACGATTGCAAAGAGCATGGAGTTGTAGGAGTGTGTTTGTTTGTTTATGTATTTTTACAAGATTTCTGCAAAGAGCTTAAAATGTGTCTTTTGTGGCTTAAATTCTTGCAAACATTCCAGACATTTTCGCAAATACAAATTAAAGACCATCGAAACTCATCACAACAGCTGCCATCTGAAAGGATGAATGCGAAACAATAATACCCGTGAACGCACACACCGACTTATTTTATATAAAAAGTTGATCACAACAAGCCGGCTAATTATTAAACATGTTTTATATTTCAATGATTCAGCACAAACAGATCCATCCATCTATTAACGATGATAAAAATGTTTTCATACCGAGAAACTTGTAATCACTGATGGCTTGAAATTTAAGAAAACGCCACTTGATTGTTGAGGGGAAAAAAATTTTATTTCTTAATTGCGCAATTGTTTTACGGTCTACCACATCGTGTAGCATGGAAAACATATTCATGTGCATGTTACAACTTTTACATGAGCACGAGCGATGAATATGAACGCAAGACATCATAGAAATATGTGCTGAATTGTCATGGGATTAGGAGAAGGAAAGGAAAGTAAAAGGAAAAATATTTATTAATTGCAAAAAGTGCTTTAATAAACATGCTAGTAAAAAAGGTGATTAAAGTATTGTGGTGGCAGCTTAATTGCTGCAGAGCAATTCATGTGATAGAAATTAGAGTCACAGAAAAGGGATTATCAGGATGTTTCAGTATTTTTGAATTTTATTTAACAATTTCGTGAAAAAAATTCTAAACAAAGTTTCGATTTTTAACTTCTCAAAAAAAAAGTAATAATTATATAAATTAAAAAAATATTAAATAAAATAATATAAAAAGAAAATTTAAATTTGGAAGCAGCTGTCGGTGACCATGGGAGAGCAAATTTCTCTGATTTGTGAGGACTTCGACAAAACGAGGGATGTTTTAGCCTCTACTACAGGGTAGCGCAAAAGTAATCACTTGATTATTTAAAATTTAATAGCTTTTGGATATGGCGTTTTACCTCAATCATATTTCAAATTCATGAACTGGCCTGCTGCACAATACAAACCGACAAACAATATTAAATAAATAGAGATTTCCTCTACTATAAATAACTCCTTTTTTATTAAAAAGGGTATCCAATAATAAAATTAAATGATCAGTTTTACGCCGCTCTTTTATATGATTTAATTCAACCTGCATATTTTATAAAAATAATATATATTGAAAACGGTTAACCCTAGAAACCATCCCTGTAACTTTCTGCTAATCGCTTAACTATCGTAACCTGGTTTTTATGCTATTCTATGATTTTGAGCTCTTCCAGCTAAAACTCTATATATAATATCGAAACTTCTAAAACTTTTTATAAATCAGCCGATTCCCATGTGATAAGCAGTGATCGATATAGTTTTCGTTCTAGCATCGAGAACATTAAATGATTCGCTTTGTAATTCTGGAGCTTTCCAAAATAAATAATTCTTTTCGAATATTTTTACTCACAATATCTCAAGAACAGACTAACCGATCTTTATCCAGCTCATGGCAAGCCACGTGGCTTTTAAAAGTCAAAAAATAATTTTTTAATGAAATTGATCAGTCAATAAGTAATCCTTTCTCGTTTTTTTGCTTCTCATTTATTAATGTGGGAGTTTGAAATAAATATCTTTAGTTATTCTAAAAAATGTTAGGCAACGGTTCCCTGATGATCTGCATTAGCACCAGTAAAATGCGCTTGGGAACGAGCTAAAACCCCTCAATTGATCACTTTGAATTTTTTAGTAAAATTTTGGGAAAAAAGAAACAGCACATAATAAAAAATGAAAAGTAATTCTTTCGTTTAAAACTTTTTTGAAAACCCCACCTTAAGCAATTATTTTTTTTTTGCGTTTTTCTGAATAATCTAGAAATGTCCCGGTTGAAATCGGTTCAAATTGACAAGAAATTTATGCTCAAGAACACTGTTAATGACGCAATTAGTTTTATTTGATTCGATTTAGCCGAAGTTCAGAAGTTAAAAGCGAGTCATTACTTACACACACCCAAACAATCAGATATAGCAACGTGTTCTCAAAATCAAACAGGGAAGCTTTCCAGGGCCTCAAAACGTGGAGATCTGATTAGAACTCCATTGATTTTTATCAGGGTAAAACGAATATCTGGCCGATTATTAAAAAATTTCTAATTTTTCTAGCGGGAAGTTGAAAAAAAAACAGTGTAAATATATAGAAATCGGTTGACCCTAAAGGTCATTCCTTCAGTTTTCCGCTACTTTTGAGTCCGAAGCTGTCGTAACGTGGTTTATTGAGTTGTTCCGTGCTTTAAGCTTTTCGGTCTTCCATGATTTATAAATGAAATAATTCCTACGTGATGAACGGGGGAGAATGACTCCTTTAAAAGAATAGAAACTTATCAGATACAGAATGGTGGTGTTTATATTTTAAAATAAATTTTTCAATATATTTAATTCATTATATCTCAGGAATGGATCAAACAATTTTTTGTTGGTCTTGAAGCAGCACTTATGGAATGACGACTACATGTGCGATGCACTTTGTCAGTGCTCGAAAGGAGCAAATAGTGGCAAGAGGACAGATGAAGACGGATTGGATGGCGGGGAATGTTTTTGTAGCTATTTTTACTTTGCCAGTGACTGCCTCGTTAACGACAAAGATCCTGGTTTGTGGCGATCGAGATGATTCCATAAGTAAATGCAAGAATATAAAAAAAGGGGAGGCAATAATTGTTGCCCAAAGACGGCATATGACGGAACTGCATTTCAACAAGCAGAAACTCAAGAAACTATAGCGAAGGAGCAACCGATACCAGGACTCTGAAATGCAGGACGAGCACTCTTGAACAGTTATTCGATTATTGGCAAAAATGAAAACCGCGTCTGGACAAAGCGTGCTCAGCTGTTGTCTAGCACTATTAGCATCATAATTCAAACTTTCAGACTCTTAAATTTGAAATATCATCAGACAAAGTTGTTGCATGGCGCCATTAACGAGAGTAAAGGTCACTAAATACTAGTGAAATAGCAAAACTGGTGTGAAATAAATTCAAAAATCTCTCTGCAGTAACAGAGTCACAGCGAAATAATAAACGGAGAAGCAGTAGATGCGGGATGGTCCCCCTCGACACTCAAGCAAAGACTCATTTGTAACGAATCAATTGTACATGAAAATCAAGTCAGCAAATGCCAAACAATCTTGATAAAGAAAAATATATCAACTACGCCAACATGTGTGAAATGCAAAGAAACAACTTGTCTTATCGCACATGAAACAGGCAAATGGACAGCTCGCCCACAGCGGCTGGAGTCAAGACTCATGCTTTGTAACACCATTTTTCTTTCCTATTCTTTGTGGTTATAAAATTAAATTAATTTCATGTGTGGATGTTATAAAATAAAAAAAAACTTCACTAAAATAAATGAAGCAGAAAGAAATATTAAATGAAATACCAGCAAATATTTATGGTCTAATTAAATAATTTAATTACGCGTACAAGAACAACATAAAAAAAAACAAAATTAGTTTCAATGCTCTACTATGAAACGAGTCTTAAGGAAAATAATAAAAATAATAATAAAACAAAGTTTTCTTGGTTACAGGACACATAAACTTCAATAAACTAAAGAAAAGAGCAGAGAACAGAAAACGCTGCTAATCGTACGTCACTGTTAATTCCTTTTAAAGGAGAAAAACCCAAGAAGGACATGTGACGTGTATGTGTGTGTGCTCGTAAACAACAACATAACAAAATAAATAAGAATGTTTTCTTTTTATTACAACATTAAAAACACATACTGGGGACTAACAATTATTTCCTGTTCACATTTACAAGCATTTCATTGGGCCTAATCGTCAGGCCACGTTTAGCCAAAATATGGAAGAAAATATAGAAAATTCAACTCAATTGATTTAAGTCTTAAACATAATTTGGAGATGCCATAAGAACTCAATAATAAATTGTTTTATATTCTTGATTTTCCAATTTACTTTAAATAGAAGGTGGTCTTAGAAGATCCATTAAATATCGTTGAAAATCGTGAAAATAAAAACAGCAGGCATTAAAAAAATTTATTATTATATTATTTCATATTTGAAAAATGTTGCTGAAACTCTTTAATAATTATTATTTTTAACCTGTTTTTATTTGAAGTCTGTTCTTATTTATTTTGTTGAACTTGTAAAACAATAATTTTTAAAGGAATATTGAATTTAGGAAAAAATAATTTTACTTCTATAAAAAATTTACCTGAAACTTAATAAATTAATTATAATTTTATTAAAGCTTGTGGTTGTTTTTTATTAAATTCTTATTCGATATTTCGTTAAAAGTTTGTTACGAAACTTCAGGGAGATGTTAACAAACTGTTAACGAAATATTGAATAAAAATTTAATAAAAAACGACCACAAGCTTTATTAATATTATAATAAACTGACAAGGTCAATAAATATTATTAAATAAATATTGGGAAATAAACAAACGAAAAGAAAATATATGGAAATTGGAAATCAGTTTATCTTAGAGGCTTTCCCTGTAACTTCCTGCTAATTTTAACCGCAAAACTATCGTTACCTGGTTTTTATGCTCTTCTATGTTTTTGAGTTCTGCCAGCTGAAACACAATTTTTAATATGGAAACTGCTGGAACTTTTTATAATTCAACCGATTCCCAGGTGACAAGCAGTGAACACTAAGTGAACCGATATTAAATTTCTGAGCTTTTCAATATCTCAACGTGGTCTTTAAATGGGAATAGTTGATTATATTGTGGAATAGACCGGTGAAAAGTTTTTATAAAAAAATTTATTTGAAAACTGTTTTTTTTTTCTAAGTATTTCTTAAAATATTTTGGAATTTTCTTCATGGAATCGTTTTAAGTTCGCAGGATATTTAAGTTCTGGAATGTTCTTCCAAACGCTATTAGCGCAGTTTTTTTTTTGAGTTTCAACTTTGAGTTGGCATCACTGCTTTATTTGATCACCGATTTAACAGCTGATAGTTGGTTTTTCTTTAATTCGCAGTGAAATTTCATAATGAATCGACTTGCAACAGAATAACGCGTGCAAATTGTTGAAATTTTTAATCAAAATAATTGTTCTATTCGTCAAACTCATACATTCAAAATTTTACTCTCCGATGAAGCCCATTTCTGGTTAAATGGGTACGTAAATAAGCAGAATAGTCGCTTTCGAAGAGAAGACGATCCACAAGCTTTTGTCGAAACATCATGACATCCAGCTAAAATTACTCTTTGATACACTTTCTCGGCTGGCGGAGTCTTTGGCTCTTACGTCCTCAAAAAAGATGGTGGTCAGAATGTTACTGTCAGTGGTGAACAGTATGGGAACATGATTCGAAATTTTTTCGTAGCTCAATTACGTGGTATTAAACTTGCTGACGTGTGGTTCCAATCGGAAGGAGCCACAGGCCACACAGCGGACGCTACAATTAATTTACTCAAAGGAACATTAAACAAAGAAATAATTTCATGTAACGGCCCAATTAATTGGCTACCAAGATCGTGTGACTTAGCCCCATTGGAGATTATTTTCTTGGGGGTTATGTTAAGCCACGTGTCCACGTCGATGAACCTCAAGCTATTGGAAATCAACATTCGTAGAGTTATCGGCGAAATACGACCGCAAATGTTGCGAAAATTTATTAAAAGTTGGTGTTCCAGCGTCTTCTACACACCAGTCGTGGCCGCCACTTGATAGAAATCGTATTTAAAAATTAATTTCATAAAATAAAGTCCGTTTCATTGATATTAAAAATATATTTCCAGCAATGGTTATGATCTAAAATTTTGTCACTCTATAAAAAAGCACCCATTAGAAGCACAGTGCAACTTTTTTGTCTCAATTGAACAAAAAATTCTTGTTAATCGTTATTCACAAACAGGTCATAAGTATGTCCACAAGCCTGCACCAAATGATCAGTAGACTTTAACCTGATTTTGACAAAATTAATATTTTGATGAAATAACATTTTTGGTTGTCGTATCATTATTTTTCTTCATTTATTTTATTCAGACTTAAAAACCGATAACCAGGAACGCTCATCTCAATCTTACAGCCGAGATGAGTTCAAATAACGATGAAATAGATTTAAATAAAAAAATTAAACAATAAAATTGTTTATAATCGATTAATAACTGCGTTGCGATTAAATTATTTGATATTTAAAATAATACAACTCTGTTAATAATATTCGAGTTGGTTCAGTGTTGTCAACCGGGGTTTTTAAATGTTCGTAAAAATTCCATAATTTTTATTCGATATCGCTTGCGAATACAAAACAATTTGAAATCAATTTCAATAGACTTTGAAAACCGGAATTCATGCCCTGCAGCTTTTTTCAATTAAAGAGTCGTAAATGTGTGAATAAATCCTTATCCCACTGTGTTGTAAATATGTGTATTTATGTGTGTGTGTGTGTGTGTGTTTGTGCTTGAATAAAATGTTTCCTTTGGCCGCTTCCCATATTCTGCAATTCGTATATTTTTATAACCTTTTTGCATTTTTTGTTGTAAGAAAATATATTAAATAAAAGGATAATATAATCCTTCTGCATCATAAAGTGAACTATTATTTATATTGACAGGACAATACAGGAACATGAAGGAGAAGAGAACACAGCATGTGAGTAGCATATGCGAAGCAAAAAAGATGCTACCAAATTACTGTGGAGTGGAGTGGCAGCGAATACCAGGAACACTTAATTTAATGCGCACTCAGTTTCAGATTTCACTTCAATTTTCTCACTCCCCGCACTCTGCCGGTAGAAAAGAAACATTCTTGTTTTGGTTTTCTTAAAAAATATTTTTCGTTTATTTTTCTTTAGCTAAAAATGAAACATAAATGATGTGATAAGATAAATTAATAACAATCGGTTGTTGATTTGGGAACTTCTGTAAGCGTTGGCTAATTTTCTATAGAAATAAGTGTGAGAGGCCACTTTTCTTTTGGCAGCTCAGCTGTTTTCATGTAACATGTTCAGTGTGGTCATTAATTTAACCATGAGTCCGCACAACGCTTGCGGACTATTGTTTTATTAATTCCCTCTAGGAAAATGGAAACTATTAAAAAATTAAGACTTTATAAGATTTAATCCGACATCCACGTTTTGAGGTTCTAGGAAGCTTTCCTGACTACTTCTGAAAGACCCGTGTGTGTGTATGTGTAAGTTTGTGACCCGCTTATAACTTTTGAACTTAACTTCGACTTAATCGAGTTAAACCAAAGTGGTGTTTTTGGCCAATTAAAAAATATTTTCAAATTGTGGGAACTCAAGTAGAAGTAAATATCGGGTGTTTTTTATAGAGTGATACAAGTTTAAATCATAATAAAAGATAGAAATATATTTTTGATATCAATGAAACGGTATTTATGGATAGAAAGTCTTATGACATTAATATTTAAATATGATTTCGGCCATGTGGCCGCCACGGCTGGCGCATACAAGGCGCAATCTGGAAATCCAATTTTCACAAACAGTAACATTCTGACCATCATCGTTTTTGAAGTCACAGGAGCCAATGACTCCGTCAGCCCATAAAGCGCACCAAACAGTAGTTTGTTGTAATTTTACAACAAATTACAATTCTGTTTATTTACGTACCCATTCAACCAAAAATGGGCTTCATCGGAAAATAAAATTTTGAATGGACGAAGTGCACGATTAGTTTCACGAACAGAACCATTATTTTGATTAAAATTTTCCATAATTTGCACGCGTTGTTCTGGTATCAGTTGTTTTATAATAAAATGTCAAAGTAAATTAAACAAAAAACAGCTATCAGCTGTTAAATAGGTGGTCAAACAAAGCAGAGATGCCAACTCAAAGTTGTATCACTCTATAAAAAACACCATATATATATAGCCCTTCAATGCGGCGGCGTCTATTTTTCTTTCACTTGACTTTAAAAAATTAAAAAAAATTGGTTTAGAGTCTAAGGAGATGATATACAAACTTCTAACAACGAAATGAAGAAATTAACTGACCAGTTTTGTTGAATATAACCGTGAAAATACTCAACTGGTTCTGAAGAAAATTTTGAACCGCTTCGTATCGGTAGATTTCAATATTTCACAGAAAAAAAAACTAAGAAAAAAGAATTTGTTAAAGCGATTTTTTTAAAATAACTTTCCAGTGGCTTCATTGACCGCTACTACAAACTAACAGGCTCTTGATATTTAAAAACCACAGCCAACCGGGTCAAAATCGATTAATCCGTTTATGACATATCGTGAAATAAGAAATTATATAAAACTTGTTTACTTTGAAAAACTCCGAAACGATCTTTTAATGTTCTAGATTCTTTTATAGCAACGAAAAATACATGAGCCACCGCTTATCATGAGGGAATCGGTTGATTTGAAAATTAAAATAATTTTCAAAGAGCTCAAAAGCATGGAATAACTCAAAAAGCGGGTTACGATAATTTTACGGGTTCAAATTAGCGAGAAGTTACAGGGATGTTGTTGTTCTTTATTTCTCTTACAACTACAATTTGAGTCTAAAAAAAGCCATCGAGTTGTAGAATGAAACGTAAGAAAATAAAAAGGGAAAAGTGATCAGTGAGTTCTTCTGATGACTTTGATATTTCTTTTAGACTTTTCACTTATGAAAGTGGAAGTTTGAAATAAATATCTTGAGTTTTTCTAAGAAATGTTGGGTAAAGGTTCCCTGTTGATCTGCAGTAGACCTTGTTAAATGCGCATGGGAACTAGCTAAAATCCCTCAATTGATCATTTGGAATTTCTTAGTAACATTTTGGGAAAAAGGAATCAGCACATAATTAGAATTGAAGAGTTTAAAAAAACTCTACATATATATATATATATATATATATATATATATATATTTAAATTTGGAAAATAACCGTTATTGGCGATCCCTGGGCCTTGAACTGTGCTTGTTTTGAAATGTTATCGTGCCAAAAACAAAATACAGACTTCTTTCATGATCATGAAAAAGCTATTTAATTTTCAATTGTTCTGATTTTTTCCCAAAACATATGAGAAATTTAAAATTACTATTTGAAGGCTATTGAGAATAGAGAGGGGGAGAGAGAGATGAAATTTGGTGTGTAGAACCAAACACTTTTTCTGTTTTTTGGTGGAGGGTTACAAAATTAAATATATTTCTGAATGAATGACTTTAATTAGGATATTTTTATAAATTAAACAAAACCTGCTGATCTCTAAAAGGCGTGCAAATCCTTTATGGTTCCATTCTTGATTGTCTCTGAAGCTGGAATAATAATACATTTTTCAGTTCCTTTTTGAATTTATTACCCATAGAAAACGTAAATTGTATTTGAAATGTTTTTTATACGGCACCGCTAAACACCCAAAAAGAGTTAGTGGGTCTCATAAAACAAGCCCATCTTCAATTTGTTTCACATTTTGCTAAAAAAAGTTGGCTGCTTTAATGGTTATTATTTTTATTGTTACAGGAAGTGTATGAACGGTAGCGTAAGTATCGCTTTAAACAGATAAATAAATTTCACGTAGTTTTATTCCCCTTAATAAAAAAAACATTGACATATCAATTTAAAAGCCACCCTGCATGTTCATGTCTACGCATACACGAGCATGTCGTTGAACACAACATGTGCAGGTTGGAGCATGACTGGTTGCATTTGCTAAGAATACTGTTAAGGCGTAACATACTAAACTTCAGATTGGTCTTATGGTAAGTCGTAAAAACGTTATTACATTCGGAAATAAAACACACACACACACACACATATACATACATCTTAAGAACAGGCCTAAAGAGTCAACAACAAAAGAAGACTTACAATTATATACACTTAAAGTTGTAAAGGAAAATACGTTTCTTCCTCATTCATGTCCGCAGGAGTGGAAAACATGAATTGGTTTTACGTCTAACAGAGAAAATGTCAATTGTACAATGAGGCACGTTTAAAGTGTAACAACAATCTAAAGCTAAATGGGTTATGGGATACACTTTTTGTTGTATCCTTTTTTTATGTGCAGAGATTATAAACATCCGTTTTAACACAGCAAGATGATGTTGTTGTTGTTGCAAAGGAGTATCAATTTCTTAAGATGGGAGTTGTTTAATTTATCTGCTTTCCCTTGAATAAAATTCCAGGCTTCAGTGATTTATGCCTTTTTCGCATTTAGCAATTGATTCGTTATAGCAACGATATATCTGGGTATTCCTTAATAAAAAAAATTTTTGTTTTTTAGTATAATAGAATAGTTTAGATAACTCCTTGACTCTTTGAATATCCCTCGCATTAACTTTAACCCTAGAAGCGCCTAAAGTTCCACTACTCCTAAAACTGCCAACGTGGCAAACATAGACAAGAAGCAACGTATTTCGTTAACGTACTACAAAACGAAGAAGTTGAAGCCGGCACAATGGGGCAGATTATTTATATATTCACAATTCCTTACCTGTACTCAGGAGATGGACAACCCTGCGCCACACATAATAACACCGCACCCTCGTCCTGCGAAACTTGCACATGAGCCGTGTGCTCAACAACACTGGGCGAGATTATGCCACGATGAGCTAAAAAAATTTTAATTATATTTTAAAATTTAAAACAACAATTATGACGTGTTCTTTTCTAGAAAAAATGTAAAAATTTTTCTCATATTTTTCTAAAAGTGGCGAATTGGAATAGTTTTTAAACAGACATTATTTTTTTGTGCGGGATGTTGAATTAATTTCCAACCAAATCTTTTTTTTTTCAAATGACAGATTGTTCCCTTTTGCTATTAAAAAGTGTAAAAAATGTTGCATTATTTTCTAGAAAAGAAATTAACGTTAAGTTTTAAAATTTATAAGCAGTCAGGCTTAAGTTTAAATCAGCGCATTTACAATTGTGTTCAATTGGAATTTTTTATGAAAGTGGAATATATTTAAAATATTTCTCATGATCGTCGTATTAATAGAACAGATCGGTACTGATTTCGAGATCGTTACGTTATCCCATCAGCATTTCTTTGTTAAATTTCTTCTTTCTTTGAAGTTGCTACTATTCAGTTGGGATAACAATTATTTTCACAATGTTTTCAACGAAATAAAATCAAAGAAATTTTGATATTTACTTTGTCAGATTGAGTTTGATCTTCTATAGAATAGAAAATTTTGTAAATTAAAAGAAATTTGTGAATACTTGTAATTCTCTAGCAAAAAAAAAATAATCTATTCAACTAAAATGAGACCCAATTATTTTCCACCTGATATTAATTCTGAATATATTTTTCGCTCATTTTAAGGCAAACAATTTAAAAGCCGGCATTGCTGGTGTATTAGAATAATCCTTCAAGCAGATGTCGTAATAAAGACACTCCATTTGTGACTCACACATCTTTAACTGCATTTTGGAAAATCCACAAATAAAATATGAAGATTTAATCTTGCAAACTAATACAAAAAATCTGCTCTAAGATTTTATATGCACTTAAAATAAAAAATTCATCGTACGATAAACACAAGCAGGACATCCAGTACTGCACACAAATAAAATGGATGAAAAACACATTTAGATTGAAACTTACAATTTATTCTCAGTCTTGTGGGTGTACTAACAACAACTTGACGTGTTAATCGATGCATACTTCGACACCGAAACGATTGGGATTCATCACTCTCTTGCAGGTTATGAATAAGTAATTCACCGGTGGGTAACAAATGAAATTTGCCATCTGAAATTGTAGAGTGGAAGAGGAAAATAAAAATTTTTGTTTATTTCAGTTTGAGCAGTAAAAATAATATTTAAAATATCGTATGGAAAAATAATATATATTTAAAATCATTTATAAATAGTTTAAGGACTGCTCAGGAGGGATTTCAGTTTTTGTATTTATTTATTTATTTATAAACTTCGGGCAGATAACCAAATCGATTAGACACAAGCAAAAGTTGATTTAAAGTTCTGCTTCAGCTGCAACGCAGTTTTTGTGTTTTAAGTTTCCATAACACTGTAATAGAAGAGACGCCCTGAATAAACGTGATTTGAAAAATGGATATTTCATATTTTTAAAGGCTTTCGAATATTCATTCCTGTAGAAATATTTTATATTGAGAGTCCTTTTCCATTTTTCCAAGCGATTTCCAAAAGTAGTTGTTACAAGTCTTTAAAGTTTTTAAATTTCTGTTTCTAACAAATATTATAAATACTAACACATGTGATATATTCGCCTCAAGTGCTCATTCTATGTGTATCAGTGTGTGTGTGTATTTGTGTGTATGTGTGTGTGTGTATTTGTATGTGAAATTTAATGTATGGCTAAACAATTTGTTTACTTAGAATACAAATAGCCCAAAGGACAATGTTAATTATGTATGAACTCTTGTTTATTAAGACCGTAAAATAAAGACAACAATAACAAAACGAGGATGAAAAAAATTATATAGATTTCACAAATAAAAAGAATTTATGTTGTTGTACAAGTCACGACATAAACAGACATCTATACAGAAATTAATTTATATTTCAAGCTGATAAAAATTGTGTCTTTCCCGTCTGATATCAAGTTAAAATACAATATGAAAAACCATTCGAAAATATTTTTATATATATTTTATTTGGTTTTCCGAAGGACCAATTCTACACTGTGCAACGATATCGGTTGAATTGTGCACCCACGACGTATGAGGAATATTTACATCGTTTTGCTAAAATATCGCTCATACGTAAAGATAATTTGAGAGAGACTCGAATTCGTTAATTAATACCGCGGGATTTTGTTTTTAAGGAGAAACATGTTCAAGTTTTGGGAGAACTTGCAACTGGGAAGAAAACGAAAAATAAATCTTTTTTTTTCCTAACTTTTCCCCAGAAATATTGAAATTCTTAAAAACCGGGAAGTTCGTTTTGCAAACATCGAGTTCTCATCAGTTCTCTACGTCTTGAGGTCCTGGGAAGCTTCTCTGACTAATCCCGTGAGCCCGCCACTATTTCTGTGTATATGTGTAAGTGTGAATGTGTTTGTATTTGTGTAAGTAAATGATTCGTCTATAACTTTTGAAGGGCTGAACCGAATTCAACCAAACTGATGGCGTTCTAAAGCACATTTCAGAAGTTAGATTTTCTGTAAATATGAACCGATTAAAAAAGGAGATTTCAAAATATCCCGAAAAATTTTAGAAAAAATGCATATTTCTCGGAATAACTTTTTAACGGCTCCACCGTTCGACGTGACGAACTAATCATGGGATTTAAGACTCACGTCGACTCCCATAAACTGGATCAAAATCGGTTCATTCATTCATGATATATCGTGAATAACTTATGGCGTTTTCTTTTGTGGAAAACATGTAACATTTTTGAACTCATTTTCTAAAAGGCGGCAGCTTGGAAGTATTTTTTCGAATATTCAATTCATTTCTAATAAATTTTTCTTTTTCAAATGACGGAATGTTGAAATTTTCTGTGAAAAAGTGTAAAAAATATCGAATTTTTTTTTTTAGAAAAAAAATCAACGTTTTTATTATATTTTATTATATTTTGTTTTGTTTGTAAAAAACCGTGATCTCAATTCTTTTGATATGAAAATTGAAAAAAATAGGAAAACGAAGATCAGAAGAACTGGACAAATATCGGTTCATTCATTCATGATGTATCCTGAACAAATTAATAATAAATAAAAATGTTTTTATAATACCTTATTATATATTTTGTTTGTTCGTAAAAAACGCAAATTTCATATCTGTTCAGTTAGTGTTCTCGATTCTTTGGAATGAAAATGAAGACCACAAAATCATGGAATATATTCAGCATCAGAACAGGACATAAATAACTTGAAACTAAACTTTTTGAGGGGGATGATAAAGTTAATAGAACCTTAAAAGGATTAACCGTGGCTGATGGTATTGTTAAGTTGCTCAGAAAATGAAAATATTAAGGCTACAGCGGAACGCAATATTTTATATTTCGAAAAACGGCCAAAGTGCTGATAAATTTGCTATTCTCCACTGCGTTTTGCTTTAGACTTCTCTAACAGTTTCATAATTAATGAAGAGAGATATTAAAGTCAACTTTTAATGAATCGAAAACTTATTTTAATGAAACATTTTTTTACATTAAAGATTTCTGTAAACTATTAAATTACGCATCCGTTTTATTAACACAAATTTATTGATTTCTCTTCAACTTGATTTGGCTCAAGAATTGTTTTTTTTCCGTTAAATCTTATTTATGCCAAGATTTTAAAATAATGGGTTAAGCATGGTATAAATCTTTTGAAATATATTAATTTATGAAAATTTTTTTATTAATAGTTTAATCGATTAATCGCTAATTAATCGACTAATAGCTAATAACCGATTAATGACCAATTAAAACGAATCCTCGGTAAATTAATCGAGCTCTTAAACATTTAAAAGTGTCGATTACTTGTACCCTGATTATGGGATTTAATCAGCCTGTTTGAGGTTGGACAAAAACAAGCGGTTGTTGTATTTGGTGTTGCACAGTGTTACTTGCAAATAAATAAACTATCTTTTACTGGTAAATTCGGTTCTACTCATAGAACCAGTACTCACAGAACACTACCCCTCTGCATGCAGCGCATTGCGCTGGATATTGGAAAAGGGCGGGTAGTGTTGAGAGGGCAGATGAAGACAGAATAGAATATTTCGTTGTAGCTATTTTTACTTTTACTTCCCCGGTGAATTTTTGCTACAGGTAACGACGAAGCAGGGTGCTGAATTCTGCATTTCTAGCACACGACGGTGTTAATCGCTGTCAAAAATGTTCTGCGATCTGCCTTCGTCATTGGGACAAGCTGACATTAATTACTACAATCTTGCATTAATGCAGAGCGGAAAAAATCGCCACCAGAATCATGACTGAGTGCAGGAGTGTAGCTGGGGACTTGAGGCATCGTAGTCTTGTGTCTTACTACTTCAGCCAACAGAAATCTCATATATTGTTTTACAATTAATTTACTTAGTAACTTTTAAAATTTCCATAAAAACTGTTTATTTGCTGCAATAGCGTCATAACTCAAGATTTTTTTTTGCAGAAAATGCTTTTAAAGTTTTAAAATTACCAACAGCTTAATGGAAATCGAAAAATTTATTTTTCTCTCAGAACTAAAGTATATGAGATATTTTAATGAGTTTTTAAACAACAACAACAACGAAATGTAGATTAAATCTGCGTCATTAGCTTTTGACTTATGACAGTATTGCAGCAAATGAGCGAATTAGTTCTAATACGTTTCTTTATTCAAGTAACATCGTAGCAAAATACTTCCAAAATCTCCCTGATAGAACGATTTTTTATAAAGTTTATCAAAATAAAATCATATTGTTTTCTTAAGAAGCGGAAATATTTATAAAATTTTATTTAAATCATTTACAGAACTTGTCTAGATTATTTTGGGTTTGATAAACTTCTTTGCTAATTACTTTTTATTTTTTCTGGGCACCCTGTAAAATATATTGAGTTGGTGCAGAATGAAAAAAAGAAATTGCAGTTGTACACCTCAAAATTCAAAAATATCTATGGTCTGAAATTGTCCGTATTGTTTCGCAAGCAGGTTGACACAAAATGCTTTTTTTGTTCTAAATTTTTTTATAAACATTTTTTTTTTGTTAATAAGCAAATACGACCTGGAAATATAATATTTACAGCCCCGGTATTTGCATTAAATAAAATAAGTTTTCATTAGGAAAAATAAATTAAGTGAGTACTTTGAAAAATGTGCACTTCTTTTCCTTTTTGTTGTTATTATTTCTTGTTCTCTACATTTTTATTTAACTTTGTAGTTTTGCACTTTTGTTCGCTGTACTTCTTTTCATGTCTCTCCATCCCTGCTAACCGTTACCTTCGGTTACAAGTACGTCACTGGCAGGGCATCATAACGAAGTTACACTCATGCCGCAAGAGAGTGGAATGGAAAAAAAGTACGTGGCCTTTTATACACGTACAAATCCAAATACAACACAACGGTAAATACACATATAAATATATGTGTGTGTGTGTGTGTGTATATACAAAACATTTACAAGTGTTTTTACATGTACATGAATGTAGGTACGAATGTATGTACGAATAAATGTATGAACGAATGAATGAATGAATCTGTGAATGCACTTACCGCCTTGCAGTGATGGATAGATGTAGATAGCGGGTTCATGAACCCATGAGACCACTCGAACCAATTCCTTAACAAACGTTGGCACTACACAACGCAAAATGGCTGTGCAACCACGAGATGCAGATAACACTTCCACATCGACTTTGTAAGCCTGGGCCACGACTGAAAAAAAAACAAGAAACGCACACACTCACACAAATGAAACAAAAACAAAATTGCATATAAAAATTATTTGTAAAATATATTTCATTTTGTTGTTGGCTGTGTGGCATGGCAAAGCGGAGCAAAAAAAAATAATTGAAATAAAATTTAATTAGCAGACTCCGTAACGTCATAATACCAATTAAACAGCATTTAAGTTTTTATTTTTTTGAAATAAATAATCAAATTATTTGCCAGTGTTTGTGTGTGAGTGAAATAATTTGTAAACTCACCAGCTCTGACTTGCACATCTCTGGATACAATGCGGCCAACACCGTTGCTGGCAACGCAACGGTAAATGGTGTTGTGTACATCTTGATGGTATGCGGCAGCAGGAAATGGCAACAGCACTAACGTACCGTTGCGTAGCACTCGGCGAACACCATGAATTTCCGTTACAGCCGTGCCGTCTGCATGCACCCAGTCAATGGTCGGCTGAGGGCTGCCCGAAGCGGAACAATCCAGCCAGCCGCCCGAGGAGTTTGAAAATTCAACACGACCCGGTGGTTCCATCACAAACCCCGGACCGCGTAAATGCGCCTCATAGACTTCCGCCAGCAGAGTATCTGCAAGGACGACAAGAAAAGAATATGAATTGAGGATTTGCTTGTATGAGTAAGTGTATGAGTATGTGTGTGTGTGCCTGCACTGCCTGCCTGCCGGCTGTTGTGTGTGTGTTGCAAAAGTCTGATATTTTCTTTGAATATGATAATTTTCTTCGGCTTTTTTGTTGTTGTTGTTGTTGTTGTTGTTGTGGTTGTTTGTAGCCGTTGCACAAGTACATTATCCTGTCTGTTTATAAATGATGCAACACATAAATCTTTTGCTCATAAATACAACATAAATATGATTTTCTTTTTTATTTTTTTGATTTTTTTATAAATGAAATGAGTTTTAACAAGAGAAAAATGTGATTGCCAAAACGGAAACTAAAATGTAACCGCAAAATATGAAACGAAAACGAACATAAAAAAGACACACGATTTCATGTGTTGGATTTGATGGTGAGAAATGAATGTTCTACAAATGCCAAGTAAATGGAAGTGCTCATCATACAGGAGCTTAAAAGCTGCTTTCAAATATTACCAACATGAACAAAAAGAAGAAAAAGAATAGTAAGACAATTTCAGTTGTACAAACGGCGTTTTGTACAGGAGAAATAAAAGAAATTGTTAAGCTGCTATTCAAAATATGTTCGTTTTTAAATCCATGAGAATGTTCTTAAGGACTTTAAAGATCCACATCTTTGATTATTTAAAATTAAAATGCACCATTTGCTTTCCATGTGAAATGCAAATGCTTTTTGCAGAGGCAACACTTTTCGAACTGACGGCCGTTTTGTCAGCTGCCAAGTGATTTATATTTTGCATACAGACCGGCCTCAAGTTATTTTGAAAATTATGGCTCTGCTCGAAATCCTTGTCGTGCGATCTATTTTAGCGATGCAGCTCACTTTTAATTGAGGGGATGAGTCCATGAGCCCAACTACCGTATTTGGTGAACCGTTAGATCTAGAAAAATTTATTGCATTTAATGGGCTGGTGGAAGCAGTGCTCCGCATTGTTTCAAAAATCGAACTGGTTGAAACGTTACACTCAATAGTGACCAGTATAGAGCACACTCTTTCGTCGGTTGAATAACCGCGATAGGCAGGACCTGTTGTTTTAACAGGACGGCCCAACATGTCACACAGCCCGTGCTACAACTGATTTATTAAAAGAAACGTTTCGTAAACGCATAGTTTAGTATTTCAGACCCATGGATTGGCCGCCGACATCGAGCTAAATATTTTCCTTTGATATATTTTATTTTAAGTATTAAAAATTTTTGTGAAATGGAAATGCTACTTAATAATGAAAAATTTATTTAATAGAGCAAAAAATAGCTTAAAAGGTTTAAGTCATGAAATATCATTTGAAAGCTTCCTATAAAAGCATTTGAAAATAAACACTTTAAAAATATAAAGTAATTCTTATGAAGTAGGAGTTAAGCATTTAATAAAATTTATTTTAAATATCGACTCACTAAATGAATAATTAAATTATCATACAGAAATTCTCAGTCCTTTACCAAATTAAAAGTAATTCGAACGAATAAAAAAAAGAGTTGGTCTAATGAAACTCTTATTTAATGCCTTATTTATACTTTTTTATTTATAAGATGCTGGCGAAATTGATTTTCGTAAAAACAATTATTTTATAAGCCTCTTATGCAATTTTTTTTAAATAAATCATGCTACTAACGCCTAATAAAATTTTTTTGTAACTTTTTCAATTAAATGTTTTCCAAAATCGTGCAGTTATTGCTTTTATCCCATTTTGTAAAAAACGAGTTTCCATCAGTTTGAGGCTTTAGGAAACTTCTCTAACTACTATAATTCCGAGAGACTGCCACTATGTGTGTGTGTGTGTGAATGCATGTGTAAGCATTTGAATCGCTTCAAAAAGCCACGTCGATCACCGCAAACCGGTTCAAAGTCGGTTAATTAGATATTTTTAAACTCCGAAATTATATCTCCGATCGGTTATTGTTCTCGATTTTTTTTATAATAGTTGGAAACTACATCAATCACTGCTTATAACATAGGAATCGGTTGATTATAAAAATTTTTAGTAGTTTCGGATGTGTGCCGAATCTTATATACCCTTCATCAACGTACGTCTAGCGTTACATATATTTTTAAGTATCAATTTTGCTCTTCCTAAGTTATAAAATAATTTTAGTTAGCAAAAAAAAAAAAACAACGTCAGTTGCCTTTTTGGTTATTTTTATGAACGAAAAAATTTATATTTCCCACCCCTGAAAACGAAATTTTAACTTTTTAATTTTGTTTTTACCACCGCAAATCTTCATGATGTATAAAGCGGTTTTATTTAAGAAAATATAGAAATTTTTAAACATTTTAGTCACCACATGTACTACAAAATACTGAAAGTATAAAAAAAAAAACTTATTTTCCTAACTTTTTTTAGTTTTTAACCATTTTCTATAGGTACATACTTTAATAAAATAGGCAGATTAACTTAAATCATATAAGAGTCGGAGAATAAAAGATTATTTAATTTAATTGAATAGGTTTTTTACTAAATAAAAGAAAGTTATTTGGCATGGAGGAGATCTCTATTTATTTATTATTGTTTATGTGTTTGTATTTGGCAGCGGACTAGTTGGCAAATCTCAAATATGATTGGCGTAAGACGCCATTTTTAAGTCTTATGATAAATTGATTACAGTTGTGTCACCCTGTAGTAGCGGTTAGTCAGCCCACTTCTATGGACCAATAGAATTTACTAGCTTACTGTTACTGAAGAGCTACTTCGTATTAACTTGTTTGAAGGTAGAGTAACGCTGCAAGAGACTTTGCGAACCGACCCATTTCAAAGCACCGAGATAATTGTGTAATTCCTTGGATACACATAGGAGATCCTCAGTAAAGGGAATGTCACCCTACATTTTCATACCAAGTTTGTGATAAATCGGCCCAATTATGAGTGCAGCGACTTCAGCGCTTGTAGCCAAACGTCTAAACGCGGGCAAGCAGCTCTGGATCTTACATGAGTTTAAATCCAACCTCTTCCCGTATATGTATATAATTCCGAGAGACTGTCCCTATGTGTGTTTGTGTGTGTGTGTGAATGCATTTGTAAATATTTGAATCGCTTCTGGTAACGTTTCTGAACTTATTAATCCTTCGAACGGTTTCGAGTAGATTTCGGATCATATGCGCAAGATCATTTGTATCCGGTGAAAAATAATCTTTGAAATTGATTGAAGAATAACGTAATAAATCATTTTGCTTGCTTTAGACGATGAAGAGTTTTCCCTGGTCATTGGAAATTCGAAATGGACCAACCCTTTTTGCTATTCAATACTTTTTTCTGCACAAATTCTTTTCTCATTTATTTTTATGGCATTTAATTTCGAAGATAAATTTAAATCCAGATTAAACTGTAGGGAATATATTTTTATTATCTTAAACATTTCTCATCACGATATAATATTTTCAGTTTTGTTTTGTTCTGCATCTTGTGTTTGTGTTGATTATGGCAGGAATGTTCATCACAACACTGCCTGAATGAAGCCATCATGGTTGTCTTCGTCCTAAAAAGGATAAAATTGTAGCTTTTTCGAATTTTATGTAAATGGTGAGTGTGTTTGTGTGTCTGTCTGTCTGTCTGTCTTCCTCAACAATAACAATCATACAAGAATGTTTCATAAATAAGTATGTAAAAGTATGTTTTCTGTTTTAACTTGTTTCTAGTTGTTTTTATTTTTATTTTTATAAATATGAATTCCACCATCTTCTGCATTTGAGGCCGACGACGGACGACTGACGAGCAGGGATGAAACATAAAAATGAATGCTTAATAAAATGGTATGGGCAACAAACAACAACAACAGCAACACCATTATCGGCAGCAACAGCACCGACAACGGCAATGGCAGTAGCAAGAAAAAAAAAGAGTTATTCTCTACACAACAACAACAGAAAAATAATTCATAACAACGAACAACAAACTTCTTGTTCTATCGCACTGACTGCAACATATTTTTACGAAACAAATATTTTCATTTAAGTCCTCATCTTTGCTATAAAGCTGAATATATTTTTCTACATTTTCACATAATTTTTTTGTCTACTTTTTTGTTTCAAACATTAAAGAATTGACGCGCGCAAAAACATTCCCAAAATGTTGCTGAATTTTCAGTAAAAATCCAACAAAAACAAAAAAAAATATCTAAAAACAACGTAGAGAAAATCATAAAAATAAAGACGCAGAAATCATACAGACATCATTCCGCAATTTTTGTTTCCTATTTTTTATTTATTTTTTTGATATTTTCATGAGATTGTAAGTACTTTTGGAATTTAAGCAAACATTAATAAATAGCTTACAGTGGGCCCTATAAGTGGCATGTAATAAATAGGTTCCGCTAAGGCGATCACTTGAGACTATGCTTTTCGCATGCGTTAAATTTTGGATACATATTTTTTTACAAGCGAAGTTTATTTCATTTATTTATTATTATTATTTTTTGTTTGGGACCAGCATTTAAAGGGCGGCAGATGAAGACACTTTCTTACAATGAAAATTTCTCAGTTTTGTAGTAGAAAATGCCTTTAATATTTCATAGAGTACCAGACAACAACTCCAAAAAATGCAAGCTGGCATTGAATGTGAAAAGTATATATTTTCCTTTTTCGGTAACTGACATTCGGAAGTAAAATTTCATGTTGCCGCATGCGTCTCTTAGATCCACTTCGGATTTCAACAAAATCAAAAATATATCAAAGTTATTGGAAGGAGGAATTCAGGAATCATTATTAAGGAAGTTATAACTTTGCAAAGTGAAATATGAGTTTGAGAAGCGTATTTTGTCGGAATTTCTAATGAAAACAGCTGTTTATATATGATCATATTATTTCTAAAATACGTGGTGATCACAGCAAAAGAAGCATAGAAATAAAAAGAATTTTTCGTTTGTGTATTTGATTTTCTCGTTCACGTCAATCATTGCATGTGGTTGGGTTTCAAGTAGTTGTCGATTTAGAAACAAGATCTCCAAGGATCACTTTTAATATGATTTCTAGGTATCGCTGGCACACAACTATTTGACTGGCGTGTCTTTTATTATCTTCAAAATACTTTTTTGACAAAATTTAAGCAAACAGACAAGTTCTCTACAACAGTAACAGCCGTTGTTACAGATTCATGTTAGTTAAAACAAGCACTTTGTCCAAAGTTTTCCGTTAAAATAATTTGACTTGAAACTATATTTCCATCCTACCTGGAATGTCAAGGAAACCTTGAAATAAAGTCAACTTTATTCGTCCTATAGAATTCTACTTTGAACTGACAAAAAGTTGCAATAAAGTCCTCCTGGAATTATTATCCAGGCTCAAGCTCAAATCGACGAATTCACAAATTGCACGTTGACACAATATGGAAAGTAAATATGAAGATCGCAGAAGGACTCAAGTAGTTCATTTTGTAATTTTTGAATATTTTGATTACATCCTTGTAATATAACTCAACTAGTGCAGGTCAGAAAAATTCGACACTATATTCATGACTGAGTGAGGAGTCGAACTCGTAATCTCAGGGATCCACTAGCTCAGTCTACATATTGTCGATGAATTTTGGTGCCCCCTTCAAAATTGAAATATATCGATGAAATGAAATTGTTTGCCTTTTTTCACAAAGTAATTTATAACTCTGTAACCTTTTTAAGGTTTTAAAAGTTTTGAACAGATTTATATATAGAACAAAGAGAGCTTCAAAATGAGATATAAAATATTTCTAACAAATGAGAATACGAGAAATTATGACCCCTAAAAAATATAATAAGTTTTAAATTTTTTGCCTTAGTCACAATATATTCTTTAAACTTATTTTTTTTTAATTTTTAAATCAAGCGATTCCCACGTGATTAGCAGTGGTTGATGTAGTTTTCAGGTACTATAAAAAAAAATCGAGAGCATCCACTGATCAGATATATTATTTCGCAGCTTTTCAAAATTAAAAATTTTTCACGAATATTTCTGTTCACTACAGCTCGCAAATGTATTAACCGATGTTTATTCGAATTACGGTGATCTTTTTAAATATCAAGAGCTGATTGGTTTGTGGAATCAATCGATTAAAAAATAATTTGAAATTATTTTCAATCACCAACGTAAGTCTGGCGTTACATATATTCTTAAGTACCAATTTTGTTCTTCCTAAATTATAAATTAGTTTTAGTTGGCAAAAAAATAACGATGTTGGTTGCCTTTTTGGTTATGAAATGAAAAACAGTTTCCCACCCCTGGAAATGAAAATTTAATTTAAAAAAAAAATTAATTTTTACTGAGGCAAATCTTCATGATATAAGAAAACCTTAAAATTCTTAAACATTTTAGTTACTACATGTACTACAAAATACTAAAAGTGCCGAAAAAACTTTAATTTCCCATCCCTGGAAAAAGTGTTATTTTGCAGTTCTTAATAGACAATTGAGGCTTCCCAAAGCATAAAATAGATTCAATTTACAAAAAAAAAAACAAAAAAATAATTTTCTTTTGGCATTAATTTTGCGTCGAGAAATAAGTGTAAGCTTCCCAGCTCTGGAACCGTAACTCGAATCTTTTTGAAATTCAATACCACTTTATTTACGTTCATTTTCAATCCATCAGAACAAAGTTTCTAGCTCTTCTGGGGACAACCAATTTGACGTATAGACTGACGGACATCACTCAGTCCTCGTCGCTATTCATAAGAATCCAGAATATAAATACCTTATGGGGTCCCATATTAATACCGAAGAAATGACACACGGAATGACAAACCCTTTGACTTCCTTGTGAAGGGTATAATAATTATTATTTGTTACACACTGTACCGTAATATATTCACACGTACATGGCAACACAGATATAAATAAATATGTTTACTTGTCTTTTCATCTAAAAAAAATTATATATTTATACCCAGTTGACCAAATCGTGGTAGACGATATTGTCGCTTAGGTTTTCTAAATCGAGAACTCAAAGGAAATCGTCCTGCTTAACCATCCGACAATCATATCGAATAATATGTTTTCAATAATATTGTTTGTCCTTGAAAAAAGGTCAAAGCTGAACGACATTTCAAAGCTTCTCTCGTCTTGTGTGTCTACGGCGTGAATGGTATGAAAATTTGGTCCACGATTTGTATGCAGCTGTTTTTGTTATATCTTCCAGGATATATTACATTCATGTACCCATTTTTAAAAATGTCTAAAAATCACGTGGTTAACTGGGTATTTGTGTGTGTACACATATTCATATGCATGTGTGTGTATGTGTATGTGTACAAAATTAGCATAAGACGAAAATAATTTTAAAAATTCCCCCCGAATATATAAAAAAGAGTTACACACTCAAATACGAGATGGTAATAAAATTACATTTTCAACAACAACAACAAGAATGGCATTTCCCTGTAGCAGTAAAATAAATGCGATTTGGATTCAGGACATGTAAAAATAAATGAACAAAAAAGCGCAAATAAATAAATAAAATGAAAAAATGAAACATTTACGCCGGGATCATTTTTATGTGAAGAGATAATTTAGTGCTGAACGTAACACATGAAATATGGAAAAGCTCGTAAAATGACCAGGCGAATTTTTCCCAACCCCTTCTTTCGCTTTAAATCGAATTTTATTTTATTTCATTTTAATAATCGTAAATAGTTCAAAAGCACTTCTGATGTGTTTTATGGTACGAAATTTGCAAAAATTCGTTTTTCACAGATACTTGAAACCGTTTTTGTTGCCTCATATTTCCATAAATTATTTTTTGTAAACAGTTTAGCAGTTTGTGTGTTGTTGTATCAGCAGGTCATGGATCAAGCACATGGAGTCAAATAAAATATATTTTGCCGATGAGGTGAGTAGGAGCTTCGGTGGAAAGAAACTAAAAGTTGATGTTCACGTAAATGCCGAAGTACTTGAGCCAACAGGTTTGATGTTGTAACAAATCAGGTAGCAGCTTTGCTGATGGTGTAGACACAATCAAACAGAATTTAAGCGTTTTAAATAGAAATTTTTTTCCGATTTTTTAGAACAGCGTTAGTGAATTTTTGAATTAAATATTTTCCGCCTTACTCCATAGCGAAGGCATGGCCAGGAATTGAATCCATCGTGTACTAGAGAGGTCGTGAAGAAAACTTCTCATATAAAATTATGTTTTTAAAATTTGTTACCAACAAAACATTTTGAAAATAGTTTTTTCAGTACCGTTTTTATAAATTTTTCGGTGCTGTCGACAAAGATTATGGTAGCGATCTGGAGGTACTCCTTAACTAACATGAGGTAAATTTTATCTCTATATTAGTTTCCTCTATTTTCTTCTATATCATTGACTAGTTTTGTTAGTTGTTGTCGGGCTATTCAATAACGAAGGCTAAGAGCTGCTCATTGGACAATATTAACAGCGATGGACACGATCATGTACAAAAAATAACACGCAAATTCATCCTTTTTTTCGATGTTATTAAACGAGGAGAACTCAAACCAGAAAGTCTGTTTTGAGAAAAATATAACAAGAAACTCTAAAAAATAGGACATGAAGAAAAATAGTCAAAGGGAAAGTCCGTGTGTTACCATCGGTTGGCTACAATTCTCGTACGCTTTTTCATAACAGAACTGGTACAAGGCGGAACTATTTATCACATTCAATGAAGCCACCTAAATAGTGCTAATACATTCGAGTTCGGATATTGAAAGTGTAGCGGCTATCGAAAACAGCTGTTTTGCTCAGCTGTGCTAGTTGAACATATAAAACTGATGTTGACTTTCCATTTGGCTTTGCAATAATGTCTCTCTGAATTGAAAATACTCTTCGCGCAATCATGAATATGTTGTAGAATATTCTTGTGTGCTTTGATTAGTGTTTGGCGCCTTGATTCCAGGATGATCGAACTGTTTCATTTTATTCTAGATCTGAAAAATTCGTTCTAATATTCCCAGGAGTTTCTAAAAGTTTTTGCTTCTTTGAAAAACTTTCAAAAAAAGAAGCCACTCAAAGAAGTCACGATACATGGAAATAAAATATTTTTGACATAAACATTTTTTTAATAAAAACTATTGAAAAGTCGTTTAAATTTAGAAAATATTTCTATTTTATTAAAGACTAAGACAAGGACTGTTATTCAGGCTTAAGTTCAAACCTACGAATTTTGAAATAATTTTTTAATTTATATTAAATTGGTGATCTTTTTTCTTTTAAAATAGCTTAGTCCTAATGAATAGTATCACCGCGAAACGTGGAAATGTGAACTAAGAACGCTGCTGAGGAGGTTAGAGGTCTCGAAATCAGTGCTGATCCGTTCTATTTCACTGCGAATAAAAAATCTCGAATTTAATCAGAGAATAGAAATCAAAATTATTTATAAATTCTCTGCTTTGAACTGAATAGTAGTTTTTGCGTTAGTATTTAATCCTGCAAATTTGAAAAATAATGCACGTTTTCAATTTTATTATTAACCGTACGACCATGTGAAAAAAGCTGCAGATGAAGATTAAAACCCTGACATTTGGTGGAAACTAATTGACGTGCCTTCTCTTGATCTATGCCATTCTAGAGTCTCACCTCGGGAAGATGGAACGTCAATCACAATATTGTAACCATGATTCGTCACCGGTTATGGCCCTTTTAAATAGGTTTGGATGACCGTTGACGACATTAAAAAATTTTTGACAGGTTGTCACGTTTCTCTTATGTTGCCAAAAGTCGGCAATTTCAGCACGAACTATACTTGCTTACATATATTTTAGAGGTGGTGATGGGTCAAGCGTATGAAGCGAGAGTCATAAGTCACAGCTTAAGGATCCTTTTGGAAAAATTAATTTTTTTTATTATCATGACATGAAATTGGCAATATTTTTGACAGTCACGTTTTTAAGGTACAGCCGCAGTTGTCAAATATTAGCCCAAAAAAGTGCAACCAATAAATAATAAAGATATTTTAATTCAGTCAAGTTTTCATTGAGTTTAACAGTTTCCAATAAAATTCGATGGCATCCTACTGAAAGAGTTTTGATTGCATTGAAGTTTCAGTAATTAAATTAATTTTTAATTATTTGATTTTCATTATTATTTAGTGGTTACGTTTTTTCTGGGCAACTATTCGACAAGTGTGAACGTACTTTTAGAACAATTCTTATGAAACCATAAGAGGAAGTGGGACGCCCCACTTAACAAAAAGTTTAGGTCTAAAGCCCGTCACCGGGTATCGGAATCATGCCAATTAACTCGTTCGAATGACAACAAAAGGTAAATGATACCGGTACGTTTTTATAACGTTTTGGAACTGGAATAGCTTGCTAGCTTGTGGGAACCAGTCAAGTGACGAGTCCTGTGACAAGTCCTTTCCTCTCCCGGGAAATTTCTTAGTAACCGCGTGATCATTTGGATGATGATTTTGATGAAATTGGAATCAAATTCGGTGGAAATTGACGTGCTTTGACTTAGTCCTGGCTATTCTACAATTTCACACTGAGACAATTGGACTTTAGTTTCGCTGCCATAAGCATAAAACCATTATTGGTCACCAGTTTTTGATGAGCTCTTCCACCAAAAGTTGGATCTATCACAAGCTGTTTTACAAAATTTGAGAAAAATTTCTATAAATTTTTTTTTAAACTCTTTAATTCCAATAATGTGCTGATTCTATTTCCAAAATCTTACTAAAAAATTCAAAGTTTTTATGCGCATTTCACTGGGGCTCATGCAGGTCATCAGGGAACCTTTACCCAACATTTCTTAGCGTAACTTAAGATATTTATTTAAGACTTTTGCTTTAATAAGTGACAGGTCTAAAATAGATATCGAAATCATAACAAGAACTCACTGATCTGTTTTCCTTTTTTATTTTCTTAAGTTTTAATTCTACAATTGGTTGGCTTTTTTTATGATTTTCAGCGCGGTTACCTGTAGGACGAGACTTTCGAGTCACAGTTTTTTTTTGCCTTCTTTGAAAAGCTTGAATACATATTTTTACTCAGAAGATTTTTTTTATTTAGATTGAAAAGCACTTCAACAACATTTTATGAAAATTTCTTCTCTAATTATTTTTGACTGCAGGAAATCGCCGATTTTTACAAATCAACAACATGCCACGTAACCGCAATTTTGATCATATACTCAAGACTATTTTATATATAAAAAAATGTTTTTCAAACGTTTACAGAAGCCCTCGCAGTCTTAAATTGGAATAAATTTTTTATAACACATCGTAGATCTTTTAAAAAACACAACATCTATAAATTTATTATTTCCTCTTCCGAGTTTGTTGACAAACAAATTCCTCGCAAAGGAAAATGCCGAAAAATAGACAACCTTAAGCAAATAGAAAACAAATAAAAGTTTATGGCCTTCAAAGAAACAAACAAAAAAACCATAAATAAATAGAAAATATTTGTGAAATATCATTGTCCTTAGCGAACTCTTGTTGGGTGCACAATATTGTTGCTCTCTCTCCGGCAAAAAGCCAGACTTTAAAGCACGTGAATAAAACAAAAGCAGGATGTAGAAAATATATAGAAAATTTCATAGAAAAAAAAAATAAATAAATAAAACCAAAAGACGCTGATGAAGAAAACATACCGGAATGTAAAAGGAGCAAAATTATAACCGCATGGCAACTAATCCACATGATGTTTGTTTTGTTTCGTCCTTCTGCTCAGTTTTTGTTTTAAATTATTATTTCCTGGTTGTTATTAAATGATCAATTCCAGTTGGAGATTTTCGGTAGAAACTAGTTAATATTTTATATTTCGTTTGCTTTTTGTATTTTATTGCGTTTAATTATTTATTATTATTTTTTTTATTTTTATTTCTATTTTATTATTTTGATTCACTGCTGCAGATTTGATTTTAAATGTTGTTTGCTGTGGGTTTGTGTGTAAACGAGATTATTGCAGCCAGCCAGGAGCTTTACAACACTTTCATTGCACCTCGGTTTCAAACAGGACTATTCATTTTAACTTTCTTTCATTATTCATATATTTTTTTTAAATTAAATTTTGGCACTTTTTTTGAGTGATCACAAGTAAAACTAGTTGATATATTTTTTTTAAGTTCAGTATTGCTTGAAAATTTTGATTTTGTGTGTTAAATTTTGATTTAATTTCACATATTGCATTTTCCAGCAGGCCAGTGTTTAATTAAGGCCCTGCAGTTGGAAGTATTTTTAAATCCTTTTGTTTTTTTTGTTTTGTTTTTTAATTTCTTTGTTTGTACAAGAGAGTTTTGAAAATATTGATAAATTGATGGGAACGCGTCTTAATAGATATTTTAGTTGGAAGTATTTTCTATCTCTGAACGAGCAGTTGGCGGTGTCTGTGTTTGTTTAAACAATAATAGCTTGAGATGTTGCTGACATATACACTTGACATTTACAGAATATCATATTCGTTGTATACTTTCTCTCCCGCCTTTTGTGCTGCTCTGGGGTTTATAGGCATGTTATTATTATTTTATTGCAGGCTCTTTTAAATGCTCTCAGCTCATTGCATTTGTGTTTTCAATTCATATTTTTTTTTTATTTCTTCCCTGAATTACAAAAACAAACAGGAAACTATTAAGCACATTCTCTATACAACTCTTAAGCACTTTTTGTAGGTGAGTATAACTGTCTGTTTAAGTATGTGTGGGTTTGTAAGAGTGTATGAGTTACTTTAATATTGCACTTTGGTATATGACACTCCTGCTCTCTTTCACTTAACACTTTTAGAATCAGCCAAATACTTCCATGTTTATCCGTTAAACCGTACGATTCCTTCAAAGTCCCAACTGCTACTGATGTCCCAACCGAATGCTGCCGCTTTCGAAGTCTATTAAATTGCATTTCCGCTTTAGTGTGGTGTATTATTGCCGTCTCTTTGATATTTCCCTTACACGGGCGCCATATTTGCAAAAATTGTTTTCCTTGCGCAGAATCAAAAAATGCAAATTGAATAGAAAAAAAACCTTTACCTTCTTGTTGGCTTGTTGTCTGTGGTTAAGGACATTATCAATCGGTTTTTGTTTTGTGTCTTTATTCGCAAGTTTTATTTCTGGTCTTTGATTTTCTATTTCATCACATATTTTGTGCTCTCATTTATAGGTTTGGCGCTTTGTTTTAGATTGTGTTTTTTGCTTCTGTATTCTGCCGGTATACATTTCAAGTTTCAGATATCTTTTTGTTAGTTCTAATTTGGTATTCGCTGTTTCAACGTTAAATGATTTGAGAGATTTCTAATCTCTGCCAAATAAATCGCAGCCGAAGTGAATAACCCAAATAGAGATTAACTGTCTGTTTTCGTAAATCAAATAAAAACAATCGTTAGCAATTTTTATTGAAAATTTGTTAAAAGAAACTTAAATTTGGTTTTATTTCTCATGTCCTTTTTCAATAGAAGTTGATCAGAAAATATATGTACTGCCGATTTCACGACAATAAAAGACTTCTATTTTTGATACAATTTGAAACAAAAACAATTTATAAGATTCTGTTTTTGTTTGAAATTTATTTGTGGGAAAGAATGAATTATATCGACATTCATAATAAATAATTTTTGGCAAATAATTATTATTTATTTGTTTATATACAAAATAAAGAATATACGAATTTTTATAAAAATTGTATTTGCTATTAAACATCCCTAATGAAACTTTTTATTAATTTCACAAGAACAGCCGCTCGTTTCTTACAACTAAAGGCTACAAATCTGCCAGTAAAAAACACTCCAAACGGCACTCAATTTTCCAAAAATATTGTTTTCTTTGTAGTTAATTTTATTTGCAGATTTGTAACTTGAAGTTTTCAGAAGCAGGCGTCATATAGTAGCCCAATATGACCCAATGCATATCCTAAGATTAAGTCTTAATTAACTTCTTCATGCAGTTTGAGATAAAATTTATTAAATAAACTCATTCCTCGAGTTGCACGAAAGCACGATGACATGTGCTAAAAAATGGCTAAATTTGTCAAACAATTATTGGAAGAAACGTAACCACTAACGAGTTAAGAAAACTGTTTTGATTTTAAGACTCGTGTCTTAAGAAAGACAGTTTCATAAATTACTGGTAGTCAACGAAGTAGAATCCCAAATGATCGAAAACTGTTTAACTCATTAAACAATTGGGTTAACAAACACTCTGAATTAATATTTAGTGGTTACGTTATTCTGATCCAGTATTTGCTCAGTTGTGACTGTACCTTTAATAATAAAATCTATTTTGTCTTCGTATTCTGATCGTTTTCGGACAGTTTTAATTGATATTTAAGGATGGCTTATGGCCGAAACCGGTCTATTTGCAAATTAAATTTGAATTGACAATTGAGAAAATCCTCATCAGAAGAAAATTGCAACAACTAAAAGTTCTTTCAACTGAGACGTCTGAGTTCTGACTGTTAATCAAAGTGATCTTAAAGTTTTAACTCTCAATTTAGGTATCATACATTCTGTTTGTTATTTTTCCATATCACTTTGGACGAATTTAGTACTCAATACCAGGATCAAATAGTAAAATTTTTATAGTAAAATGGGTATTTTGTTAGGGCAATACAACGCACCCAATCGCCATAACGCACCCATTTGCCATAACCGTTCTACCGTGTGGCTAATTCGCAATGTGCTGGACAAAGCTGAGCATAGGAGCGACCGACACCTGTAAATTAACGAAACCTACTTTGAAATATGTTTTTTATTCTTTTTTTTTTGTGAAAATATTCTGATATCTACCGGTTTCAATCGGCTCAAAATCACAGAAAATCTAAGTTAACCAGTTTAAAAGTTATAAGCGGTTCACATACTTACAATCTCAGCACACACACATACAGGCATATGAAGTGAGGAGATCTGGGAAATATTCAGGGAGGCTTATTAAGTTTTTAAAATATCAAGATCTGATGAAAACGCGATTTCTTTAAAACGGGATACAACCAACATTTTCTCGATTTAAAAAAATTTGTATTTTTCCTAGCGGAAATTTAGTTTGAGAGATCACATATATTTCATTTAGTTGAAATAATTTATATGACAGTTTTGAAGCCTTGTTCGTCCTTTTATGTGAAGTTGTGAAAAGTTCTGATATCAGCAGAAAGGCGACGAACTTGATAATTATATCATTAAACTTGACAAATCAAATCGTACATAATCGATGTTCTAATATCAACATTATAATTTACACCAGTCGCTCTACCTACATCTTGTAGAAGTTCCTTAAAAAAAAATATTTACTTTTTTCCATTCTGTATCACCGGGTAATTAATTTCAATTTTGACTTACATTTTTGTTTGAATTTAAATCCAAATTTGTTGAGGGACAACAAAGTTTTGTTTTCTTTGATTGTGTTTCTAGACCACAGATCGGGTAAACAAAATTATGAGAGAACATTTCTATTGATCTTTTATAATGTCAATTAAAACTGTTTCGAAAACGCTGAAATTATGTGAAAAAAAAAATTTCAGTGCACGATTGAGCAATTTAATGACGTACGATGAACTTAAAAATTGCTTAAGTGTAGATCATTAATATTCAGCCTGATTACGGTTGGCGTTCTTCGCCTTCAAATTCGAAAATTTATCATGGAATACAGAAAAATTCAGCTATTACGAACTGTCAGATTTGTAGGCGAAAAACGTTAACCTGAACCAGGCTGATAATTCAATCTCCGTCTCCCTCCCTCTTTATTTCACAAGCACACAACCAATTTTTTTAGTGTTTTAGCTACAGTACGAGTATACGATTCATTAAACTCCATTTAACAAAATGAAAATATCTTAAAATAAATTTATTTTATAAACCTAATAAATTAAATCCTAAAATAAATTTTGAAATTTAAAATAATAAAACGGCTTCAACAGGATCGCCACTTTTAAATATGAACCCTTTCGGGTGGAATTAATTGCAAATTGTGTTGGAAGATCTGATGAAGATAAATGAGAGGAAAGAAAATTCGTTGTAGCCATTTTCTTACTTCGCTTCACCGAATTTTTCCTACTGCACAAACGAAAGAGTGTAAGTAATGTTGATTTCTTTTCTCGAAAAGAGTGCTAAATTTGTTGCACTTTTTAACTGAAAATGGCAACATTTTGTCTTTTCAAAATAAATAATTTATTAAAAACAAATGGAAGATTTCTTACGAAAAATAATTTATGTTTTGAAAGTCCTACAATCTGCTGCTTTTTAGAAAAAAAGTAAAAAAGTTGTTCATGTTTTCCAGAAAAGAACATGATAGTCTTATATGCTGTTAGTACAGCTCAGCGACCAATGCAAACCTTCGTCATTAAAGTGCGCTGACAAAAATTAGTCATCGTTGCAGATGAGACAAACTTGAGGTCATGACCGAGTGCGAAACCAAATTAGAATAATAGTCTACGCTTTGGATGCTGCAGCAAGAATCGCTCTAAATCAAATCTAAATCAAATATAGGATCTGTTAAACGATCTGTAGCCCATGAAATGTCTGGAAAGCTTTTGCTAAAAAATAATTTTGTTTACAATAAAAAACTTCATTTAAATTAGCCAAAAAGTAAAACATTCAACAAAATGAATTCACGTTATATAAAATATGTTTGGGGCCTTTTGAAAAACTTTAAAATCCTCAAATAGTTTTTGAAAATCTTGACATAATCAAAAATGATTTGAAACTTTTCTCCCTGGTTTTGAAGTAAAAATATTGCTTTTTCTGTTACTCCGTTAGCGCTATGACGCACATTTAAGCCCCAGTTAGATTAAGTGCTAACCCATATAAAGAACACCTTAAAGTTTCATTAACACAACGGCAGCTGTCCAAGCTTACCCCTAATAACTTGCAGTAGTTCAAATTTACCGTTGCCCGCACTTGAATATTTACGAAAAAGGACATCATGCGTGCTAACCTCTGCACTGTTGTGGCCACTGCTGTTCCACTTTGTCTACACTTAATCTCTTGCATTTGCTACGCTTTAAATAGGCTTTAGTATTTCATTAATCAGCCGTTAGGAAAAATTTAATTAGTTTATGTTATTCCATGAACTGAATCACTTTTGTTTATATTCTCCTGGCGTTGTTAATAAACTAAATGCGTTGTGCAAGTTTTGATTAAAAAATAAAAAGTAAAAAAAAAAAAAAATTTTAAATAAAAAGAAGCACAAACCATTTTTCTGCTGGCCAAACTACTAACCGAATTGAAAAAGTTATGGTTTAGCCTACTGACATAGAAGCATATATTTATATCCACAACTTGAAAGCTCGCACAGTGGGGAGAAACAATACATTTTTGCAATATATGGTACAATTTGTTTTACTAAACTTTTGACACAAATAATTAAGCCTGGATAGTTGCATTTCATTTTCGTACATTCCGATTAGACTTCATTAAAACGACGAGCAATTTGTGCTGCTTTCTTTCTTAAAAAATAAGGCAACATTTCTTACACTTTTTAATAGAAAACGGCAGCATTATGTGATTTGAAATTAGCGAATTTATGAGAAATTCATCCAACATGTTTTACGAAAAACCATTTTCAATCAAGAACTCCTCTAAACTGTTGCTTTCTAGAGAGAAGAAGTGGAAAAATGTTGCACTTTTCCAAAAAAGTAATACGCCATTAATTTGAAAACAATTCTGGCGAAAAAAGAAAAATAAAGAAAAATAGTTTTATTTAATTATTTTATTCAAAATATAATAATTATGTAAAATATAACATTTATGTTGATTTCTTTTTAAAAAAAAAGTGCAACATTTTTCACACTTTTCAACAAAAAATTTCAATATCCTGTCATTTGAAAATTAAAAATTTATTAGAAGTTATTTAAATATTCGTAAAAAAATTATTACTTTTTAAAACTCTTCTAAGCAACCACATTTTAGAAAATAAGTTCAAAAATGTTACATGTGTACCAGAAATGAAAACGCCATTAAACTTTTCTCGCTCTCTAAAAATTTGCTGTCAATTTGAGCGAAATAAAAGAGTTGTATGATAAAGAGTAAGTAAGTTTCGTCGCTTCAAAGAACAGTAAGCGTCTAGGGTTAAGGAATTGCCATTACAAATAAAATAAAAAAATTTCTGTGGGGGCCTATAAGACGTGGGCCTTTTTAGCGATATTGCAGGTTACCGTTATGTCGTGCGAATACAATTTATTTTAAAAACAAAATTTTGGGTTGTGGTTGGGTTGTTTGTTTAGTCGAGGAGGGGCCAGTTCATATGTCGTGTTTTTATAGAGATATAAAACCTTTTTTACCTGGTGATTTGGCATTTCAACAGGAATAGACTGACGCTTGAACGGAGTCCGGATTTTGCAAATTTATGTTGTAAATAATAGTTCTGTTCCTGCGAATTTTGATTTTGAATCAAAAGAAGAAAACTGTCTTATTTGGAGTGCTGGTGTGTGTTGAGGCATCCAGATTAAATGACTGTTTGGTGCGCTCTGTTGCCTGCTGGAGTCATTGATCCGTACTTCTTTGGTTAATACTGCTATAGAGCCGTGAATACTATCTTTTTCGTTCTTGAATTAAACCACCCTAATGTGCAGTAGCTGTGGTTTCAACAAGACGGCGCAACCCGTCACACAGTTTGCGTCATAATTAATTTATTGGAAAAAACTTATGGAATCTTTTGGGACCTCTAACTTAGTTTTGACATCGTGCGATTTAACGCTCCTACACTATTTCCTAAGGGGGATGTGTGAAGCCGCTGAACTGAGGCGATAAGTCGAAACGAAGCTCCGAAGCTATTGAACACTTGGAGGACAACATTCGTCGCGTTATTGCCGATATACGGCAACATGTTTTGGAAGAAGTCAAATTGGATCTTAAGATAAGACTACGTCCGATAAAGCCGTAATTTTTTTTTCTTTTATTAGAATTCATAAATAAATTATAAGGACAGACGACTAATTGTCGAATAAAGTAAATTTAATGTTTAATTTTCCATTTCAAAGCTCTCCACCTCTTCAAAGCTGCATGGAAACACCCTTTACTTTTTTGAGAAACTCTGTCACAATTTTGTCTGAAATAATATCGAAAAATTTGTGAAATATTTAGAGTTTTTCTTTTGAAGCTTTCAGGGATAAGTAGCAAAACTCCTTTGAAAAAAACATGTTGGCCCACTGTGCCACATGTAAGCCTACAAAGAGATGTGCGTCTGCACCAACAACATGTTTATGAGAAATTTTTTGGGGAGGGGAAAATTTTAAAACTGTAACAAAACAAAATATTATTATGCAGTCGAAATTGCCAATGTTTTCCCTTGTGATAATTTGCTTAAACAAGATGTACACACTTTCAAAGGACCTGTACGGGCAACACGCACACATTCAACTCAACAATGTTCTAGTTCAAGCAGCAGCAGCAGCAGCAGCAGCAGCAGCAGCAGTGGCAGGCATCAAGTATCTGGTACACGTAGTAGATGATGTAGTAGATGCGGTGAATGTTGGTAATAACTACAACTCGTTAAGGAAGATGGGGCCATTATGAACACATTTTGCTGGTGGATGTGCTTTTAGATGTACGGGTACATTTTTAAGGTTTAATGTTACATTCCATAAACACTTGAACAGCTACCGCAATGTGATTAGTTTGCGACACACTAACACAACTCCACACAAAATACACACACACACACACATAAAAATATTTGTATGTACTCGGGCAGACACATTCAATGGCACATTTCATTTCGATTGTGTATCTTCTTCTGCAAAGAGATAAATTTATATGTCGATGATGGAATTATGGAAAATCTTATTGCGACCCTTCAGCAATGACCCCTGCTTTTGATGTAAGGCATCGTCATCTAGAGAGGCTGACTGACAGCTTTATTGCCATTACCTACAGTCAATGACTTTTTCAGTGCGCCTCCATACATAATTGCGTAGATATGGTTTTGTTGTTGTTATTCTTGTCAGCATAAATGTTTTCATAATTTTGTGCTCATGTACAACAACAACTTTTGTTAGCAAATATTGTCGCAGAATGTGTTTTTCGGCGAGTTCAATATCTTATAAAGTTGATTTCACTGTATTTATCTTGTCTTAACTTATTTATTCAAACTTCTATAAAAAAATATAATTATAATTCAGATGTTAGAAATTGGTTACCAGGAAAAGTAGAGGGATTCTTGTTAAATAAATGGCAAAAAGTGTTGTTTTAAGAGGTTCCAAATATTCTGCCGCCATGACCAGTCACGGGCATGAAATCAGCATAAATTAGGAAATGAAGCTTCCATAAGCAGACACTTAACCCTGGATGGTAACTGTTCATCGAACTGTTCATTGAACCAAAAATTTTTGTTTAAATCTTTAATATTTATTAAATGATGATTCTTTTTCCCTAAAATCTTACTAAAAAATTCAAGGTGATCAATTGAGGGGCCATTGAGGGATCATTGAGCCATTACCCATGCGCTTTTCACTTAGGCTCATGCAGATCATCAGGGAACCTTAACTCAATATTTCTTAAAATAACTAAAGATATTTATTTCAAACTTCCACTTTAATAAGTGAGAAGTCTAAGACAAATATGAAAGTCATAACAAGAACTTACTGATCGCTTTTCTTTTTTTTATATTCTTTACGTTTTTATTCTAAAACTCTTGTCCCTGTTTAACTTCATAAGCTATTCCGCTAGAATTATCTTTAAAAGCTTTTTGTCTATTCAACGAAGTGTGATTTTAATGCACAAAAACAAAGAGTAACCATTCAGGGTTAAGGCAAACTTAGTCGGTACAGCGTTCTTTTCTGTTATGAATCAGCTGTTTTGTTTCCGTTCAATATAAAACTCGCATGTGATATTTGTTTTTTGGAAAACTAAAATATGTTTGAATAATTTAGCTCAGAACTATTATTTCTAATATGAATTATATACCAATTCTTAATAAGACTAAAAGCGGAACGGATACCAACGAAGGAGGCTGCGGTATTCTGCTCTTTAGTACATGACGGTGTTAATTGCAGTCGATAGTGGTCAGTGACCAGTGGCTTATGTCTTGGTCATTGAGACAAGCCGACAACATTAACACAATGCCGATCAAAACAACTACAATTGTAAAAAAGCCAACCAAGTGTAGAATAAAACAGCGAGAAAATAAGAAAGGAAAAGTGATTAGTGAGTACTTGTTATGACTTTGATACTTGTTGTAGACTTCTCATTTATTAAAGTGGAAGTTTGAAATAAATATCTTTAGTTATTCTAAGAAATTTTGGGTAAAGATTCCCTGATGATCATCATTAGCCCCAGTGAAATGCGCATGGGAACCAGTTAAAACCCCTCAACTGATCATTTTTAATATTTTAGTAAGATTTTGGGAAAAAAGAATATCTAACCATGGATAAGAGAATCGTCCTCTAGGTTTTTAAGTCCACTCAGCATCCCCTGTACTGCACCTAGTAGCATCTAGATCGGTTAAAAAAAATGTAGTTTAAAACATGTAAAAAATATGTTTTTTAAGAAAATCGAACTGAAATGTTAGAAAAAAAAACCTGAAAATAAGCTTAAAAGAACCAAAAAACAAGTACTATTTCTATAAATAAGCGTGGGCGCTGCGTATCCCACTTTTGGTATGTCGTTTATTTTGGTTCTTTATTGATTTGGGCTTTATTTTACATTTATTTTTAACTTCTTAAATTCACTTTCTAAATCGATTAATAATAATATTTTATTATTATTAAAAATAATATTTTAATTTAAAATATTATTTTTAATATTTTTAATATGTTTTGAAAGCGTGTAAAAATACTTGCACACTATGGGAAGATAAGAACATGAAGCACACAACAAGTTTCTACTATCACAATGTGACGTATAAGTAACATTATTAATAATATCAAGTATAAGTTTGAAAGTACAATACAAAAAGGGAATTGGGTGCAAATAAACTGCTGATGCTAATAAAAAATTTTATAAAATGTAACGCAAGTGTTGAAAGAACAGTGGGAAAATGCGGCAACTACCAAAAGTTTAGCCTTTAAAAAATTACTAATAAATAGTACCCCTGATGATTAAAAAAAGTCGCCTTAATTACCAGTTTTTTCTTACATATTTAACGTGTACGTATTTCGAAAGTAAGAAATCGCCTAATAGTATAAATATGGCAACGCTGGTCCACACTACAGTGTGCTGCGTAAACGTTTAAATTATTTAATTTAAGAAATCCTTTTTTCCAATAATCTCAGCAACTAAATTATCTTCTCAAGTCTGTTACCCACTTTGTAACGAACTTTATTTCATAATTGTGAGGACCACCCTACTGTCACTGGAATATATGTTTGCATAAGTTGTCATGTTGTTGCTTTGATAAGTGTGTCAACAACAGAATCACCATCAACATATTTACGTTTTTGATGTTGCTGGTATTTATTTTCCTTTATGTATCTGCGCGTATGTACGAATGTGCGCACGGGTTTGAGGTAGTAAATGTATGTGTGTGTGTGTGTGTGTACGCCTGTAGGGATTTACTGTGCGGTATTGCGTATGTGTAGGGGTTTATTGTGTTTTTGGCATTTTGTCTATCGTGGATTGGTAACATTTTGCAAATATTACGGAAAAACCTCAATAGTCAAATACACGAACATGTTTAAGCATGCTCGGTCGGTGTGTGTGTTTTATTATTTATTTATTTTAAGAATGTGTGTTTAACTTGTTTTTTTTTTCTAGAGTTGACAGTAAAATTTCACTCCTGGGAAAATGTGTGAGAGTGTGTGTGTGTGTTATTTTATATTATTTAGCTTTTATAATAAAGAAAGAAAAAGGTATTTTGTAGCCAAAAAAAACGGTTGAAAGTAAAATTGCAAAATATTAAATGGCTGGAAAAACACATTTAATTTGTAAAAAGTTTAAAGAGCGAGAAAATCAAAACCTCATCTCTGCGATGAAGCTCATTTGCTATTCCACACGCTGATGAAGAAGTTAATTAAGTGGAAAATGTTCTACATGACCTCTGGATTTGAAAAGGTCCTTTAACTTTTTTATACACGCAGTAAAAAGGTTTGGAAGCTGTTTTTGGGGAACTACTTTTTCTTTAATTTTAAAGTCTTAATTAATTTGTATTGTCGACTTTTCAGACGAATGTTCACGATATCCAGATAATTTATTAGGAAGTTATTTTACTCACAACAAGTTGGAAGTTATTTATAGTTTTGAAATTGTTAGAGTTTTATTTATAAAAAAAAATATATTTAATTTCAAAAATATAATTGAATATGAAGACAATTCAAGTTTCTTAAAAAATAAATTAATAACTACAAATTACTTACGATAATATTTTAAAGGTGCTATTGTGTAGAGATCTGCAGCTGATTCATAATAAATTTCTTGCAGATCGTTTAAACTTATGCACTACATTTTGTTTCCTAGAAAATAATGCAAAATTTTTCACACTTTTTAACAGAAAATGACAACATTTTGCCTTTTCAAAATAAGGAATTTATTAGAAATGGATCCACTACCGTTAACAAAAAGTAATTTCTGTTTTAAAATTTTTCGAAACCACCACTTTTTAGAAAATAAGTGAAAAAATGTTACATGTTTTCTAGAAACATGCACTTTTCCAAAATAGGGCAAGAAAAAAGCAAAATGAAAATATATGAGACATGTTTTGGATTGAATCAAATAAAACGACTGAAGTTGAAAAATAATTGTCCAGCATTATAACTTAATTAGACTCGGTTGTAGTCTAGTCTGGATGTCCGATTTTCGAGGGTTGTTTGCGTTATATGTAGCTGTTGTTTGTCGGCAACAACACGGTGAATATACTCTAGTGACGTTAAATCGATCTCGGATCTTGCAGAGATCTTGAAGGGTGATACGGAACGTGAAACAGTGCGGCTACCAAAAGTTTCTTCGAATAATTTAATTGTGACACGAGCTGTGTGACGTCATCTTTTCGAAACCACAGCTCCTGTCCTTCATGATTGTTCAATTGAAGAACGGCAAGCTCAGCAGTCGTGGCTCTATAGCACTCGACATAGACTGTAACGTTTTGCCCAGCATCGTTTTGGAAGAAAAATAAAACACTTTATTTGAGAGAAATAAAATACTCTTCAGCAGAGTTTTTTTTTAAACGGGAAAGATAAAACCCCTTGAAAGAGTTTTAATTCAAGATAGCAAAATTACTTATTAACAGTTTCATCTGAACTTGTATTTTTTTCTTTGAAAAATAATTCAAACTCGTGGAGTTGAAAGCATTTTTTAAGAGCAGGTCATTAAACGTTTCCAATTTTTCTAACATGAAGAGTTTTTGTGATAAAAACTTTCAAACGGCTGTTATTTACGGTCCCTGTCTCAATGTTGGTATCAAAGATTGATATTTTAGGACCCTACTTTTGACAGCACTACGGCTTGATCTACTGATCCAAGTCTTGCATTATAAAATAACTAAAAGAACTTTTCAGGTACACACAATATAACTCAAACACTTGCAACACTATTTAAATTGTTCATTACCGCCGTTGGAGGACAGAAGGAAAATACTCAATTAATTGGCACACAAACCATCCCCTGCTGTTGCCTTCCTTTAAATCTGATTAATAGAGTCATTTATTATAAACGTAATTTTCCAAATATGTATCACACACCAGATCAATAAAATATTATTTATCATTGAAAAATCGCCCCAGGTGTTTATAAATTGTATAGATTAATATGTGCGTAATACGTACTATGTATTTAATTTATCGTGCACACATATTCACACACCATGTGCGAGTATATAAATAATATTACAAATTGTAAATAATGTATTCAGAAGTTTTTGTACAACAACAGGACAATAAATTCCTGCATATTTTGTATGCTGGATGGTCCATACGCATGCATGCCTACGATACGTACAAGCAAACAAGTGTATAAGTGCAGGCGTGAGCATGTGTGTGCTCATACATGTTTATATAAACACACACCACGGTATGTGAAACGGAAATGAAATATAAGGCACTGGTGCTTCCTACCAATAACGTCTCTGTATATTGTATTTATGGACGACTGGTAGTACACAAATTGTGCGTTTAATCAAAGTGTATGTATAAAGTGAAACCTATCAATGCCGGACGCAAATATCTCCACCGTATGTGTCCGCTTATAAGGTTTACATATTTATTATTTTAAATATTTTATTGATATATTGAGTTTTTGTCAAAAGGGGAATCAAAGTTTCCCCAATATTGACACAAAGTGATTCAGGGTTTAAGACCGTAGAACTAATTATTGAGTATAACTTTCGTTTCGAGTTGAAACTCTTTCCAGTGAAGCTCTTTTGTTCCTTTAGCGGAATTATTTTGATAAAAATTTTTGACAGTTTACTGTCCGAGTCCGGTTTTTAGAGTGTCCTGCCTAGGGAAGACTGAGGGAGAGTATTCACCGTATTTATATGCTTCTAATATTAATAGTGATAAAAGTATTAAATCAGGCGCATCTGGGGAAAATACTTCAATTGATGTATTTTTAGAATTATAGCTCATTTGCTGATTGAAGAAAAAATACTTGGTAACGATTTTACGGGTCAAGACACTTTAAATAGTTTCATTTAGAAAATTATATAAAAGCTTAAATGCAATATTGAATACTAAGACCTTTCTGATGCAAAGAGAGCTGCCATTTATAAAAATATATAAACAAAAATAGAAAAAAACAACCATAGAAATAATAAAAAAAAATTTATATATATTATAAATAAAACTGATGCCCATAATTTCTATCCCAGCAACTTTGGAAAACTGAGTATTGAATAAAATAGTATTGAAATAATTTATTTACACAGGCTGTTTTAATAAAACAGACAAAATCGGTTTAAGCTAACGATCAAGGCAACTTGTCAAAGCGGTCGTATGACTGGAGGCAATTAGGCCCAATTATTTCTCTCTATTATTGCTCTTCTTACAAGCAACTTAATCCACGAGAGTACAGCACATTTTCATGCAAGAATTTCAAGTTTATATTTTCAAGTTTATTTTGTTTCCATTGTAAAAATTATTTTCTTGCAAGTTGACAATTTATTGTCGGCTGTGTCCTGTTCTTTTTTTGTCCCTCGTCTGAACTTTTGTGTGAATTTTTTCAAACTAGTCCGTTTCTTATTGTATGGCCCCTACTCATGAAATACCCTGTAGTGTAGCTATGAAAAGAATGGAAAAGTGTTTTGAGGAAGGGTGAAAAAATTTGGAAAGAGAGAGAGAGAGAGAGAGAGAAGGACATTTTCAAGCCCTTCTAACTTCTACTTCGCCGGAAATCTTTTGCTACAGATGCTGTAATGCGATCTTTAGGACTTGATTTTCTTGGATATGTCCAGTGATCAGATCGGTGACCTTGTCACTGATCACAAAAAATCGAACTCATATTCATGCGGAATCTAACATGGAATTTATGTGAATCTTATTGTGTGAAAAGCTCAAGCCAGGAGACAAATTATGGCACTCGATATCGATCCGAATTTCAATACAATTTAAATACAAATTTCCATAAAATTCGATCAAAATTTTTATATAAATTGCATTGAAATTTCGAGCGATATTGAATGTGATAATTTGGCTCCAGCACAAAGATCAGCAGTTGTTCGGATTGCCAGTAAGAGAATCTGCACTGTCATAAGTCGTAACAGCAGGGCAACTGCTGATTACTTGTCTTGACAACTCCATGCTGCCACTTGTTCCATCATAAAACTATTTCGCTAACTATAGTCAAGATATTGTGCCAAAACTAAACAACTGATCGTACTGATTTCAGCCATTCATACTTTTCTAACACGCCGCTGCTGAGCGAAACACTTGACAATTCATTCAAAATAGTTAAGCGCAACAGTTACGTTCACGCGGCAGGTATTCTTCCCAAAGAAGTCTTTGAAAAACTTTTAAAAATTTTTTTAATTAAACTTGGCTATGAACAATTTATAAAGGAAAAGGGCCAGGAAAATTTATGTACGAAATTTTTTTCATGTGGTCTATTAGCACTATGGCAACGCATATACAGTGAAAATGTTGCACATACATATAAATACCTATATATATCGTTATAGGAAATGGAAAAAGCCACAGCCACCATATTGAAAGTTCAAGAGGTGAATACATTAACAATAAGTACTAAATCATAAAATAATAATATAAAATTGACAAACTCCTTCGTCGGTACTTAAATTTCACAGGCGAAGTAAAAACTAAAAAGGGATGGAACAAAATTCTCTATCGTTTAATACGTCTTCATTTGTGCATCTCTCCCCTCCTTCCTAGTTTTGGCCTATGTAGGGTTATCCCTTGAGTCCTGGTTCAAGAACAAACAAAAAATATGTAAGTTAAGGCTTTTTGCAGTTTCTATAGCGATATGTATTCAATGTATATCCCAGCGAAAAATACATTTTTAAAATTCTTTGATTTAATTATTTCGAAAATACATATTTCTTTCAAATTTAATATGACTGTAGTAGTTAATAGTAGAAAGGTTATGACCTCGATTTCGATTCGACATGAAGTTCTCTCAGATAAAAATTTTCTGCTCTACATGAGCGCATTTTATGTTAATTGTTGTCGGCCTGTGTCAATAATGAAGACATAGAACTGATCGCTGGACTTGAAAGACAGTGATTAGTATCTTATTGCGTTGGTACCGTAACGAAAGTTCGTCGGTGAAGTAGGAACTAAAAAAATTCTCAGTCTTTTTATCGCTCTTCATCCGTCTTCTCCACTCTATCCTAACCAATTATGTTCCGACATAACAAGAAATCAAATTAGTAGAGATACGTTCTGCTGCACTAGAAGAATTTTCTCCATAAATTTGATTACTTTCGACTTTAATCCAACGAATAATTTAATTAATATTCCATTAACATCAAACTCTGTTGGAGTAACGAAACAAGTTTCGTTGAAATTCGTTTAATGAAAAAATTTCGTATGTAAAACAGATGAGAAAAATTTGATTGAGTGCGAGATCCAACTCGAGATCTTTGGAATTGTAGATTCAATCTTAAGCCTGACAAATGATTTCCAAAATTAGTAATAAAATATAATTATTGATTATTTTCCAACAATTAAATTAAATAACTTCTTTAGAAAGTTATTATCTCCATTTATTAGCTTCCATTTTACTAACTCCCATATTTCTCTGGGTATTAACGGCACATGTTGGGCAGTAAGCGAATTTACGTTCGTTCAATATTTGTGTTCTTTTACATTTTGCATTCACTCGTGCAGTGATTTTATTTATAAAATTTGTATGTTGCATATCCCGCAGCCATGCGAGTTATTGCGACAGTGGTTTGGCTGTTGTTATAATAGAAAATCCGATTTTTCACTAAACAGACAATTTCAAAATCTAGCAAAGCTGGTGTGTGCAAATTTGGCTAAAGTTCTTAACGTTTAACAAATAAGTAAAAGGCTGTTGCCATGCTTTTTGTGGTTACAACAGGTACCACAAGACGTCGTCTCAAGTAAAGCCAATTCATTTTCATATAAATCAAAAACTTTTCTCGGTCATTTTTCAGTCTTAAATAGCGACCATCCTTACTGTTTAACCCAAATTTATTTGTATTAATTATTTCGACGAAAATATGTGAGCTAGCCACTGTATCCCACATATGCATGCACAGACATGCATTGTTGTTGTTCACATTTACATTCTCCCAGTCTTTGTCAATGTCTTTATTGTGTTGCAGTTGCATCAATAGCGTTTACATAGTATTTTCAATACACCATCCTTTATTTTTTTTTTTTGTCCCAAACATTATGGCCTTTTGTTGATCATTGTTCCATTTTCATGCCAGTTTTGCAATTTTTTTTTTTGTTTAAAAATATTTAAATTGCATTTGGGATATTTTAATACCCTACAGAACTAATTTGGTTCTGTAACCCAAAAATCATTTGCATACTGGCTAGAAGATGATTGAAAATAATGATAAATGAAAAGCATAGAATAGCAGGTTGAAATGGGTTTATATCTGCCGAAAGGCTTTGCAAGAATATTATCTAGAATATGTCCCATTAGGAAATTAATATAATCATCCCTGGTGCATATGAAAACAAAGTCAAATTGCAGGGCATTTCATTAGAGATTTTTTTCGTTCCCATTTCTACTGCATTTCAATAAAAAGGGGAACGGTTCCTTGAGTTTTCAATGGAGAGATAAACAAAGTTGTCTGTTCAGAGTATCTGTTCGGCAACATAAACTTCAATCTGTTAGTCAACACAAGTCGGAACTTAAGAGCACTTCATCCAAAATGTGACTAAACATATTATGTGGCGAATGCTGTCCTCGAAGTGGTCAATCGTCTCGGACTTATCGGCACATATTAACCACATCTTCACAGAAAATAGTTTAGCGGAGGCCAATCTACGGGTACAAAATTGAAAACTATGCGGCTATCAAACAATCCCCTTAATAAAACAGTTGAGACACGAGCTGTGCGACACGTTGCGTAGTACTATTGAAAGCACAGGTCCTGTACATTGTGATTGTTCAATTCAACAGTATCGTTTTCTTAAATGCACGACGAAAGCTTCCACCAGCGCATATAGAAAACCCTACGCCCGACAAGTATATCATACCAAAGCATGATTTTTACAATAAATTTCTTCAATTCGGAACTGTTGTTCAGGCATTAGTCAGTCTGTATATGTTGACATTTCAAACCAAACAGCTGATAAAATGGACACCAATTTAAAAAGTGTTACAAATATAAAATTGTATACCTCAATAAGAAACACCCATTAAAATACGTAGCCGCTAGAGGTGGCTCACTATAGACAGAATCACAAATGTAGCAAGTAACTACTAAAAGAACTTCTTAAAAATGTTTTTATTATATCATCCAACAAACTAAAACTGCCTTCATAATCATGTAGAGCACCATGTGGTCAACATGGGTCGATTATGTTTTTGTTAATTGCTTTTTATATCAATACACACAAATGGGCGTTGGCTATTTATTTAATCTACATATTTTTTCTTTTTTTTTCTTTTCATCTGCAACTTTTTGCACAATTATTTAATATGCGATATTTGCTACGAACCACACTATTTTAGCAGTCAAAGCAATAAAAGCGAGAAATAAAATTATGAATAATTATTGTTATACAATTTAATTAAATTGTTTTGAATGCTGATTTCAAGCAAAAAGGTCAAGTTTTTTATTCAAATTAAACATATTTGGAAATCCACATATAATTAAACTTAAATGAGTATGAAGTGTTTCAGTAGAATGCGTTTAAGCGAAAATAAAAATTTACTAAAATTTAGATTAACCTTAAGTGGCGAATTTAATACGACAAAGTTGGGCTAAGTGTAACCTGCTTGGGTTAAAGTAATTCTGTATTTAAGTTACAAAGTCATGTTTCAGACAGAGTAGTTATTCTTAAAGCAATTTAAAGAGTGAGAGAGAAAGAGAGGAAATCAGAGGATTACTTGAATTGCTTGCACCGAAAAAGTTACTCCGATTCTTATTTGTTAAATCATTCTCAATATGAAAAAATTGAGCGCAGACTGTCTGAGTGTAAATAAAAATCAGCTTAAAACACAATTGAAGATGGCTTTTTCAAAAAAAACTGCCTGGTCTTTTGTTTCTTATCTCTTCTTCCAAAAAAGAATGTCACATTTCTTACACTTTTTAATAGAAAATGGCAATATTCTGTCAATTGAAAAAAAAAAGAATTTCTTAGAAATTAATCCAATATCTTTTACAAAAAACTATTTCTGTGTTGAAACTCCTGCAAACTGCCGCTTTTTACAAAAAAGGTGAAAAATGTTACACGTTTTCCAGAAAATAGAACACCACAAAACATGACCAATTTGAAAATTATTTCACAGAGTCTATGATCAAACTCGCCATCGACAAATTACTATTTTTTATTTGTTTTATTTTGTATTATTATTAAGAATGAAATATATTGAATATATTTTATTGCCATCAAATTAGGAGAACGAATTAGTGCTGATTTCGAGTTGATATTAATACTGACTAGTATCACCTTCAAATTTGAAAAAAATGGAACAGAGATCGTTGATGAGATATAAAAATTATTTTTTCCCTCTGTAGCCTTTTAATTATTTCTTTATATCCTATTTTCTGAATATATTTTCATATTTCTTAAGCCAAATTTTGTTCTTTTAAATATGCTTAATTATATATGAAAGATTTTTCACTTTTATTGGGTTAGCACATGCCATGGCTTCAAATTTTAATTGTAACGGAAATATGTTAAGTTAAGAAAAGTGTGTTATAGTTCTCGAATCCTTTTACATAATAAAATTGGTACAAATAGAAACGATTTATTATAATAAATTATGCCATCTAACATCTAGTAATAAACTGGTACACATGAATAAAAAAATTAAAATAAAAGTGTAGCGGCGTTCGAAAACAGCTATCCTGCTCTACTGCTTAGGTTGAATATTTACAACTGATATCGAGAATAATATTCAATTGCTTTTAAAAGGGGATTTTCATTGTTTTTAGTGCTGGATAAATGTACAGACAATATCTTTTCACTTTTTCACAACTACGCAGGAAGTAAAACAATTAAACGGAAGCATTTCTGTCTTATTGCTTTGATTTATTTTTTTTTAATTTCAATATAAAAAATGGGTTGTTTTAATAAGCAATCAAAAAATTTTGTTTAATCAAGAATACCGTGGAAAAGTAAAAGTATTTTAATTTTTACTTAATCCAAAAAGTTTGTAATATAACAATATTTCTAATCAGGTTTGGTTTCAACCCATTTTTGTCCAGCTCCAGTCATGTTTCACTTTTAAGGAAACTACTGCAGAATATTGATTAACGAGTACAAATTTTTGATATATATTTTATAATATTTTCAAGACTTCCTTAAAAAGTCACGAGACTAGATAACTGAAAACTCAAGACTGTTCTTTGTTGTTGTTTTATATTTAATTCCTTTTCTTAAAGAAAATACAGCACAACAACATAATTAAAATTTAAAGGGCGTAGAGTCCAGCATTACCGAATTATAACACCTCGTTGTAGCTGCAGTGCCTCGTTTCTGTAACTGAAGTGAGAATTTCTCGCATCGAAAAACTAAATAATTTATGGTTGTCATGCTCTTTATTGTAGGGTTATCCATAGAATAATATGTTGATTGTTATGAAAACCTAACCAAACTATAAACGAATTAAGAAATATATTCTGACTCATTCTATGTTTCACAGAGTGACGACAATTTTTCTGATGCGAGAAGCTCTCACTTCAGTTACAGAAACGAGGCACAGGTTCCATTGAAATTATTCCAATTTATTTATTGTTATTCAAAGGAGCTGATCCTAGTGTTGCTATAAGTCCACTGCTCCCCTAACGCTGCCACTTATTACCGGAGCAGTCCTACTTCTTTTGCGGGATTTTAAAACATTATTCAAGCTGTTTTTTGTATTTAAACTTTTAATCACAAATTACAGAATTAATTAGAGAAAGTCATGTGCTCCTGCAATTATTGCTGAACAAGAACATTTTAAAATATTGTGTTGCGTGACTTGATGAATATATTTCTGAAAAATATAAAGAAAACTAAAAGTTCTGGTATTCCCTCGCATGACGTTAAGAAATTTTTATTTACCAGGGAAAGCTTAAGCCATCTAAAAAGTGGCAGTAAAAAGGAGAATGGGCGTGTGTACTGAGGCTGAAAGTATTGTGGCTTGCGAAAACAGCTGCTCCGTTCTACTGTTAAAATTGGTTTTCTCATATACTTTGGAATATTTATCATATCCTTCTGTATTAAAAACGAGCCATAAGCCTATCAAAATTAATAATAGTAGTAACCCTCTTTTGTTAGCCATGATCGTACAGTAAGAGTTTTATTACAAAGGATATCATCAGATTGCCTCCAAGCATAGTCCAAGAATTTCTCGATAATTCTTTAACTGGTTCCATACTTGTTATATCGGATCGCTGGAATGTCTATTAAATATATAATTTTTTATTCCGATTTCTTTAATACAATTATGATGAAAAAAAATTATTTTCAAATGCCCATTCTCTATCTGCAAATGTAACGTTGAAGGCTCCTTCTAGTATAATACAAAACATCCTTCCAGAGGTGGAGTTTACAGTGTGTTTTTTGATCAATAACTCAGGCCAATTACTTAAGAGCACTCTCTTTCGTCGGCACTGCAGTGAATTGTACAGGTGAAGAAAAGAAATTTCAAAACAGCTGGAACAAGTTTTCTACTTGTAATCTAAACTCGACACTCGACTCCTTTCCGAATCCGATACAATGCACAGCATATCTTTCCAGTTCCGGTACAATATACAGCATGTGTAGGGGCACTCCCCGTAGTGCTCATCCTAATAAAAGAAAAAACAACTTTGTAATTAATAAGAATCATAAAATTCCTTTTTAGATAAAAATCGCATCTTCCTTTTAATCACAATCTTAAATGCTTTTAAAAGAAAACCATAAGTTATTTAGTAAAGCTGCACATCTAAACTCTTTAAGCCTGATTATTCTACAATAAAATAAATTCAAAATTTAATTTATTGAACCTCAATTGTATGGAAAGCTTTTTCTAATTATTCGAGTTTTGTGCACAATTATTTTTTGTTTATATTTCGACCAACTAAAAGAATATGTGCTGGCTTTTGTTTTCAACTATCCTGCCAGGATGAGGAACAAAACAAACGTTGAGTGTTATTTGTCTTCTTAAATGAAGTTCATATTATCAGTGTCTAATGCTGTTCTAATGGCAGAGGAAAAACATTTAAAACAAACAAATAAATACGAGTAAGTAATAATGCGATGGTTATCTAACCCATTTCTAAATCCTTTAGATTTCGTTTATCTCATTTGTTGGTTTTTGTATTTCTGTTTTTTTTTTGTATTTTATTTTGTTTTTATTTTCATCTCATCTCATTGAGCCCCGGCTCTTTTTTTTGTGACCTACGGATATGCAATAATCACAACATGATGTCGCCTGTTGTAAGTTGATTTCTATACAATGTTTTATGTGTGTATGTGTGTTTGTTTATGTAAACACACATTGTTTTCTTAAAAAAATAAAAATAGAAATCATTTATAAAAAAAAAAACAACAACAGCAGCAGCGACTCAAATGCTGATGGCATAAAAACCCTGACACTGAAGTTTTAATCTTGAAATGCAATTAACAAGAGTTTCTTGCTGAGCTTTTTACTTGTTTTTTTTTTTATTTTTTTATTTTTGCAAATAAAGACAAAAAGTCATGCATGTTTCTTAAACACGCTAAACATTGTTTTTATTGCACAGATTTCCAAGTGAAAAAAATAAAAATAAATACGAAATGAACTGAGAAAAAATAACTGAAATGGAGAATATGAAACCCTTAAATGACACCGTACACTCTATTTAACTGATTTATTTATTTCTTTTTTTTAATGCAGAAATGCTTATAAATGAACATGTACGAAGATAGTCTTACAAGTTTGTTGGATTTAAAATTTTTATTTTAGTTTTGTGTCTGGCCTACATTCTATTATAATAGAAATTATTGAGTAATCATATCCAACATATTGAACTGTAATTTAATGTGTTTCAATTCAGGTTTAAGTTGGTTGTAAGATATAATTGGCCAAGGGACAGAAATTAATACCCTTTTTTTATTTTAATAACAACTTTTTTAAAACGATCTCATTTTGTAAAAAAAAAGTGTCGAACTTTTCCAATATGCAGTTGTCGATTTGTCTGAGTGACGAAGGCGTAGAACCTGAAGTTCGTAGAAGTGGTACCTTCTTCAATATGAAAAGTCGTCGGAATGCACCAACATAGCAACTGCAGCTGCAATAAAATCGTCAAATATAAAAGTGCCGAGGGTCCTAAAAGTGTTTGATAGTGCAAGATGCCCTTAAGACGACGGTACAGTGATCAAAAAAATCTATTTAAGAATTTAGGAGTTACACTTTCCTCACTATGCAAAGTCGACAGTAACAAAACAACCAAATAATAATAATAATAAAAATAATAATAATAATAATAATAATAATAATAATAATAATAATAATAATAATAATAATAATAATAAAAATAAAAGAAATAACCGGCGAAATAAAATATAAAAATAGCCAATACGAAACTCTCTAATCAGTCTTACTTCGTCCTTTTTTGTCCTGCCATAATGCTACACAAGTAGGGGCTTCCCCTTTTTTCGAAATGCTGAGATTTTCTGCTAAAAAGTGTAAAAAATTTTGCATTCTTTTCTAGAAAAGAAATATGTAACATCTCTTTTACTTCTTTTCTAAAAAGTTACAATTTGCAAGAGTTTCAAAACTGAAATTATGTTTCGTAGCGGGTGTTGGATTAATCTCTTAAAAGTTTCTTATTTTCAAATCACAGAATGCTGACATTTTCTGTTAAAAAGTGTAAAAAATGTTGCATTTTTTTCTAGAAAAGAAATCAACATAAAGTGCTGCCAACGTATAGTTTTAGATCTCAACAAAAACACTCAGCAGCTTAAAAAACAATAAATTTTTAACCGATAAATCGTATTTGATAAAATAATAATTTCTTTTTTATAAATAAAAATTTATTTGAGGAGTTTTGTTCACTCTTTTTAAACTCTAAATTTCCCCGTTTTTAAGAACTTTTTTATTGCGAAATAACCTTGCAAAAATACTTAATTCCATATTAATAATTTTTTAGGAAAACTATTGTTAGGAAGTCTTAAAATTATTTCTATAGTGACAAAGCCAAATCGCTTACAAAACCTCTAACAACTGACCTCGTACAGTTGGCGACACCGTTTCGTATGTGTTCGAAATATGTACGTCTTGGCATCAAGTGATTATGTTTGTAAATTATTTCGTTAGAAATATTAAAAATTGAGAGTTACACTTAAGCATTTTTAATTCACCCTTCTTTTTTAATCTTTTGCCATAATTTTTCGGGTCCTTTCCTCTCTCGTTCCTCTTTGAGTTTGCAATTCTTTCCACACATGATTCTGTTTTTTTTTTTTTTTTGTACTAAACAAAAGTACATCATTAAAATATTCATTCAGTCAACATAAAATAAAAATCGTTTTTCATTTTGTTTTATTTTATTTTTTATTTTTTATTTTTTATTTTTTTGTTGTTGTACGTGTACTTTGTGCTCGTCAAGGGTCGAGTGAATACATCATTCTACATTTATTCATTCATTGAGTCTTTCACTCGTTCACCCATTCTACAATAATCAAAGAATGTACTTGAAGTTCACTTCTTTTTTGTTGTTGCTGTTGTTGTTGTTGAAACTGCTGCTGCAAAACAAAATAACACACCAACCATGTGGCAGTTAAAAGCAGTTTTTAGAAGAATATTTTCTCTGTGACACCACATTTTGATTAAAAATTTACTTTGATTTGGAAAAAAGACATGGACACTGAACTGTTCGCAAGAGTTCGGTGAAGGACAGCATTTTGAAAAGTTAAAGATTTAAATAAAATGATCTGTGCTTTTAATGCTGGCATAAGAAAGCAGATAAAGCGAATCAGTTCCTTTACATAAAGAATTTTATATAATTACTTTAAATTCACCCTGTGGAAATTTGTAGATGGACACCCTGTGGACATGTGCAATTGCGATCAGTATCGCATTTGAATAGCTCTTCGTTCTATTAAGCATAAGGACGAGCTGACACGATTCACTACCCCTATTTGGCTTCTCCGATTACTGACGAAGGTCCGCTAAATGTTGACCACTTTGACTTGTTTTTTTTTTTAATAATGATCTGTTCTTCTCAGTCTAAGACCAGCCAGGGTTTTGTTTTTCTTGTACTTGGCCCAGCAATCCCAGTATAAACACTGCAATACTTTGGAACGGAATTGTGAGAGAAAAGCGCAGTATTGAAGGGACCAAAAAAAAGAGGAGAAGTTAGAGCATTTTTTGTAGTAGAGAACAACACTATGCTACCGAAATTTAGGTACGGTATCGGTGGAGAAGGTAAAGCGTTTCTTTTTTCAGGGAGAGCATTGCTTTGGAGCTCGGAAAGGAGGAGATATTATTAAACTGACAGATGAAGGCCGATTGGAGGATAGAGAATTTCCTTGTAGTTACTCTTTTACTTCGCTACAGGTACCAACGAATCGAGGGCGATGTATTTTGCTCTTTTACTCATGACGGTTTCAATCGCTGTAAGTGGCGTCTAGCGATCCATAATATCCCTACGCTAATGCAGATTAGAAAGATCCGGCACCATAATCGTGACTGAGTGCGGAGTCGGACTCGGGATCTAAAGCATCGTAGTCTTGTGTCCTACTGCCTCAGCCAATAGCAACCTCAAACAGTATCAATCACTGTCGGTAATGTCTAGCTAACAGTCCTAGTCCTTCGTCCTTTAATTAGAACAACAACAACTGACGTAACCATCAACTAGTGGAGATCAGAAAAATTCGATACCACATTCATGATGTGCTAGGGAGCCGTGCCGGAAACTACTGCAGCCAACAGCACTCCCAATTTATTTCTAATTTTATTAGTTTTAATCCACAAACGCAGGATATGAGTTTTTAATAACGGGGAACTATTTTTTATTCCCTAATAATGGGCGTTAAATCTTAAGTGCTTCTCTTAGAAAAGAGGAGTTGTATTGGATGAAGTCTACGAAGCCCAAGATTCCAATGATTTTAGGATCTAAAGCACTGCAGTTTTGTGCTCCCCACTTGAGCCAACAGCACCCGTAATAAATTGTTATGGAATTTGGTTTTTCATGGACTGTAAATTTTATTTGAATTAATTAGAATTCATGTCTTATTCCAAAGAATGTTAAAGTAAAAAAAATTTTGTTTTGGCAGTCCTTAGGATGTTGTAAATTATTCATGATCTCTCGTCTAGTTTAAGACTCACAGTGGAACTTAATAGCATTCATTTTTGTAGAGCATTAGAGTCCTGTTCCACACTAGGAGACGGCACACAAAATACACAAATAAAAGAAATAAATCATATGGTTGTTCGTAGTGTCGCACTTAAAACAAATAAAAGGACTACAAAAGGAGTTACGCCGGATCGAGCTACAATAACACTTAAAAAAAATCGGAGCTAATATATTCGTATAAAAAATTAATTTCTAAAAATATTTTTTTATTATATATTTGTAAATAAATTATATTGAACTATTAATTGATGTATTAAATAAAAACTTTGTTAGACAAGTTGCAATAAAAGAAGTTATTTTGATTCATGATAAATATACCAAAGCATAAAAAGAAGCAACATCAGCCTTAAATATTCAATTCACGAAGCACAACAGCAGTTTTAGAAAGTCGCTACACTTCCAACATCAGTACTTGATGCATTTCTTTTAAACATCTGCACCGCCAATCACGAGAGGCACTTCATAATTTACAACAAGGATTTAACACATCCTAAATATTCACATTTATGTATGTTTAATGTAAATACGCATTCGTAATAACAATAACAGCAACAACAACAACAACAACAGCAACAGCAGCATCAACATTTAAACATGAGAAAAGTATTCGAGTCTCAACAACAAAAAACAATTTGCAAATCATTATCATCATTATTATGCATTAAAAATAAATATTTAAATACAAAATGTTGCAATTCCATTAAAATGTACCTGCATCACGGAATCGTTCAATATTGAATAAAAGGATATATGAAAAATACTTGAAACTATTGTATCCGAATAGACGAGTATGAAATATGCAACGTATTCATTGATGATGTTTTATGCGAGTCTTTTTATTTCATTTTCCTTTTTTTTCTTTTACTTATATATTCCCTTTCATGGTGTTTCTTTAGGAGCAGAAAGAAAATCATTTATTTGAAAACTGAAATTTGAGACAAAGACATGTTAAAAATTCTGTGATTATTGAAACTGATATTGTCAGGTATGATAAATAATAAAATCAGATGAAAGTAAATGTAATTTTAATTATATAAATTGTGTGAATTGAAAAATGAGTGCAGTTCCGTAAGTGAATACAAATGAAAGTCTTATAATTGTTGTTTAAGTTTGGTGCTTAACACACTACGATTGAGATCCTAGAGATCGTAAGCTTCTCAGATTTAGTATCAAGTACTTGTTCCAATAGCGCTTCCACCAGAAACGCTTAAGATTTAAGGCCAATTATGGGTGTTTTTTATAGAGTGACACAAGTTTAAATCATAACAAAAGAGGAAAATGTATTTTTAATGTCAGTGAAACGGACTTTATTTGAAAGAAAATTTTATTAAATTAATTTTTATATATATAAATATAATGTTTAATGGCAGCCGGTTAGAAGGCGCAACCTGCAACATCAATTTTCAAGAACTTTTCGCAGCATTTGGATCCTTATTTCGCTGATGAGTCTGCGAATGTTGATTTCCAGGTGTTCAATTGTTTGTGGTTTATAGACGTGGACAAGTGACTTAACGGAACCCCAAGGAAATTAATTGAATGGGGTCAAATCACGCGATCTTGGTGGCCATTTAATTGGGCCATTACGTTATTGCTTCATCAAAATTCTCTTTGAGTAAATCAATTGGGGCGTCCGGTGTGTGGCAAGTGGCTCTGTCCTATTGTTGAATAGGAAAAGGAAAAGTGATCAGTGAGTTCTTGTTATGACTTTGATATTTGTTTTAGGCTTCTCACTTATTAAAGTGGAAATGTTGGGTAAAGGTTCCCTGACGATCTGTGAAAATGCGCATGGAAACTATCTAAAACCCCTCTATCGATCACTTTGAATTTTTTAGTAACATTTTGGGGAAAAAGAATCAGCACATAATTAAAATTAAAGAGGTTGAACAAATTCTACATGACATATATGACAGAGAAGAGCCGAACTTGGGATCAAGGCAGTGTAGTCTTGTGTTCACTACTTCAGCCAACAGCAGCCTCACCCGTTTGCATTAGCTACTGTTCATGTTAACTCTTGGAACTTTAAAGTTGAGTTGTAATTATGACCCTGCGACTTGTTAGTCAGTGTAAGAAATATTAATTCGATTATTAATTTTGCATTATGTGTCAGACATCAGCTTCCTTTTAATTTGATTCCACTGTTGGCCAGTTTCCCCTTCAAAAAAATGCCAACATACTTCATGATTTCATTACACTTCATAACGAGCATTATTCCACTTTAATTTTTATTAATAAAATCTTATTGCCTCACCTGACGACTTAATCCAAAGCACAATGCTGCTTATTAACATTCAGTAAGCTGAAGTGTAATTTCCAATTATCTTGCACTTGGCCAGACCGAGACAGACACGCTGCAATTCAGATAAGACAATTATTTCAAGAAAGTTTAAGAAGCGTACGTCTGATTTTTGCACCTGCACTATTTAATTTAATAGAAACTATGGGAACACATACATGCGTACAATTCGAAGACGTGCTAAAAATGTTTTCGAACCAGAACACATGTTAGGAGGCGATAACAAATAAAAATGAAGAAGAAGAAATATGTACACACGAACACACACACACATATCGAAATTGACATTAAATCTAATTCAAAATGATTCCGCACAAACTGAGTGCTGCTAAACAACAGCAGACAGTGGCTTAGAGATGTTTTATTTGGGTAAAAAATAAAGACTAGTTTCGTTTTGAAACTTCATGATAAAGAAGCTGAACTGATCATATTGGCTACAGCGCTGGTTGTTGGCGGTTAGAAAATTTTATAGATTCTAATCCACTTTTTTTATTAGAAAAAAAAAAGAAAATATAGGAGAACAAACAATTCCTTAAGCGCTTTTTAACTTTAATTATGAATATTATTCACATATTTTTATTGATTTGAAAAACATATTGATCGCATTATGTTTGGAATATCCCTCAAATGTCCACCACAACTTCTCTGGCTCGAGCGTATTCGATATGACTAGTTTTCCAAGTCAGCCGGAGTTTTACTGATGACATGAACTATCTAGAGTTTCTGCTGTATTCGCGTACATAAGAAACCCCAAGAAAAAGACTGACGTGATCACATCACACTTTAACGATGTCCATTTTATATCACCTCCACTTGAGATGACTAAACTCTCAAGTTGCTCGTGCCGAATATCCAATATAACATGAGCTGTGTGGCACGTAGCTGTGACCTGTTGAAACCACATGTCATTGGTGTCCAGATAATCCAGTTTAAGCCAAAAGAAGTGATGGTCTAATTGACGTTTCTGACAGAAATAAAGCCGAAGTCAGGCTAAAATCTACAGTAAACAGTGATTTTTTTGGGATTAATAAAATAGTCTGGGATCTCAATTTGATTGGCCTCTTCCCATATTCGACACAATTTTTATTTTCTATCTATTTATCCAAAAATTGGCGATTTTTCTCTAAAAATTAGAGCGAACTTTTCCAGAGAAATTTAGCGAACACACGTCATCTTCTTTCAGTCCCTGGGACCGCTGAGTTTTGTAAGGATTTAGGCCGAAGCTACGACGCAAAATTCACTAAGTCTTGAGAAAACCAGGCTATCAAATTGCTCCTGCAGAATATCCAATATGACATGAACTGTGCGGCACTTAGCGGTATTCTGTCTTCGTTAGCGAAAGGCCAAGTTCTTCTTTCTGCAGATCTTACGTTAGCCGACGTACGGCTATTGGCCGATTGTTTGCTGGGCCAGTGGAATTATATTTTTCCACCAATTACGAATAGTTCTTTCGGTAGGATGGTTAAGGATGTGCCGCGTTGTCCAAACAGAACATGAATTTTGATTAAACAATTTTACTATTTTCAAGTTCTATTAAATGCGATATTCATCCATAATTATGGAAAAGAAAAGAAGGACAAAAAAGTCCCATACCTTGAAGAGTTAGGGGGTTAATATATTCTACAAAAATGTTCTCCGTAACATTTTACATAAATTTCCTGAACATATATTATATCCAAAATGTAAGGATCATATGGATTCTTATGCCGATTAACAATAAGAATGTGCCAGAGCTGGGAAACTTTAATGCCCCCTCAAATGAAATTCAGATGTAAACTTTCAAAACGCCGATACACGTGACTTTTTTTGTCTCCTCTACCAAAATTTATAGGTCGGACCTTTTAATTTTTTTTTTGTGTTGTACAGTGTAATGATTGGGCAAAACAGGTAGAATAAATGACAACAAATTTGATGGATCCAAAATAAGGCCGCTATTAAATGTCAAAGAACGGAGGTTCCTGTTGAAGGATCACTTCTGAGATGTTATTGAATATTTAAACTTACAGACTGTACAAAATATTGAAACATATTTTTTCAATTCACAAGTCTTGTTGTCTCCTTCATCTAAACCCAGTGGCGTAGCTTTTAAGGGAAATCTTTTTTTTTAATTAAGTGAAATCCATTTAAAAGTGGTAAAAATAATTTCATTGATAACTATTTAATTGCTTTAATAGAATGAAATAGAAGTCCACGCCTCGGAAAGCACAATTTTTCTAAGATCAAACCTTTCTTTTATGTCTTCATATTAATTCTTTCAAATCAAAGTACTTTAAGCCACTGTGCACTAAGCGCCACACACACACACATGCAACCATATAAACAAGTGAATGTTTACGGGTTGTTTTTTTTTCTTCTCAGAAATATATGAACATTTTAAAACTCACAAACCTGCTTAAGTTTCACTGTATGTGATATTATATTTTTGTGTTGAAGTCTCAAGTATCCAGAAGAAAAAATTTGAATTGCTTTCATGAATTTTAAATAATGCTGAGGAGCACACCATGACTATTTTATATCAATTCTACTTTGTTTGCAATTTTTTCTTTCTTTCTTTTATAATTTCTTACCCAAATGCTAGTGTATGTGTGGCTGTTTCTTATATATGTATATATCCCTGTTCTCAAAGCGTTTGTGACTGTGTGAAAGTCCCATAGACTTATAAACACACATACGGACAAATATTTTTAGCAAAGTTTACTATTTTCCATTTCTTTTATTATAATTTCTGTTCTTTTTTTTTTGTTGTTGTTTTTGGTACGACAAATGCTTGGAGTTTGTACAGGATTTACTAACAAAACATTGAAGAACAAATCACATTCCTACAAGGAATTCCAGCTAAAAATTACTCAAGCTTATCTCGATGTTGTTGTTCCTGCCACAGGGGCTTCGGTTAGCAAACTTGAAATTGGTGACAACGCAACCCAGCAAACAAATGTTTTTCTAGTTTATTAAAGTTGCTTTGAAAGTTAAATTAAAATCTATTAAACTTCAGGAAAATTTTTATCACCTCTTTGATTGTCAATACAAATATAAACACCGTCATGTACTAAATCAGCAGAATGCAGCGCTCTACTTCGTCGGTATCTATAGGAAAAAGTTCTGCAGCGAAGTAAAAATAGTTACAATTAATTTTTTATCGGATCTGTCTTCACCTGTTCCTTAACACTATCCCCTGTTTTCTAGTTCTGCCGCAATGCACTGCATATGCAGAGGTCATCCGAGTTCTGGTCCAAGTAAAAAAAATAGCTGCTGATGTTTCACGAATAAATTCTTCGATCTAGACGACCTATAGAACTCTCAATTGTGCCATTGTGCAGCATGCAAACAAATCAATTTGTAATCACCGCAGGGTTGAGTTCGCCATTCAAGGTATCGTTTCTGGCGAAATAGCGGATACAGCTGCGATATTTTTCTCTCTCTGCACTCCACGTATGCGTGTTGCTTATTGATTGTCCATCATTGTAAATTTGAGGGGAAGATCGCTTCAATTTTGGTAGTAAATTTTTAATAACCTGCAAGCATAGTTCGTTAGTACATTCCCAGTTGAATTACAGACAAAACTGAATATGCCCAACAGTGTTGCCAACAAGAAAGTTGCTTAAAAACAGCATCCGTAGGAGAATTTATATAGAACTAAAAATACTTGCGACACGATAGAATAACGTAGGGACTAATTTCACTAGAAATCGCATACATATTAATCACTTGGCAGCTTAAATACAGCGTGCTAAATTTAGAGTATCACAACTTTGAGTTGGCATCACTGCTTCATCGGAGCATTTAACAGTTGAAATTTCATTATGAATCGACTTACACCAGAGCAAAGCATGCAAATTGTTCAAATTTTCAAACAAAATAATTGTTCTATTCGCCAAACTCATCCAGTCGAAATTTTATTTTCCATTGAACTCCATTTCTTTTTTGAATGGGTACGGAAATAAGCAGAATTGTCGCATTTGAAGAGAGCACGATCGACAAGCTTTTGTCGAAACACCATGACATCCACCAAAAATAATTGTTTGGTGCGCCTTATGGGCTGACGGAGTCATTGGCCCATGTGTTTTCCAGAACGATGATGGTCAGAACGTTGCTGTCAATAAAGAACGGTATGGAAACATGATTCGAAATTTGTTTGTACCTCAATGATATTGCAAGATTAATTGTTGACATGTGGTTCCAATAGGACGGAGCCACATGCCACACAGCGGGTGCTGCAACTGATTTACTCCCAGAAACTTTTCAAGAAAGCTAAATTCTCTTAATAGCCCAACTAGTCGGCCACCAAGATCGTGTGATATAACCGCGATGGGTTTTAAGTGTTAAGCCACTTGTCTTCGTCGATAGACCACAAACAGTTAAGCACCTGGAAACCCACATTCGAGGAGTTATCGGCGAAATAAGGCAGATTGTGACTTCTACTCGCCAGCCCTGGCGGTCACATGTCGGAAATCTTATTTAAAAATTGATTCCATAAACTTTTCTTTCAAATGAAGTCCGTTTTACTGATATTAAAGATATATATCCTTGTTTTATTATGATATAAACGTGTGTCACTCCATAAAGAACACCCACTAAATGTGTTATTAGTTGTTTGCTGGGTTGCTGTTGTGTTCTAATAGCGCTGGTCTTGTTTGGTGTTGGTGTATTTAGTCAGCGTTGCCTCCGACTTATTTTCACAATTTATTTAAAGAATTTCCTGTACAAACCTTTGCCGGTTTCACCCATATGATTCGAGAGTATGTCGACCATGTTCATGTTTTACTTGTCCTATTATTTTGTTTTATTTTATTTTATTTTGTTTTATTTTTTTCTCCAGCTTTTGTTCTCTTATTTTTATTTTGTACGTGTGTTTTCAATTCATTTTTCTTTTGGTGAAATTTTTATTAAGTATATTTTACGTTGTCTTCAAATGCATTTCACTGCTTTCCTAAACGCTGCACTGCCATCAGTATACGGTCCGTCGTTATGGTTGGGTGTCTGTGTGCGTGTGTGTGTGTCCTTCCTTGTAGGTGTGTGCTTGGATGTGGAAGCGTTTGTTAGTCTGTCTGTCGCTTGCAGCCAAAGACATCTTTCACTTGCTGACACTGAGAATGTTGTACGTATTCGGTGTTTTGCTACCGAAATAAGAAATTGAGAAAAAAGGCTACAGCAGTTGCCATTTGGGGTTACTTGTTGTTTTATATTTTTCCGTTTGGCAAATGTTGGTTTGTTTGGCTGTGTGTGTCGCTGCACTGTAGTATATGTGTTGCATTAAGTGTTGGCTTTGCTTACTTTTTTTTGTATATTTTTTCTGGGGAAAATTTAACAAAAAATAAAACTTCTTGTCTGCTTTAACTTAACTCATTCATAATGCAATTTTTTCCGGTTTTTTGTTTTTTTTTTGTTCTCTTGCTTTCCGAAATATTTTACTATCTTTTTTTCCCCCCTCTATTGTGTCTAGATTTCAGTCTCTGCTTTTTTTTTGTAGTTTTCGTAAAAAATTTGTAAACAAAACATGTTTTGCTGCTGCTGTAAAAGTTTGCTGCTGCAACAAATATCAATTTCAACTGGAAGACGAGGATTAATATGGCAACGGGTTGTGTTTATTTCCTCAATAGATGATCATAAATGTGCTGGGATTATGTTATTTGAGTTGAGTGCGATAAGAACGTAAAAGATTGCACAAACTTGCACGCTTAAGAGGTAATTTTATATTGAGTAGTTGATATTAAAAATGATTAAAATGTATGATGAAACTAAATGTTAAACCATTAAATAATTTATGGTTCAAATATTGGGAAACAAGTTTTAAAATTATAATCGCAACGTTCTAGATTTCAGACTATTCAGTGCCACGTACATATTTTTTTTATCACCAGGAGCAAACTGTTGTGTACATTAAAAAAGTTTTCTAAGGTTTTGACCACTAAAATTTAGCTGAAAAAAAAGCAAATGAAATTGACTTTCTTAACAATTATTATTGTATAAAAAATATATAATTAAATTAGTACATACTTTGGGGAATTGTCGTTTTTTAAACTTCTTAATTTCAATTATGTGCTGGTTCTTTTTCCCCGAAATCTTACTAAAAAATTTAAATAAAACATAAGAAAATAAAAAAAATAAAAGTGATCAGTGAGTTCTTGATATTACTTTGATGTTTGTCTTGGACTTCTCACTTATTAAAGTGGAAGTTTGAAATAAATGTCTTGAGTTTTTCTAAGAAATGTTGGGTAAAGGTTCCCTGATGATCTGCATGAGCCACAGTGAAATGCTCATAGGAACTAGTGAAAACTCCTCAATTGATCACTTTGAAGTTTTAGTAATATTTTTTGAAGTTTTAGTGTGAAAAATTATATGCCGCAAGTGAAGGCCATTTCCGGCTTCGGAAATTCCTGCTCCTGCCAATACATTTTACATAACCTTTCGTGTGATTTCCTGTGTCATGGCTTAAATTTCATTGCGAATATTTTGTTTTAGCAGTGGCATGGTCACTTCAAAGAAGATAGTCTACTGCTGTTAAATCCAGAGTGCAATTGAAATCGCTTCTGCGCGAAATTATTCTTTCGTCAAGGAGTTCCTGTAACAATACAATTGTATAACTTGCAGTGTGGGCTGTGGCTTTATTTTATTGGATGGTTTTCTACAGCCGGGCTTAAAAAAATTGTGCAGCATCGTTCGAAATTGACCACCATTGACTGTAACCGAAGAGTCATCAGCATTGTCAAAGAAATATCAATCACTGATCCTTTCAGAGGATATACCGCACAAAACAGTACTATTAAGTGGGTGTTATTGTTGTTGTTGTTTTTAAACTATAGTCCACATCCTGCAACTTCACTTGTATATGAAACATTTCAATTGGAAATGCCAAGCACGATGATAAGCACGCTCCATCAAAACGATTCCTTTGAATTTCAAAATAATATTTAACAAGTTGTGTATCGTTCCATTTCCAATTCCCCGAGTTTTCCACACAAAATTTCGAAATTCAAATAAAAATATTAATTATATAGAAAAGTCATTAAACATTTAAATCCTGACGGTAGTTTTGTGTCATCCTTTATAAAGAAGTTCGAAAAGGAATTAAAAAAAAAAGATGCATATTTTAAAATGACACGATATTCAGAATCCCTATTTTCTATAGAATTCTGAAAAAAACTGAAAACTTTTATTTTTAATTATAAGCTGATTCCATTTTCTCAAAATTTACCAAAATACATAAAACCGTAAGAAAATAAAGAAGGAAAAGTGATCAGTAAGTTCTTGTTATGTCTTTAATATTTATTTTAGGTTTCACTTGTTAAAGCGAAAGTTTGAAATAAATATCTTTAGTTGTTCTAAGAAATGTTGGGTAGAGGTTCCCTCATGATCCGCATTAGCCCCAGTGCAATGCGAATGGGAACTAATTAAAACCCCTCAATTGATCACTTTGAATTTTCTTGTTTAGGAAAAAAGAGTCAGCACATAATTAAAATTAAAGACTACTAAAAACTTTTATTATTTTAAAAGTAAAAAATCTCTTCAATAATAATTTTGAGAATAAACCTCAAACACTAATTCGAAAATATCTGTGTATCATATTAAACTTTATGAATAAATTAAAATCCTTTGGGTTATAAATCAACGATATTAATATATTTTGTTTTTGTTCTTCATAAAACTCAGCAGTAGATGATATAAACGTGGCAATAAGAACACATACACATACACTCACACATAATATTTGGCTATATCATTTTGATTTTAGCACTCTTCACTCTATTCTAAAATAAATAAACATCAGGATTTGTTAAAGACACGCCAACTAAAATTGAAAATGTCTTCATGCCGAACACACGAAAAAAAGAAATCCTCATAATTGGCTGCATAAAAGGCACCAAATAATATTTAAGAAAATTCAAACAAAACGGAAGTGAAGCGAATTTCCTTATCCAAAACAAGAAGAAGGAAAAATATAAATAAATAGAAATAAATGCTTGACTTTGAAGTACCCTTTTCCATGAAAAAAAACAAACAGGAAATATTTCAACATTTAATATCGCATAATATTTATGCAGGCAAAAAACTGAGAAGCTTTTTATTGCCAAAGAATATTTTAAACAGCATAAATTCACTGGAAAAAAAACCATAAGAAAGTATTAGAAAAAAACAAAATATTTATATAAACTAAAACAAATAAATAAAAAACTAAGAAATTTGTGGTAAAAGTGGCGACAAACTGTCATTGCGGCTGACATTTATTGGACAGTTTTGCTTAAGAATGCCACACTGAGCTGAAGCTCAGTTGCTGCAAAATGTATATCAGCAACAAGGCAGGCAGCAGCAAAAAGTAAAATGTCAGCTGCTAACAATTGCACTTGTATGAAATGCAAAGCATTTGAGCATCATTCCAACACACACACACACACACACACACACACACACATGCAAGAAGGGATCCTTATTTATGTACAACAAAAAACAACAGCAACAATGCCACTGTTTATTCTATTAAAAATAAAGATCGCTGTGGAAAATTGTTCATTGGAAAACAATTTTGCGGTAGTTGGAGGCAGAGGCAAAACAACGTCATTGTATTTGAATTCGACAGTAGTTTGGAATATGTTTGTGTTTGTATATGTGCATGTTTATGTGTCTGTGCATGCTTGTGCAAGCGTGTGGAATTGTTTGTTAGCAAAAATAAACATTCTTCCTTGTGAATGTTTCATTTGTCTGCTCTTCAAGTAATTGTTTGCTGTTGCCTGCAATTGATATATTTTCAGTTTTGTCCGTTTGGCATTGTTAGCAAATCTGGGTTACTTCTGGCCAACTGCAGTGTTGTGTGCCAAAAAATATAAGATAAGATTTAATTTGGAATATTTTTCTTTTTGTGTAACACCATTCAAATGCAGAATTACTGCATTTCGAATATGGTCACAATGAAAGTGTAACAATTAGTTTTGATATAAGAAATTTATATTCGTATTTAAAGCGCTGCTGGGGCATGTGTTTTTTGTTATTAACTAAATATTTCTAGTTTATGCTAAAGTTTCACATCTGCTGTATGTGTTATGAGGTCATCATATTTGGGTATTTTAATGATTTATTTTTTAGTAACATTTTATGCAAAAAGAATCAGCATAAATTTAAAATTCAAGAGTTTAAACGACAGTTCCCAAAAATGTGTACTAATTTCAAAATTAAAAATTTGAGTGCACGCGCAAAAACAACTACGTTGTCAACACTGTTAATAAATTATTTTCACATTAAATAATTATTAGATATTGGTGTTCTTTAATTCTCTTTGAACTACAATTAGAGTCGGCAAAAAACCAACCAGTTGTAGAAATAAACGTAAGAAATTAAAAAAGGAAAGTGATCAGTGAGTTCTTGATATGACTTTGATATTTTTTTTAGACTTCTCACTTATTTAAGTGGCAGTTTGAAATGAATATTTTTAGTTATTCTAAGAAATGTTGGGTAAAGGTACCCTGATGATCTGCATTAGCCCCAGTGAAATGCGCATGCGAACTAGCTAAAACTGATCAATTGATCACTTTGAATTTCTAAGTAAGATTTGGGAAACAAGAATCAAAAACTTTTGGCAGCAAATAGAATGACAAAATAAGCCTTGTATTACATAATCAAATGAATGATTTTTTATCTTTTAAATTTACTAAGCAAAAGCGCCTTAAAACTGCAAATTAAAAAGTAGAAAAATAAACAAAACAAAACAATAAATCTTGCAAAAAGCAATAACCCTTGATTAATTAGGCTCATGAAATATTAGCACACAATTTGCTGAAGTTTGAAAATGAAATCCTTAATAACCTGCAAAAATATATCCAAGAGTATCGAGTGTATGATTAATGGCTGTAAAAATTATATTCCATGGAAACTTAAATTAACAATCAACAGCTTAAATTGCAAAAAAAAAGGAAGAAAGAAGAGGAGAGGAGAAAAAAGTTATAAAATATAAAACAACATCATAGAGACGAATGGAATGGAATGGAATGACTGATTGAGTGCTGGATTGATTTATGCAAAACATTTATTAAATCCCATGAACGTGTACAAACGAACAGCCAACGCTACGTATGAGTGTTGTGCATCTATGAATTTGTGGCTGTGCGTGTGTGTGTGTGTGAGTGCACGAGTTTTATGTATTTGATTAAAAGCAAAAAAAAAAAGGTTGTTTCCTTGGGTAGATACGGTTTGAGCTACAAAATAGAAATTATAGAAATGAACTGTTGAGGTTGTTGAATGGCAAAATATTAGCAGAAGTGCTCCTCATACTCTGCCGGTTTCCCTTTATTTACCTGTACATTTAAACTACTTACCTTTTTTAATTACCCTTTATAAATTACCGTAACTTTGTTTATTTCTTCTATGCATTTGGCTTTATTTCGAAATCGTTGCTGTTTTAATTAAAAAATATTTTCCTTTTTTCTCTCCTTCAAACTCGAACTTTTTTCTACCTCTTTTTCTGCTTTTTTTTTTGTTGTTGTTTGTTTTGCCATATACTTTTAGAGTTGTTTTTATTCACTGCAGCAGTAAAATTAGCACGCTACATCAGACATTTGCTTATGGTTTCTGTTGTCGGCAGTTGTGCTCTTTGTTTTTGTGGCAACATGTAATAATTGACACGGGGCATGCTGACGGAACGTGTAGTGAACCAGAAAATATATTTCATTCAGGATATGAAAGAAATTCAAATTTCAAAAATTTAACGTCTTAAAGTTTGAGCTCAAGACTCACAATTATGTTAAGAGTTATGCTGCGAAAAAGGCAGAGAGCTGAAGTTAATAAAAATCAGTGATTTTCTTTTTTAAAGTGTAACCATAATAGAGGGGCTCCCTGTATATATTAAGACCATTGGGAGGGTTTTATTTTTTTTAATTGTTATTTTTTAATTTTTTTATTACATTTATTAACAGGCTAATATTTGTGAGACATTATGAATAATCTAAAGATCAGCATTTATACAGTTTTAAGGATCAAATTTGATAGCAGGATAATATTAAATATTTAAATGTCACATATAAAAATTCTGAGTTATTTTAATTTATAGTTTTAAGGGTAATTTTTATAACTTTATGTTGGCTAAAAGTAGGACTTTACAGGTTGTACAAAATGTTGTCTTTAACTACAAATTTACTCAAGCAAACGTAAGTAAATTGAAGGCAGGTTCATGCTCCCTGAAATATAATAGAATTTTGTAATAAAGATAAACTTTAATAAAAAATTTATTTATTAAGAAACTTTCTCTAGGGTCTCTATCATAATTTCAAAACATTTAATAAGAAATCGAAGAGTAATTTAAAATAAATATGGTTCTATTTCATTGTCCTTTGAAAGCAGTACAATAAACTCAGGAATCTAAAAACTAACTTTTCTATTTTACAGATCCTTAAGTCCTGAATTTTGGGCCAGATGAGTCGGATGGTGATAGGATAATAATGAGAACTATTTAACGGAATTAGTTTCACTTAACTGCAATGAACAGATGAACTATATCAACAGAAATTTCTATATATTTCGAGAAAACCAGAGAGAGGAGTTATAAATTGGATATGGAGGCCTTCACACTTCTTCAACGTATACGGTAAGCGATATTATAAAATAAAAGGCAAAGTGATCAGTGAGTTCGTGTTATGACTTTGATATTTGTTGTAGACTTCTCACTTATTAAAGTGGAAGCTTGAAATAAATATCTTTAGTTATTCTAAAAAATGTTGAGTAAAAGGTTCCCTGATGATCTGCATTAGCCCCTTTGAAATGCGCATGGGAACTCGATAAAACCCCTCAATTGATCACTTTGAATTTTTTAGCAAGATATTTTGGCCGACTTTAGTTCTTGACCGAATTGAGATTTGTTAGCGTGAAAATGAAGATCGTATATAAAAAGACTTCAATCCTAAAAAAGCTTATATTTATATATATTTTCTCCAAATTCGTTAAGTATTATTTTATTAGAGCCCGAGAGTTATTATATTTTTTAATATATTTTGTTAAATCCTATTTGATACGACTTATAACTTCCCCCGTGAAATATCTGTGATCTGAAGGTAGTGGCAATCTGAATCCCTTTGAATGATATTGACTTTAGTTGGACATTGCAAAAAGCTCTGCTTCTGAAAAGTCCTCCATTACAACAATGTCATGATCACAAAGTTAAGAAAACTCCAAAAAAAAGTTTTATTTATCTCCGAATATTTTAAACAGTAAATTAAAAGTATTTTTATTTTATTGAAATTCAAAAAGTCCTTTCCCACTGACTTTTAAAACTTAACTTTTTCACGTTGAACTCTCATTCTTTTAACCGAAAGAAAAAAGAAAACAAATTAAAAAAATGAAATAAAACATTGAAACCGAAAAACAAAACAAAATGTAGAAATAAATCAAACTTTTACTCCGTTCTTAATTCTCTATTTTAATTCCTATTTTTCCCACATTGTTTTTTACAACTTTGCAACTTTTAAGTTAAAATCAGCTTTTACTTGCAGCCGTTGTTGGTTAATGACATTGTTAAACTGAACTGACTACACCAGCAGCAATCTGCTGAGCGACTAGCAGACAGACAGACAGACAGACGCACAGACGGACACAAAGTTAATATCATGGCTACAGATATTTTTTATTTTATTTTTAAAAAGAAAAAAAATTAAATAACCGCTACTGCTGGATTTTGAATTAAAAAAAAAAAAAAAGAAAAACAACAGACATTAAATATGAGTGCGAATGTGTATCCGTGGCTTAAGTAAAACAATCATTTATATTTTTATTCCATTTCTGTGTTTTTTTTTCGCCAGACATTGTCATTTTCTGTACTCATTATTTTGTGCTTAATGATAGCAGAACTGAAATATATATAGAGATAAAATAAGAAAATATTAGCGTGTGTTGAATTGCAAACAGTGTTGGGTTAGAGAAAAAGTCAATTTCTTTAAAGGAAACTGTAAAAAATTAGTCAATTTGTTCCTGTTACTTGCAAAAAAGTTTAAAAAAATCAGATAACTTTTCCTTGAGAGTCTAATAACGAAGCAAGTTTTGAGTCTGCAGATCAGTCTTGAAATATATTTAAGAAATATTTTCATCCTTAATATGAGAAATCAACTTGAAAGTAGTTAGAACGCTTCCTGGGAAGTCGAAGGTCACAAGTTCAATTCTAAATTCAGCCAAGTAAGCGGGATTATATATTGAATCAATTATATATTGTATCAGCATCAGTTACGCACATCCTGGAAATTTTTCCACCAAATATAGCTCACGAGATGATATCCTTGTTAGCGAATACAAAAAGGATTACTTCATAACTCATAAGTGTTGCAAAACTGCTCTAAACAAAAAGTACCAGTCTTTTGGAATAAAAAAGTAAGAAAATAATAAAGGAAAAGTGATCAGTGAGTTCTTGTTATGACTTTGATATTTTTTTTTAGACTTCTCACTTATTAAAGTGGAAGTTTGAATTTTATATCTTTAGTTATTCTAAGAAATGTTGGATAAAGGTTCCCTGATGATCTGCATTAGCCCCAGTGAAATGCGGGTGTGAACCAGCTAAAACCCCTCAATTAATCACCTTGAATTTTTTAGTTACATTTTGGGAAAAGAGAATCAGCACATAATTAAAAATAAAGAGTTTAAGAGAGTACCAAATTTTTTTCAAACGACCATAATTTTTTATTTCTTTTTTCTTTCTTCTATTCAGTTTGGAACTTTGTTGTGGCACTTACAAATAGTTTGCCCTTAGCCAACATTCAATTGTTACAATATGAACGTATTTTTATTTTCATTTTATTAAACACTCGCACACACTCATCTTTTCAATAGATTTCAGCAATAAAGCCTTTATGCTCTTCTCTATCTGGATGTCAGTCATTAGTATTGTTATATGGCCGAGTATAAATATGATTACCAGACGTTTATGATATCACAGATACACGTGCATCCAGCTCTCATCACCAACATATGAGAGTGTGTAAGTTTAGCAGTTTATTTTGCTTTAATTCCTTTTTTTACAACAGATACAAACAACAGCACATGCCAAATAACAGCATTTGAAAATGTCATTCTCGTACCGAAGGATATAATAATTAAATCCCTCACTCTCTCAATTGTTTCTCTCTATTTTCTGTTCTCCATTAGCCATCATGTGTTTGTTGATAGAAACCTACAATAGAAGTCATTGTCTTTCTTTGTTTTTTTCTTTTCGTTTCGCCCTTTTGCTAAATAGAACAGCAAACGAAACAAATAAAAGCGTAAACACAAATAGAAGAAGAAAAAAAAGCAGAAACTAACTTGCAGATATATTTATTTAAAGTGACTAGTGATTCCATAAATTTGCATACGTTATTTAACGCTTTTGCGAAATCGTGTGTTAATGAAGCCCACATTAACATTGAAACGTAAAAGCGTTGGCTGAAATGTGCGTTAGATAAAAGGAAAGGAAGTGAGATTTGAAGGTGGATCCGCTATACTAGCATGTCTGCATGCTCCACATACGACCACATACAAACGTACACGTGCCATAGTAGAGATGTGTTAGTGTGTATAGAGAATAGTTTCCTTTGTAAATACCAATACACGTGCATATTGCATATTTACTGGTATAAAATATTTAAAATTTAAGCAACAGAAACTAAATAAATTTTTTATGGGCAATCTTTTTAATATCTGGATAATTTATTTAAACTTAACGATTTCATGATTAAAATTTTGATATCTCTAAATGAGTTCAGTGGCCTGAAGTAAATAACAACATTCAATAGTGAAATCCCGAATTAGAAGAGTGTAATTAATGCAGTAATTAGCGTTAATTTTATTTCAAAGACTCGTCACCGATCGGGTGGCTGCATCGTCTGGCAAAGTTATGTGATCGAGCAACTACAATTATTTATACACTTTTGATTATCTTCACTTGTATGTTTGTTTGCTTGTAGCCAACTCTCTTTGTGCTTCGGAGCGTATACTTAATTTTATTAATAATGTTACGCATTCATTATTATTAATAGTGTTCTTATCTTCTCATAATGTGCAAGTATTTTTCCACGCTTCGAAGCATATTCAGCTGAAGCATAAGAAGTAAATAATTATATTTTAAAACCAACTAAAAAGCACACTTTTTCATAAAAAATTAATTTGAAAAGTTGAAAATAAGTCTTAAAATAATCTTAAAACAATAATTGATTAAAATATAGAATTTATTATGAAAAAAGTGTGGGCGTTTCGTGCCCTTTTTTTCGTTTATCGAGCAATTGACGATCACAATAATTTATACTTGTATTTTGGTTCATTATTTTTTTAATCTCAATTTAAAATTTATTTGTAACTCTTTAATTTTAATTTCGTGTTGATTCCTTTTCTCAACATGTTACTACAGGAGTTCTTGTTATGACTTCGATATTTGTTGTAGACTTCTCACTTATTAAAAGTGGAAGTTCGAAATAAATATCTTTAGATATTCTAAGAAATGGAGGGTAAAAGGACTCTGATGATCTGCTTTAGCCCCAATGAAATGCTCATAGGAACTAGCCGAACCCCCTCAATTGATCACTTTGAATTTTTTAGGGAAAAACGAATCAGCCCATAATTAAAATTAAAGAGTTATTTGTAACGTTGGAATTAAATATCCTTAAACATTTTGTTTTTGGAGTTTTTAAACTATTTTTTTTTTCATTGAGGTATAAAATTTTAAGCTGCCCACACCTTTTAACTGGTAGCGATTTCGTCAGCTGTCAGTGTTTTATGCTTCCGACTTCTAAATTTAGAAATTCAGGGATCTTCTCAAAGTACGCCCATTTTCAGGTTAACATAATCATTTCTAAGAAGAATTAATTCGATTAACTATAAAACGTGTTCGCTCTACGTTTACAGTAATTTATAATACGCATCATCACACGAGACGTCCTGTGGGTAGAGAACAAGTGATCGCTCTAGAGCGTAGCGTAGAAAAAGACCCGTTTCAGTATATCCGCAATTGTGAAAGGGAATGGAATCCGTGTATTTTTATGCGAAATATCTTGTTTTGGGTTTTTACACAATCCGAATCGTGCAACAATTGAAGCCACACGATCACCTGACAAGCCGCCATAGATTCAAAGTATGGACCCAAAAAGAAATTGCCGTTGATCTCGATTTTCATAAGCGTATTTTACTTAGCGATGGAGCTGACTTCTGATATAATGAACACGTTAATAAACAAAACTGGCGTTTTCATAGTCATCCCGAAAGCTTCTTAGATCGGTTTAACGCCGGTAGACTATTTTCTGTGGAGACATGTGCATTCGCTAGTCTATGCCGATTAGTCCGCAACATTTGACAACTTGGGGCACCACATTCCCCGTACTATTACCCACATGCTACGGCCACATATGTATATATAGAAAAAGTCATGGAAAATTAGACCTTCAGATTAGACTACTTCCGAGCCAGTCGCGAAGTTCTTCTATCAAAAGTCATAGAGGAATTATAATCGCAAACTATTCTCGATGCATGTGAGTTTAAAAGATGCATCTCATTTCAATTAGATTTTAAAGTTCCGTACCTTTTAAAAAACCCTGTAGTAGTAAAGTTAAGTTTGATTATTTAAGAGGCTCCCTCCCTACTCTTTCTATCACCAACTTTCGGTTGAATATCACGTACGGCCCATCGCTTTGAAAATAATATTGAGGTTATTCGATCGCGTAGAAGAGATGTCGAAAAAGTTCTTCGGCTTTTGCTTCACTGGAGAGTTAATGCAACATGAAGAAAACATTTCGCTTTTTCACCGATCCTCGACTGATACTGGAGATCTTGTTCGCCACGCTCTCCTATCAACGAAAATTTATTTATGGTCGAGTTGTCATACTTAAAAGATAATTAATCTGACATTTTTCTCGCGTTGTTTGCATGTTCTTTTGTACGTCCACTATTTTAGCATTATGTTAATAAAAATAGGACAAAAATTATCCAGTGGTAGTCTTAGATGTTATTGATTTCTAATCATTAAATATGCGTATTATAAAACTTGAAGCATTTTAATTGTAATTAATACATAATAGAAACAAAAAAGCTCTACGCAGCTTGATAAAAATGCGATGATGGGCTATCAAATTTACTTACGGTACAAAAATGAGAAGGTAGTGCTCCTAGTGTTAAAAATATATAAAATATTAATCAAAGCTTGAAAGTGCATCCACCTTTATTATGGACTGCAGTGAAATATTAAATTCTGCAGCAGAATTCAAAATATTTTTAAATTGTAAATCTCCACTTCACATGAAGACTCACAATCCGTGATACAAAAATTCACTATGGGGCAGTTATTTGGCACATTGGACATTGAGAGTTATTAAACTAAAAGCTGGTATATCCTAAGCTTCTCATGGTTCATTTCTTTGCCCCACCAAAAATATTCCAATTATTGTATCCTATTACAGTACAACGTTATTGTATGTAACACAAACGAAGCCACTTTAATAAAAAAAAACCTGTCTGGGAATGTGCAAAAATTTCAAGATAAATTCATTAAAACGCATTAATATTTCACAAAACGAAAAAATACCGCACACAATGTGTGCACGTTTCATAAATTCTTACCACCTTTCCGGGGCAACAAAAAAAAATAAATAATGTCCCCTCATCTAAACAACAACTGGAAATACATCCAACCACAGTGGAGCGAGTGAAAGAGCTCATAAAAAAGCTGTTGTCATGTTTGGTAGAAAATAGCAAAACCACTTAAGTGCCGCAGAAGAATTAACAAAAAATGAAAAAAAGTGTAGAAGAAATGAAAACCAGAATCACATAAAATGAAGCAAAGAAATAAACTCCAGAATGAATATCAAATAATAAAGAAAGAAAAAATATTATAATAAATTATGCAAACACATGTGGCACTTTCCAACAACAATGCAATAAAAGATTTAAATATCAGCATTTTTATGGAAAGAAAAATACAAATAAAAAATTAAAATCATAAAAAGAGGATGCATAATAAATCTGTTTACACGAAGAAAAAGCTACCAAATGAAAATCAACGTGATTAAAATCGTAGCAGATAAGTGACGATTCGAGGAAGGGCTACAGCAAAAAGAGTTGCTACAACTGTTAACTTAACTTCAGAGGCAGGGAAGTTTAATTTTTATATATAAAAAGGGGAATGGAAGATTTAATTAAGTTTGATTTAATAGTCTGCCTTCTTAATGCTGCAAAGCTAATGAAAATGTTCAATTTCTTTGCATCCGTTGCGACAACAACTGAAACAACATTTGAACTTCACGTACCTGGTCCATTTAAGAAAAGTGTAAGATATCCTTTCAAACCAGAGTTGCCGGCCCACTGAGCTGGCAGTTTTATTTATTTTATTATTATTTTTTTTTTGACTTACTTCACGAGGGTTTTATTAATTCAAACAACATTGTCATTAACTACAATTAGAGCCGGGAAAAAAGCCAATTAATTCTAGAATAAAAACGTATGAAAATAAAAAAGAAAAAGTGATTAGTGAGTTTTTGTTATGACTTTGATATTTGTTGTAGCCTTCTCACTGATTGAAGTGGAAGTGTGAAATAAATATCTTCAGTTATTCCCAGATGATCTGCATTAGCAACAGTAAAATGCGCATGCGAACTGGCTAAAACCCCTCAATTGATCACTTTGAATTTTTTAGTGAGATTTTGGGAAAAAAGAATCAGCACATAATTAAAATTAAAGATTCTTAAGAATGATCATCGTTTTTACGTTATATTTACGAAGAAAAGAACATTAGCAGCAGTTACAAAATTTATATAAAAGACTAGTACAAAAATCTTTAACCCTGGAGGAATTTTAATTTTTAATTTTTAAAATATGTTTACTGTTTTATCTATACAAATGTAAAAGATGTGAACTTCCCTATTTGAAACTTCTCCTGATTTTCGAAAGTGATAGTAGTCAGTGGAAATATCAACTATTTAAACAATATTTTTAGCGAAAATCTTTTATGAAAAATTCTTACATTCATTTTGAAATTAACATACTTTTGATTAGTAAAAATTGTTCCAATTCTGAGGATATATACACAATTTCATATATCAAAGCCGACATGACTGCTTTTCACGAAATAATTGATATAAATTAGTTTTAGCTAAGAACGAAGCCTGGCAGTATATTCCCACTGACAAGGCTTTTAGAAATTCTGGTTTAAACGTTGAAACTAACCGTGATGGTACGATTTTATTATAAAATATGATCTTGTTAATAGCAACTTAAAAGCATTTTTGAATAGCTTTTAAAACCTACTTTATGAATTGAAACTCTTTTTTTTTTGCCTGTTTTTGTTTGTGCTAAATTGAGTGCTGCCAAGTTAAATATTGGAAACATCTGATTATGTTTAAGGAATGCACAAACAATTCATAACATCTGCATCATTTCTTTCAGAATTTGCATGATTTTACATGAAATTATTTATTTTTTTATTATTATTTATTTGTTAACCGTTCAATTTTCAATAATAGCTGCAGTACAGTTTGTGAATTAAGTGTTGTAAAATGTAGAGGCAAATACAACAATAAATATTCCAATTCATTTAGAGATTTGATTCATTGTGATTGAATGTACAATCCGATGAATGATGAATTACATTTGCATCACATGATGATTCAATACAAAAATCAGGTTTTAACTTTCAGCGTGGTAACACTTTTAGAGATGATATTTCATTTAGGCTACACTAAAATAGAAGCTGGCATTGAAGAGTTTTCAAAGGCCGCAGTATGCAGGCATTAGCACTCAAATCTCCTGATAAACTTAAAATAATTTCATATGAAAAACTTTGTACGCTGATAATATAAAAGAAAAGCAGACTAACAGAAATGCTTTTACGTTTATTTTTATTTGGGTGTTGTAAATGTGTGACTTGTAAGAATTTCTGTTATTTTTTTTCCTCTAGATAAAAGCATTTCTGGGCGTGTATGTGTGTGGATCTGTGCGGTTTTTATATCTGACACAAAGTATCGCAACAAAAGACAACAATTTGTAAGCAATTTTCACAAAACACGCAAAAATGAAACGGGGGGAACAGGGGAAAACATTGAAAGTTTTTTTCTTTTTTTAGAAAATCTTAACATATAAAAATGAGAAGAAGAAGAACAAGACAAGAACTTACAAGTGTTACTTGTGCTTATAAAGGAAAATGAATTTACAAAATTGTCGCATTTTTAGTTGTTTCTTGTTACAGTTTTTCTTTTTGAAATAGAAATTTATTTTTCTCAATTTTTTCTGTGTATTTATGATTCTGCTGTTGGTTTAAACTTTAACAATTGGGTCTTTTCGTTTGTTTTTCTTTTCTTTTTGCTTTTTTCAATTTAGCATTTTATTTCACCAACTCATGTTGTGACTAAGAACTGAACAACTTTTTATTTTCGCTGCGTTCTTTTGTGGTCCTCGTGAGAAGTAAATAGCAAATATTCATGCACAAGTTCATAAATCTTGCTTTTGCTGAAAATCCTCCAAAAAAATTTATTCGCAAATAAAAGCAATAAAACAATAACTTTCAAAAGTTATAAAAAAGTTTTTATTTCAATTCTTTTCTCTTCTTTTTTTTTTTTGCTATTGTGTTACCGAAAGTTAGAAAAAGTGCAAAAAGCAAACAACTACAAGTGTTATGGGATTTAGAACGAAAGAGTTTGTTGCGAATAATTTTCTTATTAACAAGGAAACTTAAAATATGTACGAAAAATATCTTCATTTAGATCTTTGTAATATGATTTAGCACTTTGACCCCTTAACGCGCAAATGATCTTAAAAATAAACTGGTTTAAGATGAAAATAAAATTAACTGGGACGTCAGAAAGAAATAAAAAGCTAAAGTTATGAATAACTTTGATATTAAGAGTTTGAAGGTGCTTTCACACTTGTCAAATATTTGCCAAATATTAATAATTTTTTCTTCACAGTGAAGCAGGGCATAAAAAGATGTATCAAACAATATTAATAATTGCGTGTGGCGCAAGAAAGCGATCTTCCCAAGTACAAGCAGATCTGTACCAAATTTAACTCCCCATACAAACTCAAAGCATGAGTAGCAAAAACTTTCGCGTTTGCACCTGGACTTAGTATGTAGTGGTTGCGCTTTTTTTCTGGTGTTCTCATTAGATTCTGGTCTTTATGTCTTCAAATTAAATGCATACGTTTTCTGTGTAGCTTCAAAAGAGCAAGCGAAATGCCCATGGGGACTATAAAAGGACTCGTCAATGATCACTTGGATTATAAAATTTTATAAATTATAAAGAGTGCTTTGAAATAACTTTTAGACAACACACTTTAAAGCTGCTTTAGTTTTTATCAATACGGCTGTCAGGGTAGAATTTTTTGAAAAACTATGATTAGAATTAATTTCGTCTGTTTATATCACTGGTCAAGGGAAGATTTCTTTGTTGCTTTTTTATTTAAAAAGGGATACAAAATTTTAATATGCTTGTTTTTCAAGATTTTTTTTTTGTTTGTTCAAGATTTTTAGTTTGTTTCATGAATATTTCTTTCGCAAGAAACTCCCGTATTTTTTATTTTAACCCATGAACATCAGCCATTTAATTTGATATAAGAATTAACTGAGAGAGTTCCCACAGTTTAATATAATTTTATACATTTTCTAAACAAAAACCAAGAGAGTACTGTTGGCTGGAGTAGCAAGACACAAGACTACGATGCCTCAGGTCCTAAATTGGGCTCCTCACTGGGCTATTTATGTCTTCGAATGACTCCATGGTGTCGCATTTTTCTTCTCTGCATTAACGCCCAATTGTATTAATTATTGCCGGCTGGTCTCAATGACGAAGCATTACCGACAGTGATTAAGGCCGTCCTGTACTAAAAGAGCAGAAACAGGCAGCTTCCTTCATCTGTAGCTGTAGCAAAAATATTCACTGGCGAAGTAAGAAAAGTCTAAGTTGCTGCAATGAAATTCTCTATCCTTTTAACTGTCTTCATCTGTCCTCTTAACTCTATCCCCTCCCTTTCCAGTTCCAGCGCAATTCACTGCATGTGTAAGAGTCGTCCCCTAAGTCTGGTCCTATTCACAAAAATGACATCAAAACAACTTACAACTGCAATTAGAGTGGGAAAAAAGCCAACCAGTTGTAGAATAAAGCGTAAGAAAATAAAACAGGAAAAGAAATCAGTGAGTTCTTGTTATGACATTGATGTTTGTCTTGGACTTCTCACTTATTAAAGTGAAAGTTTGAAATAAATATCTTTACATATTCTAAGAAATGTTGGGTAAAGATTCCCTGATGATCTGCATTAGCCTCAAATGAAATGCCCATGGGAACCAGCCAAAACCCCTCGATTGGTCACTTTGAATTTTTTTGTAATATTTTGGGAAAAAAGAATCAGCAAATAACTAAAATCGAGTAGTTTCTTTCAGAATAGACATAATGCCTCAATAAAAACTTAATAAAATGTCTAGGACAATAAGTAATAGAAGCTACTTGTTTTAAGTTTTTTGAAACTTCAGTAAGAAATTCACTTACTTTGATTGCAAGCAATTATTTATTCTTATTAATATTCTACTCAATGCAGACTGAACTGCAATTTAATGAATCTTAAATACAGTTTCTTAATCATCATTTCAGCATTTTTTTGCGAATGCAATTTTCCATTATTTCTCTTAATAAATTTACAAAATTAATGGAAAAAGTAGATTTAGCATTTATATTTACCATAGAGCTGGAAAAATAAATAAAACAGTTTAAACTATTTCAATTACACATCTCCACGATAAGACAAGCAAAAAAATGTCGGTGAAGTAGTTGACGGGGAAAATGTAATAACTTCAATTAAAACAAACAACAAAATCAAAAGAGCTAAACAAAACAGAAACAAATAAATGGAAATAAAATGGAACATAAAATTCTTGCAGTTTGTACAAGTATTTGTTGAGAATGAAGCAGAGATTGACAAAAGTTGAAGTTGACTAATTGCTAAAACAATACAAACAACAAAAGAGATTTAGATTTCACTGCTGGCTACAGTGCACGCAAATAAATGACTGCAGTAGTTTAATGTACAGATTCAGTGTCGTATTTAGTGATCAAAGATTCTTCTGAGATTTTGTTTTATAAATCAGCGCAAGCTGTCGTTGTCAGCGTTTGTCTCAGTGATCCTCCTTTACTTTTACTTATTTTCTTTTTGCAATCTTTCATTTTCGCTTAAGCGATTTGGACTGTATAACAATCAGAAGCAACACAACTTCTTTCAGGAACATAATTTTATAACGCACTGTTTATTTATACTTCTCTAACTCTTCATTTTCATTTATTCAACTTTATCTTTAGCTATTTTAACGTTTCATTTTATTTGCAGCGAATTTGTATGGAATATTTGAAAACAACAATTGCAGCATTTAATCATTATAATTGCAAATTTTTGCTTGAAAAGGAAACGGTAAGTAGTTGAAATATATAAAATAAATTAATTTCACCATATTCACAATGGCACTATTCACAGTCTTGTGCAAACAGTTTTATTTTTCATTATTGCATTTGAAATATATTTTTATTCTACACCAAATTCAAATGCCAGACTATTTGAAAGTGAAAGTAGTTAATTTGATAATTTTTATGCAACATTCGCATAATGACGCTTGTGATTTTAACTTATCTGGTGTTTTCATTGACTTTCCAATACTGTTTATGTTAATGCTGGCATTATCTTCTCTATACTAAACATCCAGTAAATTTTCCTTAATTATTGCTTAACACTTTGCTTACGAAGAATCGCTGTTATTGCTGGGTATTCAAAGAACTTCCTTCGGTGGCGTATGAGGAATAATTTGTCATAATACTGCGGTAAATATCACGTATACGCGGGGGATAATTTTCATTTTGAATCGAAGTTGTTTTATTCACAAACTAAATTTCTATGATGGCGTATGACGAATAATTTATTTCTTTGTATCAGTTTATGTTACGTATACGCTGCGAATAATTTTGCATTATTGACTTATTCAATCAGTTCAATTCTGGACTTTATTTTCTATAAAATTTGACCACATTGCAGGGATGGTGGCCACGGTTTTCACTCAAAATTTTCTTTCGGGGCCAAAATCCTTAAAAAAAAGAAGCAAAATAATAAAAGAAAACCAATTTTTTCAATTTTATTTGCATACCAGCATAATACAATACTTTTTACGCTGAAGTCAAATTGTCAATTTCTGACTTGTAAATAAAAGTAACAATCGATCAGTGTTGCCAATATTGCTTTTTGATTTACTACTGTGGGTAGGTAATAATCGATTACTATCAAATGTTGTAAACGAATCAAATCTTTTAATTTATGTGAAGAGTAATAATATTCGTAAATACATTTTTACAGGCATGATAAAACTTTCAAAATTTTTTTATATTATAATCGTTAACTTTTCATAAAAGAAAAAAAAATGAACCAACGAACGAAGCGTAAAAAAACAACAATTTTTGGTTCAATTGAACCACAGTGGCAACTGTGATGGTGGCTTGCATTGCTGCAAAAGTTGCCACTTTGCATGCCAGTAGAAATCAATGGATTAACATGATACTCCAGAGGGTTGTATTATATGACTAGGGGTGCAATGCCGAGGCCATTAATATTTGGTTAAATGATTTCAGTATCTTTCATTATATTGAAATATATATATATATATATATATATATATATATATATATTCGAAAAGTATCGACTGCTGTAATAACCTAGAGTCAATAATCTACAGTCAATAATTGAAACGTTTCAAAAAGCAATCAGAACTTAAGCAACTTACACTTAATACAGAGTGGAGACCCAAAATTTTTCTAATAAAATTAACACACACACAAATATGTTTAAAGGCAGCAGAAAAAGCAAATGAATTGTCTTTTCCTCAATTTCATCATCCGCTCTCTCAACAATAACTCTTTCCTCAAATCCAGTACAACATATCGAATAATTAGATGAGATTTAATAAGTGCAGATTTTATATAAAACCGAAATCTAACAGGAGTGGTAAAATAACTGTCTGACCTTTTGAAAAAGTCAACAAATTATTGATGAGACGTCGCGAAAAATTAAATAAATAAGTTGTCTTATTTTCATTTACACAAATCTTTCATCTATTAGCTCACATTAGTATAGATCTCTATCGTAAATAATTGCAGCATTACACTTCTGTGGTCGTTTTCAATATTCAGCCTGTTTGGTGGGAGTCTCGTCTCCGTATTCACATAATTTTTATTGAAGAACACATCCATACATACAAATTGTGCGTACACAATTTCATACAATACGGCCAAATAGCCAACGCCCATATGAATGCCCGGCAATTGCATTCAAACTCGAATTGCCATAGAAAACTCCGACAAGTTCATGCACAGATTCTACAAAACATCAGTGCATTTAACGCAAATTAAAATTTATTGTTTTAAGTTTCCGCTCACACTTGAACATTAAATCGTTTAGTTATACACGAATTTGAAAGACTATTATACTTTAAATATAAATACCATCAATATTAAGCAGCTGTTAAAATAATAGAGTTTATAAGTGAATGGCTTAATGGGAAATTAAGGACGATGTTTTATAAAAGAAATTTAAGGAAATTTCTATGGCAGTGAATGCAGCGAGTTTGTAAATGATAAATAGATGGTTAAAAATATATTCTATTAATTTCATTTTAGTTCTAAACAAACATTTTGGTTATTGGCCTTTATGCAGAATTGCGTTTTAGAAAACAAACAATAAATTGTAGCTGATGGAAGGTCCAGCAAACGAAATAAACAGACAATGATTTCTATATTAAATCGAATTCAGAATCATAGGCTAATTGCTCGAACTTAATTTAAATCTCAGAAAGACATGATGGTAAATATTCCAAGACACAAAGGAAAGTCAACATCAGTTTTATTCAACTTACACAGCGGAGCAGAACAGCTGTTTTCGAAAGTCGTAACACTTTCATCTTCAGTGCTCATGTGTATATTGTGTTTGTCACCACTTTTTAGGCGGCTTAATTGAATGTGATAACAGTTCCCATTTACACAAAAATTTTTTAATGAACAGGAATCCGAGAACTGTATCAACCTGATGTTAACACCGTTTTGTTTTAATACCCGGTGTTACCGTTTGATTATTTTCTTCATGTCCCATTTTTCTGAGAGAAGCAGAAAAAATAATTTTAGGACAGATTATAGTAGAGTAGGGATGTGGGTTAGAAAAGAATGAGGAATGAGGTACACAGGCCCCACACAAGTCGGGGACTGAGTCAACGCTACTTCTACTGTAGCGACTCAAAATCTTCATATTCACCTTCGATAACTGGGAAAGACTTGCTGGCGGATATCCTGTCAAGAAAGTGAAGGCGTTGATCCTACAAAACATAGTTTATTCCTTTTTTTTTTTGAGAACTGACTCATATAATTTATTTTTGTACTCTAAAAGTCAAGGATCCAGCAACACCATGCGAAATAGTCCTGACAACTCAAGTGAACACGAATGGCGGCTTTCGATATAAGAAAATTTTTCTATTTCCTCTCATGCGTGTTATTTTGAGAATTTCATTTGATAGTTTTGAAGTGAATTATGTAACAATTAGCTGGTGTTGGTTTGATTGGGCAGCCGATTTGTTGGTTTTAAATATAATTTTATTATCTGTGTTGATGTCTTGCTGCTCTTAAATTTTAGGTGTTTAAAATAAACGCGCATTAATTTGACACTTTTAATTTACGTTTCATAGAAAAATATCAGCATCAGTACAAGAACTTTATTTTTAATGTTATCCTTAACTGCTGTCATAGTTTCTGATAAATAGTTCGTATTATAATTTTCGTCCTTTCTTTTGCGAAAAAATTGCAGAGTAAAATTTTTCCTTTTTATTTCCCAAATTCTCTCAAAAACGGAACATGAATAAAAGCAAATATGTTAATGCACTTCGAAATATTCGCAAAAATATTATTACAAAATGATTACGAACATTCTAAATGTCAGCGTTTTGAAAGGCATGAAATGAAAGAAAAAAAATTCTTAAACACTTTTGTGTCTCTATTTTGTTGAAAAGGTAATCGTGTGGCGAAGGGTGTCCCTGGAAGAAACTTTAAAATGAATCGAGATTAAATATTTTTATTTTAATAAGAAACTAATTTTAGGATGCTGTTGTTGAGAATGAAAATCTGAGAGCAGAATATGTTCATTCTTTTTCCTTGCCCCAATCACTGTCACCAGATACGAGAATTTATCCTAAAATTTGGAATTTTGGAATAGTGTTTGTTGCATCAAATAACTCAACGAGTTACTAATTAACTGAATTAATTTTATTTTCATTTCATCTTATTTTCATTATATATTATGTGTTTTATTGAAATCCTTTTGTTCTCTTTATGTTTTTTTATTTTATTTTAATAATATTATCATTGTTATCTTATTGAATTTAAACAAAAACTTTGTACATGTTGATCTAAATATTACCACAGGAGCATAAGGCATTACACACAATAACGACAGTAGGCTACACGACCACCGACTACAAAAGCCGTTGGCTACAATCGTCGCTTCGTAGTCAGCTACTTAATTATTTTTAAAACGACACCACCAAATCAATAACCATGAGTTGTTCTTTGTAGTAGAATTCTCTTCAACGCCAGTGTAGCCGCTTTTATATATGTAATACTCTTGAATAGTGTTATTCCAATAAAATATATTTAAAGTCCACAATATATATCAAGAAATCATTTCATTAGCCTGGAAATATAGTTTGTTGTTTCTTTTTGTGTAATAAAACAAAATATTTTCAAGTTTACAATAATTGAATTTATTTATATGAAACTGGCAACACTGCATCTACTCATTGTCGCTCGCCAAAATAGAAATAAGTTTAATTTGACTACAACCACAAAAACAGCAGGCACAACAACCACTAGCCGTGTTGCCTGGTGTAGTGAAAATAATCATTCTCATATACGCACATGGATTCTATTTTGGACAAGTTGTAGCCTGTAGTCTGCTGTCGTTATTGTGTTTAGTGCTTTAAATTCAAAAGGCGCATCCTTACAAAATTCATAAATTCGTTTATATCTCTTCTGCATGCTTGAGCATTACACGTGTAGTACGTTTGTGCAAATCACCATGTCTGTGTGTTGGTTTTTTTTTTCTTTTTCTCTAACGATTGTTCGTAGAAATCTTGGTGCTTTTGATGTCACAGCAAGATTTGCTACCGTGGCATCTTAACAATTTTCCTTTGTCTTCTTCCTCCTATTATTATTAGCCCGAAAGCATTTTCTTTTCAGCGTGTCAAACAGCAAACAAACATGCTTAAGTCTCTGTTGAAGTATTTAACGGAAAATGCACAAAAAGGAAGACGGAAGCAAATTAAATGTGCTGCAGAGTATATATTTTTAGCATATTTTTTTTATTATTTTTTTGCTTAACACATCTTGTGTTTTTAGCAATTAAAGTATTTATAAATAAAGAATGAAATTATTTGCAAAGTTGTGTACTTAAAATATTTATGGTGACACCGAGCAACTCAAGGTTTGAGATAAAAAAAACGGGAAAGAATGAAATTAAATATGTCGATATCAAACACGGATTGTTAAGTACCCTGCACTTCAGGCCGAAATAGTTGAAGGTTAGAAAATATTTATTTTATTAATCTCAGAGTAAACATTTCTGGGTTCACAAAGTGTAACAAAATATATTTAATAGCAGGCGGCTGTCAAATGTATTCAGACTGACTTCTTATTACATCTCAAACAGATGATATCAACTACTTGTGCACACTACGACTGGCAACACTCTTCGACATTCTATCAACACACACCTTTTCTAAGACTCCTCTTTTTCATTCATAAATAAATAAATTTCAAATGAGATATTTCATTTGAGTTGCACAACTTTAAGTGTTTCACCAAAAAGCGATTAAAACTTTTTTATCTGCGCTTTATACACCTAAACAGAGACTTGTGGCAGGAAATAAAATCTGATTAATACTCGTGCATGTAGAAACATGCAGCATCATGCATTACCATGCCGCGTATATGACAAGCCAAGGAAACTGCATGCTTTTTCAACGTACAAATATATAATTCAATTCATATTTTATGCTAAATAATACATATAATTTTGCAAAATTACTTTCGTACCGGTAGAGAACATTATGAATGCCTTAACACTTGGCGGAAAAGTTTTAATCTTCAGAAGCAGCCAAATAGGAATATAAATAATTTCTCATACATGTAAATAATTACGCAGTATTTAAATGAATTATTATGCGAGATTAAAAGAAGAAGATGTGCTTTTGGTTGGGTGAATTTCTTTATAATAGAGAACTTGAGAAAATTTTAAATAAACTTGTAGCAGAGCAATTACGTTTTATAAACTTAAACCTCTTCACTCCCACTGATATGGTTAATATGGGGTGAAGATAAATATTATTTAAGCTTTGTAATCTAACGCATATAATAAAAATATCAGTTATTTAAATCGTCTGTTTTGTATTCCAAAAATACTTTTCAGATCAGTTGCTTTATCACAATGCTTTCTGTGATATATATATATATATATATATATATATATATATATATATAGCGTGTTTTTTATAGAGTGGTACAAGTTTAAATCATAATAAAACATATCAATATATCTTTGATATCAATAAAACGGTTTTTTTTGGAGAGAAAATTTTATGACATTAATGTTTAAATATGATTTCGGGCATGTGGACGCCACGGCTGGCGCGTACAAGGCGTAATCTGGAACACCAATTTTCACAAACAGTAACATTCTGACCATCATCGTTTTTGAAGACACAAGGGTCAATGACTCCGCCAGCTCATAAAGCGCATCAAACAGTAATTTTCTGTGGCTGCCATGGTGTTTCGACAAAAGCTTGTGGATTCTTCTCACTCGGAATGCGACAATTCTGTTTATTTACGCACCCATTCAACCAAAAATGGGCTTCATCGGAAAATAAAATTTTGAATGGACGAAGTTCACGATTGGTTTCACGAACAGAACCATTATTTTTATTAAAACTTTCCATAATTCGCTCGCGTTGTTCTGGTATAAGTTGATCTATAATAAAATGTCAAAGCAAACTAAAGAAAAAGCAACTACCAGCTGTTAAATAGGTGATTAAATAAAGCAGTGATGCCAACTCAAAGTTGTGACACTCTATAAAAAACTTCACATTTATTGCAGTTTTGATACAAATTTCTGGTAAATTGTTGCATTAAACTAAAAAAATCACGGAAAAGGTTTCAATGTTACTTAAGCTGCGTTTTTTTTTTCTTGGACCAGGATTCAGGGGAAGACCCCCACGTATGCAGCGCTTTGCACCACAAATAGAAGGTAGGGGATAGTGAAAACAGAGATGTTTATCGTAGCGATTCTTACTTCTTAGTTCGACGGTGATTCTTTCGCTGCAGGTACCAACGAAGTAGGGAGCTGTCTTTTGCTCGTTTAGGACATGACGGAAATAATTGCCGTCGGTAATGATTAGCGACCAGTGCTATGCCTTCGTCATAAGCACAGGCCAACAATAATTAAAACAAACTTACAATTAATGCAGGTCACTGAAACTTCGACACTATTTTAATGGCTGAGTGTGGAATCGAACTCGGGATAGAAGGTGTTCAAAGTCTCCAAGTCTTCAACAGTACCCGCGTGACGACTTAAATCCTAAGACTATTTCAAGCAGTTTAAAGAAAAAGTTCTCTAAGTTCTCAAAAAATCTGTGAATAAGAAAAAAGTCTAAAATCTTTCAAAACTCTGGCTGAAGCCTACTCACGATTCGGCAAAGCATTAATAAAATTTGTTCTTATTTTCCTAAATTGTTTTTCTAGTCATATAACAAATTTTGTGTTATTTTCGCAAGAAAATAACACAAAAGAAAAGAAATAACCAGGGACGATATTTCAAATAATGCCTCTAGTCAGTCTCATTTATTTCAAAGTCATGACCGCCCTCTATTGAACCACGTGATGCTTTTCTCACAAACGTTTTAAATCTTGTGTAATTGTTAGAAAAAATTCAATAACTCGTTAGTCTTAAAATTGGTATCAAATAAAATAAAAAAATATAGATCTACTGATCTTTAGCTTTCTTAATTTAAGAACTTATATTAATTTATAATATAAAAGAAATTGTGGCAAAGAAACTTGATTTTAATTGTGCTGCTACGACTTTCTTTCATTTTGTTTTATACGCCTCTAACTTTGGTGTTACTGGACCGAGTTTCGCAGAGAGTTATAGCGTTGCCTACAGGACACTATGCTGTTTTTTTTTTTTTTTTTTTGTTATATATAAAAAACTATATACGGCATTTATTGTGAAAAAATTCCCTCATCCAGCACAAGAGACTACAATTTCAGATTTACCTTCATTCTGAGGTACCCTTTTTGAAATAAATCGTCTATTAAAAATTTTCTTATATATGACAAAATTTTTGTAAGCGCTCTCATCTAATTTCCATAACAAATCATTTTCGAAAGCAGAAAAGCTTTTTTTTAATATATGGAAAAAGTTAAAAATTGAAAATTTCATAGAGGGTACCCCTTATGAAAAATATTGACTTTCTAAACATTTTCTTAGAAATGGCTAAATTTTTGTTGGAAGCTTCCTTTTTGCCGACAGTTTCCATAATAAATAATTTTCAAGGCCAGAGAAGCTTATTTTTATATATATTTTTAAGAAAATTTTAAAACTGAAAATGGCCTAAATCGACATTTTCAAACACCAGCAAACTAAGTGATCTTGATCTTAGCCCCAAAAATTTAAAATACGTAAAACAATTGTCTTCGGACATACAACAATCGTTTGGGAGTAATTGATTCCTGTGGGCAAGATCTCATGGACTTCCTTAATCGCAAGAAACTGGATATTAATTCCATATATAATTCCATTTTATAATCATATGAAAAATATTATTTACAAACCCAATTTTTACCATCGAAATAAAAACTCAGCCATTTATTATATTATTTTCTTTATTGAATGAAACAACAATAAAGTTAATTTGTGTATGTTTACAAATTTTTATTATTCTAATTTTTGTTAATTCAAATATGATTTATAAAAATGATTAACAAATTTTTTAATTTCAAAGTTATTATAATTTTAGTTATTAATATTACATATTTCGCTAACCCTCGGATAGTCTCTTTAGCAAAATTTCCTTTTAAATAACTCAATAATTGAAATAAAAACAGTCTTACAAATACTTTAAAAAATCAGTTAATTTTTAACAGAAAAAATATCAAAATTCAGACACAAAAAAGTGAAGCGATTATTTTTAGCTTAAATATATACATCATGTTTGAAAATTGTTCTTGAATTTAAATACTATCGGTACATGTTTTTGGAAATTGTCGTTTTAATTCTTTAATTTTTATTTTCGTGCTGACTCTTTTCTCCCAAAATTTGTATTAAAATTCAAAGTGATCAATTCAGGGGTTTTAGCTAGTTCCCATGCGCATTTCACTGGTGCATTTCACCTTTGCCCAACAGTTCTTACAATAACTAAAGATATTTATTTCAAACTTCCACTTTAATAAGTGAGAAGTCCAAAATAAAATATCAAAGTCATAACAAGAACTCATTGAACTAGCGAAAACCCCTCACTTTATCACTTTGAATATTAATATAACTTTTGTGAAAAAAGAATCAGCACGAAAATAAAAATGAAAGAGTTAAATACCATCGTTTTGATACAAGAGCAAACGATATTTAATAATATTAATATTTATATAGGCTAAATTGTTCTAACTTAGTTAAAATCTCAGAAAGACATGATGATAAATATTCCTAGGCACAAAGGAAGTCAACATCAGTTTTATTCAACTTACACAGCAGAGCAGAACAGCTGTTTTCGAAAGTCGCTACACTTTCATCTTCAGTGCTCATGTGTATATTGTGTTTATCACCACTGTTTAGGTGGCTCAGTTGAATGTGATAACAGTTTTCTATTTACACAAATTTTATTGTGAAAAACAATCCGAGAACTGTATCAACCTGATGTTAACACTTGTGCGTTATGATATTTAATAATATTTTACAATAAAATTGTATTTGAATATATTGGAAAAATTTGAAATATATCTTTGCAAACAACATTTTAATAATGATAATAATGAATTTTAATAATAATAACTAACTAATAAAATATTTATTGTAATATAAATTACAAAAGTTTTAATGATAATTATGATTATTAATGATAATTATGACGAGGATAAATATATGCCCCCACAGATTGCAATCCTTCGTTGAAGACCCAGCATATGCTGAGAATTTCAAACTCATAATAATAATAATGAAAAGTAATTGCGGCTGAATTGATGAACAAGTTAATTGTTTAATTCATGTTGCTGAAATTGTGTTGTATCCCGATATCTCCGAGCGTTGTTCCCTTAGAAGTCGGTGCTGTTGCTTTTAGAGGCTGTAAAATGTCTACGTCTATCGCTGCTATGCAGGCTGTAAGTTGTTGTTGTTTACGCTGTTGGTTATGACCCAGAGTTCCTCTGTTAGTTGTTCAGGTTTTCACTACTTAACCAAAAGATCAAATTGATCAACATCTTATTTAACAATAAGCGAATGCGATTTATTAAATCATATTCCACTAGTTGTGGCGGTTGAGCACTTGATGAAGGCAGGGCTTGGAAAATATATAATAAAGAATCAATTTAAGTGTTTTGTATTGGAACTATTTAATGCTATTGAAATTCGATTTTCATCCAAGAATTTAGGAATTTGTACTTTGCAATATAATTAAAACAGACCCGACTTTATGCTCTTGTTTTTAGTCCGTAGTTTTTCTTAGTTGTTATGCAAAAAAAAAATCCTTTAAAACTGATATATTTATGGGGAAGAAAGTCTTAAAAAAAACTATAAAATATAGGCGACAAATATCGGCGATAACGATAAATCGGCAAATGAAACTATCGGCAGCGATATCGCTCACATCCCCAGTTTTCATTTTGCTTGTCAATTGTAAAACGAAATAAAAATCTTATAAATTTAGCCCGCACGATTGATGTAAGAAAATTCAAACTCTTTTTGAGCAGACCTCGTATTTGTATATATTGTTTTTATGTTTTATAATTTGCTTTTTTTTTTCTTTTTTCACATTCGTATTACTTTCTATATGTTGAGTAATTTTCCAGATGCATAAGCATTTTATTAGTCTTGAGTGTGAACTTATAATAATATTCTGTTGGAAAGTTTGTTCTTAAGCAAATAGAATTACATTTTAGTTCAAGTAACTACTCGTGTTTACTTTTTACACCTTTTTTCAATAATAAACACTTGGGTAAAAGCATTTGACACACGTTCTGTGCCGGAAAGGGAAGAAAAACTCAACAGTTTACAAAACATAATGCAGGGAAAAAGTTTCACGTTACGAGCGTTTTCATCTCTCACAATTTGCAATAAAAGTTGCAAGCAGCTGCTGCATTTTGCACAGACAATAATTTGAAAATATTTTACAAAATAATTCTTAACTCGACTAAAACAAACTGAATGAAAAACACAAACAAGTGCGACGATGCTATTTTGAAGTTTTCAAAAGTTGTTCGCAACATGTTTCGGTGTTTCTGTGATTATTTTCAGTTTATGTGCGCGGAGTTGTTTTTCTTCTGTTAAAGTCGGCAACTTTAAAATTGTTTAGCTCAAGAGGTGTGAGCGATGGCGTGCAGATGAAAGGCATAAAGCAAAACTGAAGCACGTTAATGCCGGGGCTTTCTCGCACATGTTACATGCGCTTAAGTGTTTGGGAATCCATTTAATTTCTTGTTTCGCTTTGCACGCCGAAGATTAATTTTCATGGCAAAAAGCACAACAAAACTTTTCATTTAGTTTGGCAAATTTATTAGAAATTTTTTCTTGTAAAAGGGTATTTTTCGTTAAGAGAAGTCGGTTATTTTAAATGGTATTTGATTTTAAATAAAATTTAATTTTGAGAAATATTAGCTAACCAGGGATGGTAATGGTTACGAGTTTTATTTTTAAGTTCTTAAATGATTAAATTCGTTTTATCGTTTTAGCCATTTCTAAGAAAATTTTTCAAAAGAGGTACCCCTTATGAAATTTTAAGTTTTTTAACTTTTTTCCATAAATTAAAAATAAGCCTTTTTGCTTTCGAAAATGTTTTACTATGAAAACTATCGGCATGAAATTTTAAATTTTTAACTTTTTTCCATAAATTTAAAAATATGCTTCTCTGGTCTTGAAATCGATTTGTTATGAAAACTATCGGCAAAAAGGAAGCTTCCAACAAAAATTTAGCCATTTCTTAGAAAATTTTTAAAAAGTCGATTTATTTTCATAAGGGGTACCCCTTATGAAATTTTCAATTTTTAACTTTTTTCCATAAATCTAAAAATATGCTTCTCTACTCTTGAAATCGATTTGTTATGAAAACTATCGGCAAAAAGGAAGCTTCCAACAAAAATTTAGCCATTTCTTAGAAAATTTTTAAAAAGTCGATTTTTTTTTCATAAGGGGTACCCCTTACGAAATTTTCAATTTTTAACTTTTTTCCATAAATCTAAAAATATGCTTCTCTGCTCTTGAAATCGATTTGTTATGAAAACTATCGGCAAAAAGGAAGCTTCCAACAAAAATTTACCCATTTCTAAGAAAATTTTTAAAAAGTCGATTTTTCTTTCATAAGAGTGGTTTCTCTATTATATTTTCAATTACCACTTGTAGATCCTTAATTGCGTTTAATTGCGTTAACTGTTTCTCTATTTCCTGAAAATTGATAAAAATATTTTGGAATATAGCAAAAATTTGCATTTACCATGACTAACATAATTTCTATTCTGTTTATTTATAGAACTCGCAAAGCATAATAGACGGAAAGCCCATGTTCTCAATTGCAAAGGTATTCCAAGCAAACGGCCAGTTGTTGAATTATTTGGTCGGAGAAGACGTCTTTTAACGATTTACAAAATAAATGAACAAAATACGACCAAAATCTGAACTGTCTGGCTTCTTATTACATTTAAAAGAAAATTTATAAGATATATTTTATTTACTTATATATTTTGTTTAAATTCAATTACAAATATTAATTATTTTAAGTAAATATCTTAATTTTAATATTAATAACTTATGAAGTAACAAAAAACTGTATCAAAATGTAATACAAATATAAACAAACACACGTATGACGAACGTATATAAAAACATAAATAAAAAAATGAATACATTTACAAAAACAACAAAGTGGTATCAATAAGCATTTTTTGTTTCATAAACATGCAAGTATTTCATTCACTCTGCTGGTGAGCGCATATTCGAGCCACCTTGTTTTTTAGCCTGCATTCGAAGCATACCTTCAGGCTTTTTTTAAATGCTGGAAACAGGGTACATCAGATACACATTTATTTGCAAAAATTAGCAGCCTTCTGCAAATTCTGGGTGCCTGGTGTTTCACTTTTTGCACAATTTTGCATTTTCGAAATTTCAATGAGAGTGTGTGCGAGTACGATGTGTAACAACTGTGTACAAACTGTTAGCACTAGTTTAACATGCCTGAGTGCATTTACTTACTGATTTTTTGCTTTTCTTAATACAAAACGCAATATTAAATTCAATTTTATTTATTTAAGAATTAAATGATATTTTATTAAAAATGCTATTTTATTACAAATTCATTTTATATTTAACAATTAATTTAGATTGTTTCTTAAAGCTAAAACGTTTCTCAATATCTTTTAAGCTTATTAATGTTAGTTAAGGATTCCACGACCCAACCGGCATTTGAATTATTATTTTACAAGCGCAATCACATCAGGAGACTATTATTTCACTTCAAGCGTATTCTCTTCTTGTTGGAGGAATGATACCGCAGATATGGGTTTTCAGACGCCAAATATAGACACGGAAGTAATTGCCGATTGTCCTAAAAAGAAAGAATAATAATACTCTTTAATAATAATGTTTAATAATAATCTTAAATAAAATTCATACATGTTTTTATTAAAACTGTTTTTTTTTTAATTTTTCCAATTGCATATTTTTGCAAATAGATTCTTCTTTAAAATAAATCGACATTTTAAAAATTGTCTTAGAAATGGCTAAATGTTTGTTGGAAGCTTCCTTTTTGCCGATAGTTTTCATAACAAATTGATTTCAAGAGCAGAGAAGCTTATTTTTAAATTTATGGAAAAAAGTTAAAAATTTAAAATTTCATAAGGGGTACCCCTTATGAAAAAAATCGACTTTTTAAAACTTTTCTGAGAAATGGCTAAATTTATATTGGAAGCTTCCTTTTTGCCGATAGTTTTCATAACAAATCATTTTCGAAAGCAAAAAGGCTTATTTTAAAATTTATGGAAAAAAGTTAAACAATTGAAAATTTCATAAGGGGTACCCCTTATGAAAAAAAAATCGACTTTTTAACAATTTTCTTAGAAATGGCTAAATTTTTGTTGGAAGCTTCTTTTTTGCCGATAGTTTCCATAACAAATCGCTTTCGAAAGCAAAAAGGCTTATTTTTGAAATTTATGGGAAAAAGTTATATATTAAAAATTTCATAAGGGGTACCCCCTATGAAAAAAAAGTCGACTTTTTAACAATTTTCTTAGAAATGGCTAAATTTTTGTTGGAAGCTTCTTTTTTGCCGATAGTTTCCATAACAAATCGCTTTCGAAAGCAAAAAGGCTTATTTTTGAAATTTATGGGAAAAAGTTACATATTAAAAATTTCATAAGGGGTACCCCCTATGAAAAAAAAGTCGACTTTTTAACAATTTTCTTAGAAATGGCTAAATTTTTGTTGGAAGCTTCTTTTTTGCCGATAGTTTCCATAACAAATCGCTTTCGAAAGCAAAAAGGCTTATTTTTGAAATTTATGGGAAAAAGTTATATATTAAAAATTTCATAAGGGGTACCCCCTATGAAAAAAAAGTCGACTTTTTAACAATTTTCTTAGAAATGGCTAAATTTTTTTTGGAAGCTTCTTTTTTGCCGATAGTTTCCATAACAAATCGCTTTCGAAAGCAAAAAGGCTTATTTTTGAAATTTATGGGAAAAAGTTAAATATTAAAAATTTCATAAGGGGTACCCCCTATGAAAAAAAAGTCGACTTTTTAACAATTTTCTTAGAAATGGCTAAATTTTTGTTGGAAGCTTCTTTTTTGCCGATAGTTTCCATAACAAATCGCTTTCGAAAGCAAAAAGGCTTATTTTTGAAATTTATGGGAAAAAGTTATATATTAAAAATTTCATAAGGGGTACCCCCTATGAAAAAAAAGTCGACTTTTTAACAATTTTCTTAGAAATGGCTAAATTTTTGTTGGAAGCTTCTTTTTTGCCGATAGTTTCCATAACAAATCGCTTTCGAAAGCAAAAAGGCTTATTTTTGAAATTTATGGGAAAAAGTTATATATTAAAAATTTCATAAGGGGTACCCCCTATGAAAAAAAAGTCGACTTTTTAACAATTTTCTTAGAAATGGCTAAATTTTTTTTGGAAGCTTCTTTTTTGCCGATAGTTTCCATAACAAATCGCTTTCGAAAGCAAAAAGGCTTATTTTTGAAATTTATGGGAAAAAGTTAAATATTAAAAATTTCATAAGGGGTACCCCCTATGAAAAAAAAGTCGACTTTTTAACAATTTTCTTAGAAATGGCTAAATTTTTGTTGGAAGCTTCTTTTTTGCCGATAGTTTCCATAACAAATCGCTTTCGAAAGCAAAAAGGCTTATTTTTGAAATTTATGGGAAAAAGTTATATATTAAAAATTTCATAAGGGGTACCCCCTATGAAAAAAAAGTCGACTTTTTAACAATTTTCTTAGAAATGGCTAAATTTTTGTTGGAAGCATCTTTTTTGCCGATAGTTTCCATAACAAATCGCTTTCGAAAGCAAAAAGGCTTATTTTTGAAATTTATGGGAAAAAGTTACATATTAAAAATTTCATAAGGGGTACCCCCTATGAAAAAAAAGTCGACTTTTTAACAATTTTCTTAGAAATGGCTAAATTTTTGTTGGAAGCTTCTTTTTTGCCGATAGTTTCCATAACAAATCGCTTTCGAAAGCAAAAAGGCTTATTTTTGAAATTTATGGGAAAAAGTTATATATTAAAAATTTCATAAGGGGTACCCCCTATGAAAAAAAAGTCGACTTTTTAACAATTTTCTTAGAAATGGCTAAATTTTTTTTGGAAGCTTCTTTTTTGCCGATAGTTTCCATAACAAATCGCTTTCGAAAGCAAAAAGGCTTATTTTTGAAATTTATGGGAAAAAGTTATATATTAAAAATTTCATAAGGGGTACCCCCTATGAAAAAAAAGTCGACTTTTTAACAATTTTCTTAGAAATGGCTAAATTTTTTTTGGAAGCTTCTTTTTTGCCGATAGTTTCCATAACAAATCGCTTTCGAAAGCAAAAAGGCTTATTTTTGAAATTTATGGGAAAAAGTTAAATATTAAAAATTTCATAAGGGGTACCCCCTATGAAAAAAAAGTCGACTTTTTAACAATTTTCTTAGAAATGGCTAAATTTTTGTTGGAAGCTTCTTTTTTGCCGATAGTTTCCATAACAAATCGCTTTCGAAAGCAAAAAGGCTTATTTTTGAAATTTATGGGAAAAAGTTATATATTAAAAATTTCATAAGGGGTACCCCCTATGAAAAAAAAGTCGACTTTTTAACAATTTTCTTAGAAATGGCTAAATTTTTGTTGGAAGCTTCTTTTTTGCCGATAGTTTCCATAACAAATCGCTTTCGAAAGCAAAAAGGCTTATTTTTGAAATTTATGGGAAAAAGTTAAATATTAAAAATTTCATAAGGGGTACCCCCTATGAAAAAAAAGTCGACTTTTTAACAATTTTCTTAGAAATGGCTAAATTTTTGTTGGAAGCTTCTTTTTTGCCGATAGTTTCCATAACAAATCGCTTTCGAAAGCAAAAAGGCTTATTTTTGAAATTTATGGGAAAAAGTTAAATATTAAAAATTTCATAAGGGGTACCCCCTATGAAAAAAAAGTCGACTTTTTAACAATTTTCTTAGAAATGGCTAAATTTTTGTTGGAAGCTTCTTTTTTGCCGATAGTTTCCATAACAAATCGCTTTCGAAAGCAAAAAGGCTTATTTTTGAAATTTATGGGAAAAAGTTATATATTAAAAATTTCATAAGGGGTACCCCCTATGAAAAAAAAGTCGACTTTTTAACAATTTTCTTAGAAATGGCTAAATTTTTTTTGGAAGCTTCTTTTTTGCCGATAGTTTCCATAACAAATCGCTTTCGAAAGCAAAAAGGCTTATTTTTGAAATTTATGGGAAAAAGTTATATATTAAAAATTTCATAAGGGGTACCCCCTATGAAAAAAAAGTCGACTTTTTAACAATTTTCTTAGAAATGGCTAAATTTTTTTTGGAAGCTTCTTTTTTGCCGATAGTTTCCATAACAAATCGCTTTCGAAAGCAAAAAGGCTTATTTTTGAAATTTATGGGAAAAAGTTAAATATTAAAAATTTCATAAGGGGTACCCCCTATGAAAAAAAAGTCGACTTTTTAACAATTTTCTTAGAAATGGCTAAATTTTTGTTGGAAGCTTCTTTTTTGCCGATAGTTTCCATAACAAATCGCTTTCGAAAGCAAAAAGGCTTATTTTTGAAATTTATGGGAAAAAGTTATATATTAAAAATTTCATAAGGGGTACCCCCTATGAAAAAAAAGTCGACTTTTTAACAATTTTCTTAGAAATGGCTAAATTTTTGTTGGAAGCTTCTTTTTTGCCGATAGTTTCCATAACAAATCGCTTTCGAAAGCAAAAAGGCTTATTTTTGAAATTTATGGGAAAAAGTTATATATTAAAAATTTCATAAGGGGTACCCCCTATGAAAAAAAAGTCGACTTTTTAACAATTTTCTTAGAAATGGCTAAATTTTTGTTGGAAGCTTCTTTTTTGCCGATAGTTTCCATAACAAATCGCTTTCGAAAGCAAAAAGGCTTATTTTTGAAATTTATGGGAAAAAGTTAAATATTAAAAATTTCATAAGGGGTACCCCCTATGAAAAAAAAGTCGACTTTTTAACAATTTTCTTAGAAATGGCTAAATTTTTGTTGGAAGCTTCTTTTTTGCCGATAGTTTCCATAACAAATCGCTTTCGAAAGCAAAAAGGCTTATTTTTGAAATTTATGGGAAAAAGTTATATATTAAAAATTTCATAAGGGGTACCCCCTATGAAAAAAAAGTCGACTTTTTAACAATTTTCTTAGAAATGGCTAAATTTTTGTTGGAAGCTTCTTTTTTGCCGATAGTTTCCATAACAAATCGCTTTCGAAAGCAAAAAGGCTTATTTTTGAAATTTATGGGAAAAAGTTAAATATTAAAAATTTCATAAGGGGTACCCCCTATGAAAAAAAAGTCGACTTTTTAACAATTTTCTTAGAAATGGCTAAATTTTTGTTGGAAGCTTCTTTTTTGCCGATAGTTTCCATAACAAATCGCTTTCGAAAGCAAAAAGGCTTATTTTTGAAATTTATGGGAAAAAGTTAAATATTAAAAATTTCATAAGGGGTACCCCCTATGAAAAAAAAGTCGACTTTTTAACAATTTTCTTAGAAATGGCTAAATTTTTGTTGGAAGCTTCTTTTTTGCCGATAGTTTCCATAACAAATCGCTTTCGAAAGCAAAAAGGCTTATTTTTGAAATTTATGGGAAAAAGTTAAATATTAAAAATTTCATAAGGGGTACCCCCTATGAAAAAAAAGTCGACTTTTTAACAATTTTCTTAGAAATGGCTAAATTTTTGTTGGAAGCTTCTTTTTTGCCGATAGTTTCCATAACAAATCGCTTTCGAAAGCAAAAAGGCTTATTTTTGAAATTTATGGGAAAAAGTTAAATATTAAAAATTTCATAAGGGGTACCCCCTATGAAAAAAAAGTCGACTTTTTAACAATTTTCTTAGAAATGGCTAAATTTTTGTTGGAAGCTTCTTTTTTGCCGATAGTTTCCATAACAAATCGCTTTCGAAAGCAAAAAGGCTTATTTTTGAAATTTATGGGAAAAAGTTACATATTAAAAATTTCATAAGGGGTACCCCCTATGAAAAAAAAGTCGACTTTTTAACAATTTTCTTAGAAATGGCTAAATTTTTGTTGGAAGCTTCTTTTTTGCCGATAGTTTCCATAACAAATCGCTTTCGAAAGCAAAAAGGCTTATTTTTGAAATTTATGGGAAAAAGTTAAATATTAAAAATTTCATAAGGGGTACCCCCTATGAAAAAAAAGTCGACTTTTTAAAAATTTTCTTAGAAATGGCTAAATTTTTGTTGGAAGCTTCTTTTTTGCCGATAGTTTCCATAACAAATCACTTTCGAAAGCAAAAAGGCTTATTTTTGAAATTTATAGATAAAAGTTAAATATTGAAAATTTCATAAGGGGTACCCCTTATGAAAAAAATCTACTTTTTAAAAATTTTCTTAAAATGTGCTGTTTTTTTTTCAATAATTTTTTTAATATAATTCCTTTATGAGGCGTTGAAAATTGAAATATAATAATTATTTTATTACCTAAATTAAGCTCAGCATGACCAATTTCAGCACAAATTAAAAGATAAAAATAATGTTTGTTTTAGGACTCATGCATGCATGAATAAGACATCGTATGTGTGATGTTTTGATAATTGAATGCTGAACAAAATATAATATTTGGGCGTCCCTGAGCACATTATGATTTGCCAAACACATTTTAATGTAAATTCTTCCAAACAGAAAGGAGCAACACATGGCACGTGTGCAAAGCAAATTACGTCCAGGGTGGGACATTTGATATTTCATCTTTGAAGTACGGATTTCTTTGACTTTTAAATGTAGCATGACATTAATTTTTACTTTTTATTTTTAAATGGGACTCTATGCTTTGGAACAAAGTTGGCATAAATTAAAAATTAACTTTCAAAATAGCAAAAGAGATCGGCCTTCAGTCCAGTTTGCCCAAATTGTCTCCCAAAAATCTATATTTACAAACATAAACTCATCTATTGAGGAGCTGACGTGACACGCAGGCATGTGGATTAGCCTAACCCACAACAAATACTATATTTGAAAAAGGAAATCTTTTGGTTGTCTTCAAATAGTGAAAATAATTTTGATTCATACCCAAACGGCCCAACCTCCAACCAACGGTTTGTTGTTCTCTGCTACGAAAACGTTTGTTCTACTTTTCTGTTGTATTTTTGTCGTTCTTTATTTTTCATTATTTTGTCCATAATTTCCTTTTTCGCACATAAAAGGGAAATAAACAGACTCATTATGATAAAGTAATCAATACATTTATTTTTATGAGCAAAAGACCGAGCGTGTGCGTGTGTGTGTATGTGTGTGTGCGAATACAATTGTGTACTCGCATATTTTTATATTTTCTTTCCCATTCTTATTTCTTTGCCAGCCTGTTTATTCTTAATACGGATGTCGTCGTTATTATATATTTTTCTCATTTCATTTTAATAACATAAATGAAATAAATTTCCTTATGTATTTTGGGAAGAGGACTGAGTTTTTGGTATTGAAATATATAATAAATTGTACTGAATACAGATGAACATTTAGTGGAACCAAAAATCGTACAACATGAATTCAGAGTATACAAATTGCAGAATTATAATTTAAGGGCAGATATTTCTAAGTCCAGGTCGCGGTATTGTTAAGGCGGCAATCAGTTTAGATTTGAACTAAATATGAAATTTCTGTATGCGAAGTGAAACTCCGTTTTAGAGGCCTGAATTTTAAAATCTCAAAAACTATTTTCATGTTTATATTTTCATATTCCAATTAAATTGTTTTTTTTTTTTTTTTGTTACTTGGATGACATTCATACTTTGAGTGATGGGCATGGCATCGAGAGGGCAGACTAAAAGATATGAGAAGATAAAGCATTTGCTATAGACATTTTATTTATGTAACAGTAACCATGTTGGCTCTTACTAGAGCTCTTCGTCAAAGAAAAAGGAGAGTTATTACACTGTATTCTCTGTCTCTGTCAGGTCCTGCAGGAGCGAAACCTTATGTAATTCTATTTAAACACAAAATTTCTTTGTTCATAGCAAAAATTTAATGAGATTTAAATGCCGCGAATTGTACGATTAAACAGAATTTAATTTCATTAATATCATTAAGATATTGAAACTTTCCTTAAAAAAAAAATACTTCAAAAGGTCCTGCCAATTAAATAAATCAATAAAATTGTTAATAATAAATTCTTGCATGCGAATTTTCAATATTTTTCTTTTGACAATCAATAGATTTAATTGCGCAATTTTATTTAATTGTTTTATATACTTTCCTATAGAAGCTAATCGATGATAGGCGAGTTAATTAATTAATTAACAATTTAATTATTTGGTATTTTGAATAACTAAAAGAAAAACAAACTCAAAACTCAAACAAATCAATTAATTGTATTAATATTCAAAAAAGAAATAAATTCAAATAAATGACGGTAAAATTTTCTGGAATTTTAAAAGCAACACAATTAAGGGAAACACATTTCATACGTGCGCGGGTCAGCAGTTTAAAGTGCCACCTACCATATTATGACAGAAAAATTTAAACTTATTTTTATGAAAATTAACTCAAACCAAAAATTAAAGAGTTTAACTCAAACCACGTTTCAATATTCTCTGAGTTATTAGGTAAGACATTTGCGGCATTGTTTCCTGCGCGATCTGGACTGTCTCAGGGATTAAAAAAAAACCGACATTGTGGACTTTGTTAGAAGTTCGGATTGGTTCTGAGTAACGGGTATACCAGTACTTCAAAGGCGTTGGTAGAATGCATAACAATCGACCCTTCTCGATAGGTTACGAGCCACCCTCTTAACTTAGCCTAACCTAACGACGCAGGAGAGTGCGGTAAAGCGTTCTTTAGAACATGTCAATCGTTGATAAGAAATATTGGATCACATCATCTTTTAGTGATGAATCGGACCAGCGATTTCCGTAGGCTTTGTACTCTACGTGTTGACTTATTCAGTCAACAGCAGCCTCAACGCATTTCGTGTAACTTCAATCCATTTTTTTGTGTGTTTTTCTTTTTGCAAATCAAGAATCTAAATCACATAAATAACAGAAAATTAATTCCTTCACATATTAAAGTTATAAAATTAAGGCTTTAATTAAGAAAGCCATATCATCAAATTGAAGTTGATATGAAAATAAAAGCTTTTCTTTGTTCTCTATTGTCGTTGTTTTTCAAACAATTGTTCACGTATTTTTAATGACAAAGTAACGCATGAATTTTCACGCGTTTGTTCGACAAACAAATTTTATGAAAAGCAAAAGAAAATTTATTCTCTTTATAAAGTTGTTTTTGCTTTCCTTTAGAAATTTCACTAACACGCAGTGATTTGTACAATTATAGTTTATAGAAGAAATTCATAAAGAGGCATTGACTTTATGGACCCCGAATTGTATTAAAGCGAAGGCCCAGAGAAGCGTGAGACTTATTGCTTTTGGTTAAGAATAAATTATTTTTTTAAACTAAATTTTTGATATTTCTTGGGAAAATAGAAAAATTTAAGAAAATAACTAACGTTTTATAAGTAAATTTTTTTATGTCGAGTCTATTTCCGTTTTAAAGGGGATGACCCCGAATATGTTGAGCTACAAAATATATAAAACATTTGGTTGGTAAAAAGCTTAGGCCAATTGAAAACCCTGTATGAGCTAAAAATTAGCCGAGAGCAGAGCGGAATTTACATCAACAGGTGGAAGAGGATCGGGCTTTTCACGGTAATCGAGGGCACAAATCATTCGGCGCTTCCATTAAAGTTATAAATGAATGTATTTAACCGAAAATATTAATTTTAATAGTCTGGACGATAAGTGCTTAAAAGAAGTACATGATCAAGTTACAGAGTAAAAGAGGAAAACTACAAGAGTAGAATCGTCCCAATATAGTCGACATGATTTTATGTAGAACCAAATTACTACACATTAACATATTGAATGATGTCCCAGGACGTCAGTAACATTTCCAAAAAAAAAAGTATTTTAAAGGAGCAGAAGGAAAAATTGAAACATATTTATATAACAAGAAAAATTGTAGAGGAAAAATATTTTCACTAGAAAGAAAAATAAATTGATATTAAATCCAATTACTGTACAGAACAACTTGTTTGTAAGAAATTAAATTAGACAATTAATGAGACAATTACAGACAATTAATATAAAAAAATGAAATTTTTATGAAACCAAAAAATTCCATGTCTTTTTAATTCACAAGCTTTTTACAGCAACAGAGCAACATTTTGTCAATTTCTTTTTACATTTTCTGGATCAGTAGTTTCAGATATATTTTGAAAGGGGAAGTGCTTTCCGGGGAAAAAAAAAATATTATCAATTTATTAAAAATATTCTTGGACAAGGCTGAATTCTTGTTCTGTACCTGGAACTTTGCTAGAAGCTTCATATATAAGGAAGCTTTTATGCAGTTTTATAATTTTGTTTTCCCCTTTTTTGTTTTAAAGAGTAATTCTTTTCACAAGAAAATATATTTTGTAAAAGTTTTTTCGTTTAGTGCTGTCGGTAGTTTCAGAAATAAGAAAACTTATGCTCAATTTATAATTTTCTTGAAAGGGTTACCCCTTGGCAGAAAACTATCAATTATTAGTTCTTTAGACCAGGATAAATTACACTGTACAACAATTTCAAACTTTTTGCAAAATTCCGGGGTTCTGACAATTGATTCTGGTAGATGAGATCATCAAAAAAAATATACTTGTGTCTCCGTTTTGAAAGATCTCATCGGAATTTGATTTTATAGGCGGTGAAAATTTTCCATCTCTGGCCAATTAGAGAATTATTATGCTACACAAAAATATTTGCCGTGGTATTTTCTACAAAGTTGCTGAGCATATCATACACCTCAGATATAAGGAAAACATAGTTTTATATACCGATATGCTGCAAGAATTGGCCAGAGATGGAAAATTTTAACCGTTTATAAAATTAAATTTCGATGTGATCTGTCAAAACGCCGACAGATTCTCCTCTGCCAGAATCAATTGTCGGAACGCTCTAATTTTTTTTTCCTGTTGTACAGTGTTATTATCCTGTATTACTGTGAAGTTCTTATGACTTCAGTGAATCCAAATTTATTATAATTTATCATAATTCTGCATTTTGTTAACGTTAATGATTTGCCAGTGGCAACAGCGAAACAAATAGAAGCCTTCATGAAAATGGACTACCTGCCTGATCCATTTTGAATTACATCCTTTTTTGATTAATAATTGATATTTGTAATGAAAAAAATACTTTTTAGCTCGAAATATATTATACACCAACATTTCTTTGAATAATTCTCAAGCGCGAGTTCACAAGGCCTTCATTTTCACGCGAGGGGGGGTGTGGCTTAAATATATTTTCAAGTTCGGCATAACATTTTTAAGTTCATCCACTTTTATTTAAAACTATTAGCAAGTTGTTTTCCCGGACCCAATACTCAATGCGAATTTGGAAAAATATTTAAGAAGTCATTGACTTTCGCAGCAACTGTAATCACGATATCTATTTTAGCATTTTATTATAATCTTTTAGGCTCAGATTTTTTTCTTTTTTTTTTTCATAGTATTACTAGCAACAACAAAGAGCAAATAATAATATAAAAATAACCCACTGTTAAGTATGTGTGTGTGTGTATTAAACACTTTTTAAAATGTTCATATACAGAAAGCCTGAAACACAAAAGCCGAAACTACATGGCCAATAGGAAAAGTTGCAGAGGACTTCAGAAAGTTTTTATACGCAAATCGTATCAATACAGTCGTCCAAGCAGCATCCTAAGCAGTTTAAATGCATAATTATAAAGAACTTTATAGTCTAAATAATGAATTCTATTTAGCAGTTATTATTAATTCAGCATTCGTTTGTTCATATAATGGCATTCAGATTAACGTACGCAGAGTTATTTTTACTTCAAAAGAATAATTATTAAATAAAAGAAACTATTCATTCGTAAAGTGTTTTGAATTCAGAAGAACGTTTCAAATAATCGAAGGCAGGGAAATTAAATGTCAGCTTTTAACATTTTACTTACACAGCAGAGCAGAATAGCTGTTTTCGAAAGCCGCTACATTGTCATCATCAGTAGTCATGCGTATTTTTATTTATTACCACTTGTGAGAAGGCTTAATTGAATGTGATAACGGATTCTATTTGTAAAAATTTTATTACGAAAAAAGTATACGAGAGCTGTAACACACTTTAATTAATTTTTTTCCAACATCTTAAATTCTTAGATCTAAAGAAGATAACATTAACTGTTTGTCGCACCTTTTTGGCAGCAATTGTGCTGTTGAACAATTATATTTATAACAAAAAAATAATTTGCTAAATGGTTTTGCTTAGACAGGATACTATCAAGTGACAGCGTTAAGGCCGGGGCACATAGAATCCGTCATACGTTATGCGTCAACTTTTTCAACTGACAGCAAAGGATTGGCGGATATGATTGGCACAATGAGTACTTTGTTAACGGATTGAAAATCAGTTGTTTTTATACATATATGTTTTTTTAAGAGCACACACAAAGCTCGAACGTGTATTGAAAATATAGAGAGAGTGAGAGAGAGGTTGTCAAAGTACTCAACGTACGTGAAAAGTTAAAAGTTGCCCAACTTTGTCCTTTGCGTTGACGGAGAAGTATTGTATGTGATCAAGCTCATAAGAGAACGTGTATTTCAACTTAGCCGTCAGTTGAAAAAGTTGACGCACAACGTATGACGGATTCTATGTGTCCCAGCCTTTAGACGGCAGTTAAACTTCCACTGGTCTGCAAAACCTGGAGCCATATTATTGTACTCGATATTGATCTAAATTTGTATTTAAATTGTATTAAAACTTCTATCAATATCGAATGCGGTAATTTAGCCCCTACTTAAAAACAAATTCCAATACTGATTTTATTTTCAAAATTCATTTTTAACTTTTATCTTATCCTACCGGGTTGGCACTTATTCATTTTTGTATTTCTATTTGCCAGAGCACAATTGTTAGCTTCGTTGGCTCGTTTGTGTGTTAGTTTTGCTCAAGAGATTGTAAAATGTGGCATCAACTCTACTCGTACATCAACTTTGCCTGTAAAAATACATGGATGTTGGTATTTATTTTCTCATACAGTGCAACACAAAAGTATACGTAATGTTTAGCAAAACTATATACATTTTTCAAATCAATAGATCTTTTAATCTTAATTTAAATGCTACCCTCCATAAAATCATTTACCAGAGTGGTAAAGTTTTTTGCCCCACTGTTTACAGTTGCGAAGCCAGATAGATGACTACACGTTCCAATCTTACTGCCTCTGTGTAAGTATGTTAGTGTACAAGTTTGAATCTTCTTTTGTTTGTGTGTTTAAACAATTTGAATTGTACAACATCTACTACAAAACCAAAGCAAATTTATAGCAACATTGTAAATGGCAAAAAATTACAACAACACAAAAAACGAAAGAAAAACAAGCGACATTCATATGGACGTGAACACACAAACACAAACACAAACATTTATTCACAATAACACTTTGTCAACCCAGAAAAAAAAATATTTGAAAACTGTTTCCTACATACACGAACACATGCAAGTGCAACGTCACCATACACACACACACACTCACACACACATACATACACACACACACACACACACACACACACACACACACACACACACACACACACACACACGCACACACTACAAACGTCAAAGCGGAGAAAAATGTGGTCTTTAAATTTGCTTCTTTAAAATAATTTTTAAATATGGAATTAAATAACTGGGTGTTGTTTTTTTTTTCAGTGCACAAACATTTCAATTTAATATGTTTATTATTTTGCATATAATAGAAATATGAAAAGTCTTTAATAGTTTTCTACAGAAAGTATTTAATTACGCCCCACCTTTTAGGAATTGAGATAAATGCAGATTGGCGATTTACTAAAAGAGCGTCGTAACCGTAAAGAAACTATTTGGCCAGAAAACAACTTTGAAGTCTTAAATTTATAAACAACTTCATGAACAAATTAAGAATTATCTTTCTCCCAAGAGTTGAGTAGACAAGATCATGTGGTATGAAATTGTTCTACGATATCAGGATTAATTCTGCATCATCATGTCAAAAATTGTTTCAATTCGACATGTATCGAAGGAGTGGGAAGTGTCCACTTTAGATGGATATTTTCCGCCTTCCAAAATATATTCTACTAAATGGAACGTAAAACTGGCCCTCACGGCTCTCATGAATGCGATAAATATTCTCCATGATTTTCTTTTTGATAAGTTAAGATACCCAACAAACATTTTATAGCAATTTTACGAAAAAGAAAAATTCTGCATGACTTCAGGAGTTGCATCTAAAATTGTTGAATTTTAGATTCCAGAAATCTTTTGTGCGCTCCATGAGGAACATACGCAACCACCATAAGCAACTGTCTGGAGGTGAAATTTGGCTAATAAAACAACAGCTTGAAAAATTTGTTGTTCTACACTTAATAGCACGGGTCTTGCTAAAACTTTGAAAATAGTTTAAGTATGCATTTTTAGTGTTGCTTCGCTTCACTTCCCTTCGTTGTTTAGTTACATAATTTTCAAACAAACAAAACGAAATATTTATTTGACACATGCATAGATTTCCAATAAAAAAAACAATTAGCAACACAAAATGGCTTCATACATGTTTTGTGTTTATTCGGTTTAAGCCATTTCTGTTTGTGCGACTGACGGAACAATTATTTCAATGAATAAGAAAGTGTGTATGTGTGTGCACACATATGAATATGCATATGTATGCGTACGTGTGTCTGCTTTTGCACATGTGTTAACTTGTTGTTTATCAAAGTGCCTGTCTCAGCCACACATTTCGTACTAACTAACAAGTAAACACCAGTAATTGCCTGGGAGTTTTATGTACCACCTAAAATATGTACGTAAATCGTATGTACGTAAGTGTGTGCACGTTTATAATCTTTCTCCAGTGCGTGTACGTAAAACTATTTAAGTAGTCCGACCGTGCAGGTAATTCGGGACTACGAAGTCCTTCGAAATTTTAATAGATTAGTTACGCTATAGGCCAAAGTAGTGTAGCCATGAACCGTGTTATACCACATGGTTGTCCAGCGTGTTGTTATTAGAGTGTCACAACTTTGAGTTGACATCACTGCTTTATTTGACTATCCAACAGCTGATTGTAGGTTTTACTTTAATTCGCTTTGAAATTTCATTATCAATCGACTTACACCAGAGCAGAGGGTGCGAGTTGTTGAAAATTTTAATCAAAATAATTGTTCTCTTCGTCAAATTCATCCCTTCAAAATGGGTACGTAAGTAATTAGAATTGTCCCATTTAGAGTGCGGAGAATTTATAAGCTTTTGTGGAAACACCATGAAATCGACAAAAAATTACTGTTTTGGTGCGCCTTATGGGCTGGCGGGGTCATTGGCCCTTGTGTCTTCAAAAACGATGATGGTCAGAATGTTACTGTCCCTGGTGAACGGTACAGGAACATGATTCCAAGTTTTTTCGTTCCTCAGTTACGTGGCACTAATCTGGTGGGAATGTGGTTTCAATAGGACGCCACACAGCGGGCGCTACAATTTGATTTAGCCAAAGAAACTTTGGATGAAAATATAACTTCACGTAATGGCCCAACTAATTGGCCACCAGGATCGTATGATTTAACCGCGATGTATTATTTTAAAATCAACATTCGCGAATTACGGCCGCAAATGCTACGAAATTTTGTTGAAATTTGGTGTTCCAGATTGCGCCTTCTACCCACCAGTCGAGGAGGCCACATGAAGGAAATCATATTTCCAAATTAATTTCATAAAATTTTCTTTCAAATAATGCCCGTTTCATTGATATTAAAAATATATTTTCTTGTTATATTATGAGTTAAACTTGTGTCACTCTATAAAAAAAACACCCATTATATTATATACAGTATTGCCAAGAGCTGTAAGATCGATATCATGAGATTAAATATTGGTAGCCCTGGTGACTTCCGTTGTTAGCTTAATCTTAAAAATTGAAGAGAATTTCGTGGAATTTGTGCAATAAATCTTATCAAAATTTATTCACAGTGTAATAAAAACAGGGGTTATAAGGAAACCTTTCATTCATATAATTGCAGTAGGTTTTGAGTACTCTTTCTGCTTTTCGGATCACTCTTCATGTGCATTTATGGACTAGTCTCGTATGGAAATGCGTATGTACTCGCCCTGCGTATGTGCTGGGATACTCGCACATTAACCAGGAGACGTAACGATACGCATATTCGATTTGAATTCATGTTGAACTCTATCAATTTTAAGTGCAGCCTTTTTTTCTTTAAATTATACAAAATCAGCGTGTAAGAAATTATTAATATTTAAAATTGATTTAAATGAGATTTATAACCTACAAGAATTATATTTGCGCTGACAAAAAATATATGGGTTTTTTTTTCACAAATTAACAGACAAAGAAATTTTTATTAAAACAGAAATTAATAAACATTTTTAATATTCTCAAATTTTGTAAATTATTTCAGACAGACCTGCACTTAGTAAGACGATTATAATAATTTATTCTAAATAATAGTTTATTTAGAATAATATTATATAATAATTTATTCTAAATTTTCCTTTCTAAAAAATTATTTATTAAAATTCAAAGTGATCAATTGAGGAGTTTTAGCTAGTTCCTATGCGCATTTCACTGGGGCTAATGCAGATCATCAGGGAACCTTTTCCCAACATTTCTTAGAATATCTAGATGATGTTTCAATTGATCACTTTGAATTTTAATAAATAACTTTTGGGAAAAAAGAATGAGCACGAAAATAAAAGTTAAATTGTTTTCATATCTAAACTGTTGCCTTTAAGAAAAGGTGTGAAAAAATGTTGCACCTTTTCCAGAAAAGAAAATGTCATCTAATACAAATCAAAAATAATTTTGAAATTAGCGAATTTGAATAATAATTCTTGTCTTTCATGTTAAAACATGCGAAAATATTTTGGATGCCTATTAATTTCTTTGGATATTTCAAACACGTTCCACTTTAAGGCCGTCCAGTGGCGTAAATGATAAATAGATTTTCATTTATTCTGACGACATTTATTTATTCTGTGCAGTTGTCACGTTTAAAAATTAATTTAGTGAATTCAACTGAACGTTTAAATTTCAAATAAGAATAAGTTACACAGTGTTTTTGTTATACACGCATACATATAAATGCATATAAACACTTATACATAGAAAATATATACATACACATAATTCCAAAGATATATTTATTAATTAATATTGATTAAAGACTAAAACTCAGATATAGTCTTTATATTCAAATTAAAGCTTTTTTACTACCTTAACAAAAAGCCAATTTTTTTCTGAAGGAGCAAAAATAACCCTTAAATTAATGCTGCAGGTCATCAATGCAATTGACATATTCAGAATTCATGGAATTTTTACTTCATGACATTGACTTTTGATATTTTGGATGCTGTGAAATTTACAGCCGAAAAATTTTTCAGTCATATTCGAAATGTGTTTTTAAATGAGAAATTTAAATAATTTATTTAACTTCTAAACCATCGTCATCTGTCCTTTTAACACCACGGGTCGTCCCCTCTGAGGGCTAATCCAAAACAAAGCAAACAAACAAAAATATTGAAAAAAATATGAAATTTATTTGTTGGGTGGTTAAGCAATGCCTATATGCATTTCATTGGCGCTTTATACCAAATCGTCAGTAGACTTCAACCACAGTTTTGAAAAGTTTCGAACTTCTCAACTTATCAAAAGACTTTTATAAACCATTTGAGAATTTAAATGAAAACTTACAAATGATTTTAAAAAATCACTTTATAATAGGTGTAGTAGGCTATGAAACTGATGCAAGCCAAAACCCAACAAACTACTTTTATTCGATATGACTCTGGTAAAAAATATTATTAAAAACATCCACAATTTTGAAATTCTAACGGGTCGTGCAATTTCACACCTCTCGATTGCTTTCAGTGGCAGCATGTCAAGTTACTGCTTCATAACTTTTTTGATTTTTCCTTCTGCATTATTTTAAAAATCAAAATAAATAATTGTATCGCAAAATAGTTAAGAAATGAAACCTGCTAATGCATACAATCGGGATGCTTTTAACCACAATTCTTTTAAAAAAGTAGAATTATTATTTAGAAGATCTACTCAAAGGATCAGGAAATTTTATTTAATAATCACGCATTTCGTTACTTTTCAACTTTTTGATTGATCATACGCTGATAGCAGTAGTTAAATATTTATTATATTTTTTGTGTGGACCCTCGCATATATATAATGCAGGTAAATTTTAAGGCGATTTTTGTAATGAATCCTTAATTTTCTCGTGCTTTATTTCTAATAATAGTATAAAATTTTTAAAAATTATGCGCACAAAAAGCCAACAATTTCTCTTTTAGAAGTGAATTGTATCCGTGTTAGTACGACCTGAATGGACTTCGTCAAGAACAGCTGATGTGCTGCTGTTGTCCAGTATCCCAATTCATTTCTAGAATCTCTACTCTGTGTAAAATTATTTTTGTGTACACCAGAAATTGTTTCGGCCCAATTATAAATTTTTTCTTTGTCATGAGCGTCACTAAATCAGTTAAATATTTCGAGTGTAATCATTTACGTTTGCATATGTATCACACATTTAAGGTTTACATACGTGTGTATATGTATATGTTTGTGTGTGTGTGTGTGTGTGTGGTGTGTGTGTGTGTGTCCATGTATATGTGCCATATCGAGATGAGTGGGCCATGTATTCATCATATATTTGCCTTTATGGATTCGACAATTTTTGATTACATGCATATGGGCGCGTGTGTGTGTGTGTATGTGTCCGTGTGTCCGTCCATGCTTTTGTATTTTATTGAGGGCATCTGTAGTTTAAAGGCACGCACTTCAAATGCATAAATAATACGAAATGAAAAAGTGTATTGTTGCTGGTAATGATTGACCCCAATACATTTTAAATATGTCACAGAGGTTTATTGTGCACAAAAGCAACAACAGAAATATTTATGTATATGCTGTCTTCACTATATACAAATTCGTACATAAGCAGTAATTGCATAATAAAATCGTAACCAAATTATAATTTGAAGAGTAACATTGACTGAAATCGTTTATTTGATCCAGGAAGATTAAATTAAATTTATTGTTAAAGGAAAATTTCAATTATTTATTCAAATATTGAACCGCTTCTTTTGAGCTACCTGGTGTTTTGCAGACGTTAGTGATTTATGTACTCTAAGAAGCGGCATGACCATTAAATGATCAAATAGATTGCCCAACCCTGATAACTATTATTTCAAATAAAGCATTTCCTCTTTGCTTTATCGGGAGTCATAAACTGCTGAGATCAAAAGGTTTTTGTTTTTTATATCCCTGCAATTTAATTTTTATTTGGTTACAAATTAACAATGAACACGTAAACAAGAGGTATGACCTCGTTTTGTTAAACATGAATGTGCATGTTTTTCGTATTTCTAGGATTAATTATTGTTCAGGACAAATTGAACAAAAACTTAATTCGCTGGTTTACATTTAAGCCTGCATTATAATTTGTAGTTTAATAATTAATCCTAGAAGAAAACGGACAATAAACACATTCATGTTCAGGAAAGATTATTAAAAAAATTTTATCAATAAAAGTTTCGTTAAAAATTATAATCATACATATTTAAAATTTTTAGGAAAAGTTCAAAACAAAAAGTAAATAATTTCATATGAAAGTGATGGTTTCATAAAAATCAAAAAAATTTGAAACTGTTGTGAATTGCAAATAAATCAAAGATTATCGTTGTGATATAAAATGATAAACATATTTTATCGCTTGACTATTTCTAATAGAGGCTGGTTAGTTGTTGTCATAATTCTTGCCTTGATGAATTTTTGAATAACTATTTATTTAGCCGGAGTTAAGCAAACAAAAAAAGATTTAAGTTCTTCCCACTATAATTCAAAAGAAATTTTCTTTATTAAAAATAAACAATTTCAGCGATTTAATATAGAAATAATAGCAAATATAAGTTTCGAAATGAATTACGACTCCATTAAAGGGAAAAGTTTTTATTTTCTTTAAATATTTTTGTGCAGCGAATTGTATTTATTTTTTCTTTTCTTCTCATTTTGTTTTTAATTTTCTTGGCTTTATTTACAGTGCGGGTATTATTTTCAACTTTTCAGCGTGGAAGAAACTTTATTTGTTTGGTAAAAATACAGAAAACTTTAACTGTCAATATTCCTCTCTCTGTCTCTGTCTCTCTGTCTCACTCGCTCGCTATTTGTTTTTATCTGTGACTGGCAGGCGAGGAAGTGTTGGACATAAGGAAAAAGTTTTCTAACTAACAATTCGAGCTAAGTCAAAGTTAAAAAAGAATTAAAGGCAAAAGTAAATTAAATATAGAACATCATAAACAGGGTGTAGCAAGAAGTGGTGAAATTTGTTTTTATTATATAAATAATCCACCATTCAATCTTTATAAATTTGTGCCAAATATTTAATCTTTGTAAATTTGTTTCAAGTATTTAATAACAACATGATCGTTCATTATGATCGTTATGCGATTGGGGTGACGGACGCTGGTCCATTTTTAAACAATTCCTTTAGTCAAGTATAAATTTTTATTTCATTTAAAACATTAATTTTCTTCAATCACGGGTTATTCATTCAATAGTTTCAAAACTCCACGTCCGTCAAGTATCTTCATTTTTTATTATTTTTTTTATTTTATCAAAAAGAAAAATTAAAAATTTCACAGTTATTGTTGTGGACCGCATTTCTTATATGAAATATTAAATAAGTGATCTCAAAAACGATTGTGGAAAATAAATAAAAATTTCTTTTTCAAAAATTAAAATGGTTTTAAAAATGGCAAAATTTATTTCGTTTCGCATTCATAATGGAAAATAACTTATTTTCTTCTGACTGCCTTTTCACAATTTGTTATCGGTTGTGAAATATAAGAATTTGTGGAGAGACTTTTTCTTTGTTTGTTGTAAAAAACGTGGAATTTCCCCACGGAAAATATGTCAATTCAAAGATTTTTTTTCCAAAACGTATTTATTTAACAATTAAAAATAAAATAAAAATATCTGACGTAGTTTTTTAAAGGCATCTTTTTTAAAATCAAGTTTTTTCAAAGAATACTTTTTTTAAATGTACTCTTCTGTGGTACTTTTATGCAGAGCACTTTTTTTAGCATTCTATTTTATTTTTGTTTAGTACCTCCATATTTTCATTAGTTTCGAATATTAAAAAACTTATTTTGCATTAACAAAAATTGATATAATAATGATATTTAAAAAGGAAGTTGTCCCTCTTTAACAAAAATACATTGTTAAACCGAAAATTTTTGTAATACCGTGTTCGCAGGACATAATGAAACGCTTAAGCTTTAAACACAACAACGACAGCAGGCTACACGAACACCGACTACAAAAGCCGTTGGTTACAATCGTCGCCTCGTAGTCAGCTACTTAACTATTTTTAAAACGTCACCACCAAATCAATAACCATGTGCTGTTGTTTGTAGCAGAGTTCTTTTCATACGCCAGTGTAGCCGCTATCATATATTTAATACTCTTAAATAGTGTTATTCCAATAAAATATATTTAAAGTCCACAATATCTGACAAGAAATCATTTCATCAGCTTGGAAATATAGTTTGTTGTTTCTTTTTGTGAAATAAGACAAAGTATTTTAAAGTTTATAATAATTGAATTTATTTATAATGTACTGGCAACACTGCAACTACTCATTTGTCGCTCATTAAAATAGAAATTAGTTTAATTTATTATGTATTCCATATTTGACAAGTTGTAGTCTGTAGTCTGCTGTCGTTATTGTGTTTAAACCTTTATGCATCGCTCTCTTAAATACGATTTTTCACACGCCAAAGTCTTGTTTCATTTTCACCAATTCTTCGAATTAAAAAAATTGTATCGATTATTACACTTAATATGTCACCCTTTTAAATGGATTTTGTATTATAAATTTTGACTTCAATATAAATTTAAAATTTTATTTTGATATCAAATTTTGTTTCATGTTTGTTTGTACTCTTTTAGCAGGTGATTCGGATACACTGATGATAAGTTTCGATAAAAATTACAGAAGATAGAAATTTCTTAATGTGTCGGGTATACCTTCTATTGGCTGAATCAGTAGTAACGATGTCTCAGATCCCGAGTTCGACTTCGTACTCCATCATGAATATGGTACCGAATTTTTGTGATCTAAATTAGTGCTTGGTCTCAATGACGAAGGCATGGCATTAGCCGTTGAACATTAGCGACATCGATTAACAGCAGAAAAAAACACCCTTTTTCATCGGGACCAGCAGCAAAAAAAAATTACGAGCGAAGTTAAAGATAAAAATGGTTACAACGAAATTCTCAATCTGTCTTCATCTGTCCTCTTAACTATCCCCTCCTCTCTAGTTCCGCCAAAAGGCACTGCAAATGTAGGCATCATCCCCTGAGCGCTGGTCCGAAACAAAAAAACTTTTGCGTTCACTTTCAACCAGTTGCCAAATATCAAAGGAAAGTCCAGTAATTTTTTTTTTATTATTTTAACAATAAAAATTTTTTGTGAATTTTTTAAAATGTTACTGAGATATTTAAAATGGCTTTTAACGGAATTTCTAATATTTTATTTATTATGGATTCAAGTCCATCGAATCGTATTAAAACACCCTCATTTGGTCCACCTTTTTTTTTTTGTCATTTTTCTACAAACGCCTGTTGTATTACTTCAGTATTATTTTATTATCGATAAATTCAACTTTCGGAAGTTTTGGTTGTTTGAGAAAATACAAATAATAAGAAGAAGAAGTTAAATATCAACAAAACCATCTCACAAAATTACTTAATGTGATTTTGATTCAGTACTAAAATTTCTGTTTAGATAAACTTGAGTGAAATTCAAAAGAAATTTAATAATACAATTTATTGATACAAGTCGCTTTCGTAAACAGTTTCGCAAATAATATTCAATGCAGAATCGAAAATTTTGTATATACAGGCACAAATACCAATACATACACACCCATAAATTATGTAAAACACAAACATAAACAACTGGGCATGTGTAGTGTGTGCACATCCTGTCTGTTTAGCTGTCAGAAATCATTAGCAAGTCTAAAGTTTTACTTTGCGAACAACATGGTTGGAGTTGTACAACAATAGCCCCAGCATGTGTGTTGGTGTTATGCAAGAATATTTTAATATCCGTGCTCATTTGAAAACATGCATTCAAGTGTGTGTGCGTGAGTGTGTGTGTGTTTATGTTATAATTATTAAAGCAAGTGAGTTTGTGTTTATGTTGTCTAAAAAATATTATCATTTACATGTAACACATATAAAACCATGTACATGTTCATTTGGCTTCTATGCATCTGTGTGTGTGTGTGTTTATGTATCTCCATCTGCCGTTAGATGTGTGTGATTGCGTGTTAATACATACCAGAGAATGGTTGGTATTTGTGTGTGTGTGTGTCATGCAGCACTTTGTATTTGAGCATGTGTCACATGACTGCACAACTTAACAGTTAATTGTTCAAAACTTTGTCGTTACTCTTCTGCAATCTGCAAAATAATATTCGTACATACTCGATTACACACACGAACACATCAACTTTTTGTGTACACTAACAACAAAATGTATGTGTATTTTACTTGAAGTATATTATTTTTATATCAGCCGTCACTCTACTCTACTCAGAGGTGTAGTTGTCAAAAAACTTGCTTTCCTCGACTTTTTTTGGTTCTAATTATTAGACTTTTCTAGTTAATTAGCGGCTAAAATAGTTTAGAAGCTGGAAAGTGAAAGTTTGTTTCAAAATATATTATTTTAATTTAGATTAGGGCGTATCAGCTTTATTCAGAGTCAGAGTCACATGACTGGCGCAACGCAGAAATTCTTGGAATGGTCCAGATGACAGTCAAGAAGAATATTGTGCTGATGTATCGCGATCAAATGCAACTCTGTTTTTAAAAAAGTTTCTTTTTTTTAAATATTTTCAAATATTTCAAATCTAAACTTTTAATTTTGTGAACTACTGGCAAAAAGGAGGATGCCAACAAAAATTTTGCCATTTCTAAGAAAATTTTTAAAAAGTCGATTTTTATTTTTTGGAAAAAAGGGTGCCCTTTATAAAACCTTCAATTTTTAACTTTCTTTCACAAAATTAAAAATAAAATTCTCTGCTTTCGAAAATAATTTTTAATGGAAACTATTGGCAAAAAGGAGGCATCTAATAATATGTTGAGAAAAGTAAAGGGGGGCCCCTTTGCCAAATTTTTAAATTTAATTAATTTTTTATAAATCGGAAAAGTTAAATGCCAGATAAAAAAGAGAAAATTGGTTTTAAAATGCTCCACTATTGAAGACGTGGTCTAACAAAGAAGTCTAACGATATCGCAAGACTGCCAACGTGAAAATATGAGTTCCGACAAATAGTTTCAATTAACCCTGGATGTTTACTGTTTGTCGAATTGCCAAAGCTCATTTGCTCTTTATCATGTAACTCTTTTATTTTGTTTAAATCGAATTTTAAAAGGAAAACAAATTATTTTCTTTATAATTTTTTTTATTTACTCTTTTAACTATTTATTTATCTTCTTTTTTAATAAAACACTTTTCGGCTAGAATTATTTTCAAAAGTGTTTCGGTGATTCAATGAAGAGTACAAAATTGAAGAGTAACCATTCAGGGTTAATACATGTGTCTCCGAAGAGGACAAAATGTGTGTAAATATTTTATTGGAAATAAAATATTTTTTATGAAATAACTGAGCCCAGGGTTTAATAATTTTCGAAATAAATCTATTATTAATAATATTACATTAATATTTTTAACCTTAAGGTCTCTTTATTTTTATAAAATTATAAAAAACGATTAATAATTTTATAAAAATAAAGAGATCTTAAGCTTAAAAATATTAGTGTATATTATTTATGTTTTAAAAAGAGGTAAAAAAACTAGAAGAATTGAAATAAATTTAACATTGAAATTCATCTAACATTAAGATTAATCTAACAAGTGCTGAAAAACAAAATACAAATACTGATAATGAAAGTGTAGCGGCCTTCGAAAACAGCTGTTCTGCTGCGCTTTGTAAAATGAATGAAGAATTATGTTATATTCAACTCAAAACAGCCATAAATAGTTGGCTACAAAAACTTTCAAATTCAAAGGCTTCTACTTAAAAGTTTATACTTTTAACTGCTTCACAAAAGTAGTGGCCTTCATGTTCGTTGTTTGACACACTTATAAAACAGCGCTTGTAAACTACTTTTTTCATAAGCGTATAAAGTTGCAGCGTGCATATGTTCTTTAATGTAATTAATTCCACTAAATGTTAAGTGAAGTTGTTAAAAAACAAACGACAACAAAAAATAACATGAAAGTTATTCGTTTATGTGTTTAAAATTGCATCAACGTGTCATCTGTGTCAGACTGAATGAAACGTTGAAGGGCAGAGACAAAAATGCTCGTGCAAAAAGAAATGGCAAATTATATTTAAGAAATAATGAAAACTTTTTCCAAATAATAAAATTATGATGTAAGAATGGATATTTCGGGCAGAAAAATGAATGCAATTTAAGCGGGGATATTATAAATCGGCAACAGCTTTTAATAAAAATAAAAAATATATGAAAATAACGCGGGGTTAATTCTCAATGTTCGAGGTTATTGTATTTTTTATGTTGAGAAAGTTTTAAAGAAATAAAATTTTTTTTTATTTTTATTGTTCAACATTTAAATCAGCTTTTAATGGCAAAAGGTAAAGAGGAATAATATATTCATCGGTTTGATATATTCTTGTCTTTTTTTCATAAGAATGAGTACAAATAGAAACTGTTATTACATTCATCTGAGCCATGTAAATAGTGGTAAGAAGAAATAAATATATTTATGAGTACTGGTGATGAAAGTGTAGCGGCTTTCGTAAACAACTGAGTTGCTCTGTTTAGTAAGTTGAATGGTTAAATAATTACATTAATTAAACCGATGTTGACTTTCGCTTGTGCTTTGGAATTTAAGAAATATTTGGAATATGTTTGGCCTTTAAGGTCATCCCTAAAATTTCCCGCTCATTTGAATCGCAAAGCTTCGTAAACAGGTTTTTAAACTATTCTTGGCTTTTGAACTGTTCGAACTGAGCCTGTTTTTTCAAATTTCAAATCACCCGATTCAAACGTGATGCTGATTGATGTATATGGGCGGATTGAAATTTATTACGAAATCATAATGGTTTTTATTAACGTGTTGTCAATATATTTTATATTTCAAATTTGATTTATAAACCAGGACATCTTCATAATGTTCTGTGTCTTAATATTGCAACAAGCGAGAAGATTTTTATAGCGCGAATCATACATTTTGATTTTTAATCGCGAATGATACATTTTGATTTTATATCGCGAATGATATATTTTGATTTTATATCGCGAATCATAAATTTTGATTTTATATCGCGAATAATAAATTTTAATTTTATATCGCGAATGATATATTTTGATTTTATAGCGCGAATAATACATTTTGATTTGATATCGCGAATAATAAATTTTAATTTTATATCGCGAATGATATATTTTGATTTTATAGCGCGAATAATACATTTTGATTTTATATCGCGAATCATAAATTTTGATTTTATATCGCGAATGATAAATTTTGATTTCATAGCGTGAATGATATATTTTGATTTTATATCGCGAATCATAAATTTTGATTTTATATCGCGAATAATAAATTTTAATTTTATATCGCGAATGATATATTTTGATTTTATATCGCAAATCATAAATTTTGATTTTATATCGCGAATAATAAATTTATTTTTATATCGCGAATCATAAATTTTGATTATATATACCGAATCATACATTTTGATTTTATATCGCGAATGAAAAATTTTGATTTTATATCGCGAATAATATATTTTTATTTTATATCGCGTATCATAAATTTTGATTTTATATCGCGAATCATAAATTCTGATTTTATGTCGCGAATGATACATTTTGGTTGTTAGAAGTTCAAATCTAATAAAACTACAAGAAATACGAAAACATACTCACTTGTTGTGTGGTTCACAGGACGATAAATTTTTTTTTACGCTGATAGCATTCTCCTATCTGACTCCGACTGTAGTTAGCGGGTTGCTGTTTCAAATATTAGCGTTGGTCGCCTCGAAAAAAAGACTTATCTACAAAAAAGTAGATAAATAAAAGAAATTATATTAATATATAAATAAAATATAAAAAAATATTTATGAAATTTAAAAAGTTCTCGAAATCAAGCGTGTCTTTATGATGCCGACAGTTGCTCGCTTGCACTCTGATCTGAAAGAATATTTTAGGAGGCCTTCCCTGGCACATCTTCTAAGTCAAGTACACTTTAGACCGCATCAAACACTAGAGAAATAGTTTATAGGCCTTCAAGAACATTTTAACAAACAGTGCAGGTAACAATTCCTTCAAGTCTTAAATTTTAAATCTTTTAACCGTTTCTAACGGAACGGCGTTTATAAAACATATTCCACTCTGCAAAGATTAAGAAACCGATTTGGAAACTCTCAGATTGGAACTTCAGACTTAATAGTATTTAATGGCCAAATAATTAAAAATTTATAATAAAATAGAAAAATAGACTGCCTTCGGTGTTGGTGAGATATTTTCGTAAAAATATTTTATCTCTTTTTATAAAACATTAACTCTCATTTCCTTTATACCAAATCAATTTTCTAAATTTATTTGAATTCTCTGGATTGTTTGTTTAACAATTTTCAAAATATAATTTCCAAGTACTCCACCATAAATAATAATTCCTTTATTAATCCAAATCAATTTTGTTCTCCACTGAGTTGATGTTGTAATAAATTTTAATAAATTGTTTTATTTAAGCTTTGTAACACATTTTTACTTGTTTATTATTACCTTTTATTAACTCTAGAGTATTTAATTTCAATACGTTACAAAGTTCCACAATAATTTGCTAAAAGGGAGTCTTCAGCCAAACAAAATCTATATGGAAGAGTCATAATTGAAAAAGTTTTATTCATTTAAGAGATCCATTTAACAAAAACGAATAATGCAACTTTTTTAAAAAATGGCTTCGAAATGAAATATCAAATGCTTTAACTTTTTGATTAAATTTTTTATTAGTTTTTTTTTTTTTTGTTTGTTTTTTTTTCATTTTGTTTAACATTTTATTTGTATAGTTTATTTCCACACATAAGAGCCTTTTTTTGTTTGTTTGTTTTGCGGAACAAAACAAAAGTTATTTGACTAAAAAAAAAATCAAATCAAAACAATAAAGACAAAAAGAAAAAAGAAAAAAGAAAAAAAGGAAACTTTGGAATGCAAAATAGACCCACTGGTAAAATTTTTCTGTTCAACTAAACTGCAAGTACTTAAAAAATATTTGAACAGCGGCACAGAGCAATTTTCTCTTTCACTTTTTGATTGTTGTTGCTTTAAAGTTGATTTTATTTAACAACTTTTAGATTGTGTGGGGAAATACTTGAAAAGGAAATAAAAATGTACAATAATTCTATGAAATAAATAAAACTACGCTTTGGCTCCTATAAAAAAAAAAAGTGTTCTCAAGTTTCTTAAGCCTTTAATATGTTTTAAATAAGAGAAAAAGTTTAAAAGTGTAACTAAGAAGAATTAGTTTTTATTGTCACAGAAATCAATCATGAAAAGTAACTGCAAGAATGCAGTCAGTTTATGTTTCTAAAGCATTGGCTGGTGCTGGTGGCGTATACGTTATTTGATCTATTAGCGTTGCGCATAAGTAGTTGGCAGAAATGTGTTACAGTTTGCCAGACACAGTGCACTCCCGATAATACGAAATAATTAAACGAAACCTGATATGCAAGAGGGGTTCACACTTACGTAGGGCGTCTTTACAAGTTTTTTCAATTGTAAATAGATATTTTTGTATCAATATTTTTTATAATTTTTTATTGGATTTTAAAAGACACTTGGATTTATTTTAGAAAAAGAAAAGAACTTAATTTAAAATTATTATAGGAAAAAAATCTGAGATCTTCTGAAATCTTCTTGTTTGTTTTGATCAATCATATATTAAGATCCTGCTCTCTTAAGATCGACCATTTTACTTTCTGGTTATTCTAGTTAAAATTGTAAAAAAGCAGAGGTTTTTGCCCTTCCAGATATATCCAACTGAAGTTAATGAGATCCTTTAGCTAAAACCCCTCAATTGATCACTTTGAAATTTTTAGTAAAATTTTGGTAAAAAGAAACAGCACATAATTAAAATTGAGGGGAATCCTTTGATGTTTGTGCGGCAGAAAAATATACTGTTTTTGAACCATGAGGTGCTTTTTCTAATGGAGACACGTTCATGTGACAACTGATCATTAATCATTCCAAGCTTTTTTGCCTTCATCATTGATTGAAAAGATCAATGAACTGCGGGTGTAAAGACAGTTTTTGGCCACAAATTTAAAATCTTAAGGCCAACCTTTGTGAATTGATGATTTTTTTTTTGGTTCAGCATTTTGGGAATGACCCCTACCCATGCCAGAACTAGAAGGCATGAGATTGTGTTAAAAAGTCGAATGAAGGCAGACTAGAAGATAAAGAATTTTGTTGTAGAAATTCTTATTTTTACTGGGACAGTGAATTTTTTGCTGCTGGTATCGACGAAGGAGGGGGCGGACTATATTCTGCTTTTCATTACATGATGGTGCCATTCAGCAACCAGTGCTATGCCTTCGTCATTGATACAACCCGACAGAAATTAACACAATCCTTATTTAGAACAGAGAACGTCGATGACACATTTATAACTGAATTCAGAGTCGAACTCGGATTTGAGGCGTCGTGGTCTTGTATTCCCTACTTCAGCCAACAGTATCGGTTACCTATTGATCAAAGTGTTATACCGCTGAGGTTAATGTTTTACAACACCAGTATGATTTTACCCTTTTAACTATTTTTCAACAATTATTGGCAAGTCCTTTTTAATAGGCGGCCATTTCGTCAACTGTTAAGTTATTTTCACTTAGTTCAGCATCCCACCATGAACAGACTGACGCCTGAACACCGTTCCCAAATTGTGCAATTTTATTTGGAAAATCGTGGTTCTGTTCGAAATACGTGTGGCGCACTACGTGCATTTTACAGTCAAACAAAATCATCCACCGTAGCAATTAATTCGATTAGCCCTAAACTTGCCTCCAAGACCATTTAACGCTGCTACACTGTTATCTGTAGGACTTTGTGAAGTAATTATTACGCCAATAGAACCGAAGAGATTGATTGCTTGAAGGATAAAAGTCGCCGACCTATTGCCGATATATGGGCCCCATTGGATCACCAGATCAGACCACATCTGAGTCAGCTACGGCGGTCATATTTTAATTTAATTGCCAGATGATTTTTTTTTCTAATAACAAGAATTTTAATTCATCAAATTAAAATGTTCTTTGTTTTATTCCACTGCAAAGCTCTATAAGAAACACCCTGTATAAAAAATATTCCATCATCAGTCCAAATAGATTTCTTCGTATTTAAAGAAAAAAGCCTTTGCGAATAATGGCGCACCTTTTTTGAGGTGCTGACAAAAATTCTTGATACAACAGCACGTCAGTTTGAAGCCGAGAAGGATTTTGGAAAATTTTATGACTGAGATTTATAACCAACTATTACGTGGTTCGATCGAATGCTACAACATGTAGGATGCCTTAAGACGGTTGCAAGAAGTTCTTCTGCTGATGCAAAAGCCGTCTGGAAAGCGAAGCTGGTCTTGGAAATATTATTTAAGAGCCGGAAATCCTTTCAGAAGTTGTTCAACTATCAATTCTCATATCAACAAAATTGTGCCTTAAAGTCAAGGCATCTACAAGCGGCTTTCTGAAAGAAAATATGGTTGTTCTTTATAAAAAAAAAAAGTCGTCTTTAATGTTACAGAAATAATAAACGATTCTTTTCGACAGCAGCACGTTGCACATTAAAAGTAAAATATGCTATGATTTTAATCCACTCGCACAATAAAATCATATTAAATACTCGTATAAAACATAAATAAGTGAAATAAATGGGTACGGGGGAGTCAGTGTTTCGTTAAATGCTTTCTAATGGACGTGTTAAGTAGCGACTTTGGAAAAAGCTCACGTATTCAAAGCCAACTAGAGAGGAGCACTTTTTATACAACAACCACTACAACAACAACAACAGCAGCAGCAGCAGTAAGAAGGAAAAATAAAACTCCATTTTCTTCTTCCGGCATTTAAGAGGCTTTTTACTGCGGTTAGTTGTTGCTCGTTGCGGTTGTGGATTTATATATAATCGAAAATTTTCACTTAAATAGTTTTCGTAAATTTATGTGCTCCTTACAACACACACACAAACACATACACATACAAACATGCAGACGCATGCAGGCATACATGGAGAAACTTTTCTTCAATTGTATTTTGAAAAGTAAAAACTTTTGCCAACAACACGAAAGTTTCTTTGATAATTCATATAAAATGAGTTGTTGTCTTTATTGTCCTGCACGTCTGATTATGAACAGTCGTCACAAGTTTTTCCATTAGCTTTAACACCGAGAAAACATTGAAAAAATAACAACTTTATTTAATGTATTTCTGTGATCATATTATCGTTTTCTGCTTCATTGAGAGTTTTGAAAGACTTCTGTTAGTTGATTTGTAAGTTTTAATGTGGGGTGGGGGAGGAAATATTAAATAATAGAAATGGAAAACAAGAAAAACATGAATAAATTCTTTTTGGAAGTTCAGGATATAGAAAATAGTTTGACTGAAAGAAATGAAATCAATTTTATATTAATTTTAGTTTTAAATTAATTTAGGTTCCATTTTTTTCCTGTTAAGTGCTGTCGATTAATGAAATTCCTTTGCCTTGAGACGAGCAACAATTAACACAATCAAACACTGAATGCAGATCATAAGAAATCGTCATCATATTCATGACTGAGTGCGAAATTTAAATCGGAATCTGCCCTGCCAAAGTTTGCCAGCTTGCCTATAAATGAAATAAATAATTGAATTGAACGGAAAAAAGTATAGCAAAAAGTTTACTTTCAAATTATGTATGTCCTGTTCTTGTGCTGAATATTTTGTGTTATTCCACAATTTTGAACTCTTCGTTCTGTAATTTTTCAATTTTCATATCAAAAGAATCGAGAACACGGTTTTTTACAAACAAAAGTTTTTATATATTATAAAATAAAATAAAGTATTTTTATCTGTTATTAATGTTGATTTATTTTCTTAAAAAAAGTGCAAAATTTTTCACACTTTTTAGCAAAAAATTTAAATATGCTGCCATTTGAAAATGAAAAATTCACCACAAATCAATGAAATATTCGTAAAGAAAAATAACTTCTATTTTAAAACTCTTCCAAGCTGCCACTTTTTAGAAAATAAATTCAAAAATGTTACATGTTTTTCGGAAAAGAAAACGCCATAAGACACCGTGATCTGGTATTCACTACTTCTCGTTATTTCTCTCGGAGAAATAGTGACGTGCTTCTTTCTTCTGGCACTTAAATTTATATATGACCGCCATAACTTACTCGCATCTGGTCTGATCTGGTGATCAAATGGGGCCCCTAAATCGGCAATAGGGCGGCGAATGTTGTCCTCCAAGCAATCAATCGCTGCGGTTCTATTGGCGTAATAATGACTTCACAAAGTTCTACAGAAAACAGTGTAGCAACGTTAAATGGCGTGGTCTTGGAGGCAAGTTCAGGGCTAATCGAATTAATTGCTCCTATGGACGATTTTGTTTGACCGTAAAATGCACGTAGTGCGCCACACGTATTTCGAACAGAACCATGATTGTCCACGTTCTTCTAAAGTACGAGTTCTTCTTGTAATGCGTGGTGTGATACACTGGCAACTCGACCACAAAAGTAGGCGGCCGATGTGAAGAACGTTTAGTTCGCAAGAAAAACCAATTTTCGGGCACAAGTTCCCTTATGTCACCGTTTGAGCCCATTCCGTTTTAGTGCCCGTAGAACCATGAAATACACCCCACGTTAAGTCGGTGATGGAATAAAGTTTAGAAATAATCAAACGAAAACTATATTTGCAGTTCGACATTTAAAAAAGTCATTAGAAATGGGCAAAAACGCTGAATAATATTTTTAAATTTATCTTTAAACAATTTCCATTTTTTCCCACTTCGTAGTTAAACTGAAAAAAATAAGTTTTTCAATTGAAATGTTTACAAAAATCCTTTAATATTTTTGCTCTTATTCTTTGTCACAATACTCAATGTCAATTTTTATGACTGCATCGAATGACACGCATAAACAAACATTTTTATATTTGCAAAATATTAATCTTTTAAGATCTCGACTGTTTGTTCTTGTATACGTTTTAATTAAAATAAAAAACAGCATCTCCGGTTAACAATTTAATGACAAACAAACTGTGCTGCTGCAGAGCCCCATCAAAGCCAAAATATTTACATACAGAAATTATTAACAAGCGAATTGTTGCCGTTAAAGGTCGTTCGTTATAGCGTGTATTCATACGTGCAAATCGCAAGCAGAGAGATAGAAAAGCAAACAGACAACAACGACTTTCGAGTTCAGGGAAGCAGGAAATTGAACATGAAAAATCAAACGAATATTAAGCAGCGTTCCCTAATGAAGGATTTGCGAAATGTTGAGTGAAAAGAGGGGAGGGATTATATTTTCTTTTTAAATTTAAATAAGAGAGTAAATTTTTTGTAGCAAAAATTTTATTTTATAAAAAACCTTCTATTTAACAAGCAGAATTACTGCAAAATTACTTGATTATAATTTCATTTTTAATTTTGCCTCATTTCAAAATATGTTTAATCTGTCAATCTAATCAAAGAAGTCTTTAATTTAATTTAATATCTAGCGAATGTTTATTAATGCAACCCCTGGGACCAAATCATGTTAATTTTATTATTCGCACAACAACAAACTTTTTATTCAATTTCATTTAATATTTAACAAAAGAAAACAGACAAACGAACAACAAAAAATTATTGTAACAACGTGATATAAAATATTTACAAGTTTCCTTGATACGAGGAGGACTCTTTCCATTTAAATTTTCATAAGAAATATTTTCATGTTTCGACCAGCAGAAGAATTCAACTGTGCGGCCCATATGCGTTCTATCGACTTATTTAGAAAAATTATATAAATAAATTGTATTTCATATAAAAATACCATAAAATTTTTAAAAATAATTTTAAGATCCTATACCCAACAAATGGCGTTTAATAAATCCGAATTATTTTTTGTTCTCAATATTTTCAAGATAAAATAACTACAAGTAAATAATTGCTAATTTATAAAAATTACCCTCGTACATCCTCTGACAGTTTAAATTAATCAAAAGTGTGTTGTAAAAATGTAAAGAAAATGTCAAACCAAAAACAATAACAACAACAATAAAAGCAAATAAAAGAAAACAATTTTGCAAATATTTCCCACCCACATTCAAATAAAATCTACAATTGAATTTTTTACCAAATTTACATAAATTACTTGAGCCAACCGAAATAAACGCAAAGCAGCTTTCTCACACACACACACACACATGCAGATATGAGCAACCACTGCTGGAAGCAGGCACACACACACACATACACACATCTATCAACAAACCACCAAGGAAAACACTTGTTGCTGCTGGTGTTGGTTGTATTTTGGTAATGAAAAATTTATTAGGGAAATCAAATAATTTAATGCAGATTCATTGTTAAGTGATTGTTTTTGTTGTTTGTTTTAGAAAAACATAAGCAGTGGGGTAGTAGTCGTTTAGAAAAGTATCCAGTACTTTAAGGTAAAATATTTTAGTTATTAGACGCAGCATAGATGAGAAGGATTGAAGGTCTAAACAGTTTTAGTGAAGCAGATTGAATAATTGAACAACAATAAAAATAATAATAAAAAAAAAAAAAAATAATAATAATAATAATAATAATAATAATAATAATAATAATAATAATAATAATAATCATCATCATCATAATAATAACAATAACACACGTTTTTTGACTGCAACAAGTGGCAAGCGGAACGAAGTGACCTATATAATCAGATCGATGGACTCACTCTTGACAACGTTTTTGGCAAAATGCTTGAAGGATGTGTTAAATGGATTGCCGTAGGCACCTACGTCGCATCCATTTTACGGAGGAAGAAAAGGGACATGGACCAACTTTTAGCAGAACGAGTCCGTCCCTTTAGATCTTCATCATAACCAAATAGAAGCACCACAACGGTTGCGTATGGCGGGCCAAGACATAAGCACAGAAAGAAGGGTCCTTGATTAGGACGTTGATTCTGGGCCTTCACGAAATAATGCAGAAAGCGGTTCGATGAAGGCAAACACCAGAAAATGAGGAGGATTGTTTTAGTGGAAACAACACTCGACGCAGCTGGTGACGGGCACTGTAAATGCAAAAGCATTTTAAACCCTTCTAACGAGCAAAAATAATAATAATAATAATAATAATAATAATAACAAACATAATAAAAATTATAATAGTTGGAATAAGAATATAAAACTTTTCTATTTAAAGAGTGTCCCGAAAATAATGCTGCGAGAATAATTCCCAGATGACATCAGAATTTCTTCGCGATAATTTGTTCGGACAGTCGCTGCTGCAAAAAATCTATTGAACCGTGCAAGAAGTGGCAGATGTGGCCGTCTGGTTGAAGCCATATGTCGTTCCGATCTGGGCCGTCTGGTTGAGGTCAAAAGAACTCAGTGATCGAGTTCCGGTAACAGATGCCATTCATAGTTACTGCAATTTCGGCCTCATATTGAGGAAATTAAGGCCCAATCGTGTTTGACTAAAATCTGCATCAAGGATCGGCTGAGGACATTCTGAGTAACAGATTGGACAAACTTTCAGAGTCACAACCCCATTCAAATGGAAATGGGATTCAAACGGTTGGCAAAAAACTTGGGTATTGACTTCAATTTCTTCCATTCCCCATTCACTCTTCTTTTGCCATTAAGCGCTCTATTCTTACAGGCCTTTTATTAGCTTATCTTATATTGTTTTTTTATTGCGGTTCTACGCGTATACTTAATGCAATTAAAAATGTTACTCATGCGTCACATTGTACTCGCGCAAAGCTGTTGGTGTGTTTCATGTCTTTAACTTCTCATAATGTGCAAGTACTTTAACACATTTTCGAAGCACTTTGAAATTAACAAGAAATGTTTTAGAAAAAAGAAAATCTAAAATAAACGTTTTCTAAGAAAATCGAACTTAAGTTGAAAAAATAATTTTCAAATGAAATTAAAACAACAAATGAATCAACATACAAATTTTATTGTGAATAGAAAGCATGTGAGTTTTGTGCTCTATTTTCCGTGTTTAGAGAATTCATTTTCACCTTTTTTTATTAATCACATAGATGGCGTTATTTAAAAAAACTCGATAGTAGGAGGGTGCACTGGTTTTACAAATTTTTTATGCGAATATAAAAAAGAATGTGCGGTCGGAAAACCGCCGTCTTTAATTTCGAAAATCCATTAAAGATATTAAGACTCATACACTCTCGCACAGACCTACTACACATGCAAACTTAACACTTTTTCCTTCCGTATGTTCCCTAATATGGGCCGCTTAAATATATTGAAAAACAATATAAAAATCTTTAATTTTAATTATATGCTGATTCTTTTTTCCCAAAATCTTATTAAAAAAATTCAAAAAGATTAATTGAGAGGTTTTTATTAGTTCCCATAAGCATTTCAGTGCGGATAATGCAAATCATCAGGAAACCTTTACCCAACATTTCTTAGAATACCTTAAGATATTTTATTCAAACTTCCACTTCAATAAGTGAGAAGCTTTAAAACAAATATCAAATTCACAATAAGAACTCACTGATCACTTTTCCTTTTTTATTTTGGGAAAAGAATCAGCACATAATTAAAATTAAGGAATTTAAAAGACGACGATTCCTTAAAATATGTACTAATAAAAATCCATTAACAGGAAACATCTTATTAAAAAAAATCAAATAAAAGTAAATCATTTATTGGAAAAACGGTCCCACTGTAAAACATACGAGAGTATTATAAAAGACTCTAGAGTTTAATATTCCATTTTTACTTATAAATCGGTAACTTCTAGCAACTATTTCCCTCTTCATTGACGACTTAAAGCTCTCATGCAAAATAAAAAGTCTCTGAAACACCACAAGTTTTTAAAGTATTAAGTTGCACACAGAAATGCAAATGTCTGTGTGTGAGTGTGTGTGCAAGAATGCATGGAAATATGTCATGACGACAATATCTTTTCCTGTCACAGTCCTTATGAAATCAGAGCACGCAACAAGAGGAAGTCACGTTATAGAAATTTCATGAGGCTAATTTGCAAGCGTACGAATAATCTTTAAGTTGGTTAAGTGCTCTATTGCTTTCGCTAGCAAAAGTTAACAGCCTGGTCCTGTAAAGCGAAAAACAATTTCGTGTGAATATATTAGATATATTTTCAGAAACAAATTTTTTTCTTTTATTATTTAATAATTAAATTTAATCTTATTTTGTTAATTCTTTTCCCAATATGTGACGTCTTGTGCCACTTCTAAGAAACTTATTGTGGGAAGAAAGTTTTTACGTTTTTTCCGTTTTAAAAATACAATAAATTAAACATAATTGCTCATCTAAAGATTATAGGCAATGACTTTTTCTCCCACCCAATACTACAAGATGCTTTTGTATGCAGTTTTTGCCAGTTCCAAGTTTCAAAGTTTTTCTACTTGATTACTTCAGCATGCGTGCGGTATGAAATTAATTTGCTTTGAAAGTTTTTGGTTTATGATGGAAAACTTTTAAGAATAAAAGGCTAAAATGCACAGACAGAAAGAGAGCAGCGAGAAACTAGACGAGAAGGCGAAACGTAACAGTTACGCAGTTAGAAATCGTAGCAGTTTTAGTTACAGATTGAAAAATAAACGAAATATTTATTCAAGACCTCGAAGCTGAAACAGGCCGTTTAAATTATAGTACAAAAGTTCAGACTATTGAATTAAAGTTTTTGAAAGATATAAAAATTATATTTTAAAAAAGAAAAAACAAAAATTTCTTTAAAACTTCAGGAACTGAACTTAATAAACTCATACATTATTTATAAAAAAAGCTTCCAAAATTAGCCCAAAGAACAAGGTTTTCCTTTTTGTATTGCTTATGCACGTTGCAATTCTTATTTAGTTTGATTATTGTGGTACAAACTATGACAAAAAATTTAATTTTTTCGTTTGTATGAGTACCAAATACAGCGAAAGAAAACTTCTGGCCAAATTTCATCCAAATTGAACGGGATCATGTTTAACTTTTTTTCGATTTGATATGAAATTACCCATATTGTTTTTGAACTTCACTAACTTTAACTAATTTTTATTATACATTTTCCGTACGGCCTTTGCTGGAATTCCAAATAACTTTCTCTCATTCCACGTTAAATTTTGTTTACATCCGTACCGGTTTCAACGATGCCCAGCACAGCATTCGATTTCGTACAAGAACAAGTCAATTAATTAACATCAACTGCAGAAATTTGCACAACGATTTAATTAGAATCTGCCCAAATCAAATTAATGGAATTGCACAAACAGAAAGTTTAAGCGTTTTCGCCAACAAGTCAAACAAAAACTTGCGAAAGGACATGTTGGTATTTGTTTCCTTAATATTTTCCTGAAATTATCACAAAATTTCAACTCAAATAATTATTAATTACGTAGACAATAAAGCGGATATTGTGTTCATTATTTGTAATTTATTACAAGTACGCAGACAGACGAAATGGAAATCCTCCAGCAAATGGCACTGTCTGCTGCACACACACGCACACACACACACACAGGGAAAAACTTAATGCAAAACTAAATAATTTTACATGGAAATAATAAAAGAAGGGAGGAATAAATTACTGCACAACTATCACTTTGTCCCCTACAACGAGCTCCTAACAAACACACAAACATAATTATACATGAATACCTCGAACGGAAGTGATTTTCGAAACTCAGGAACTTAATTTGCATGACAGTAGACGAACAGGAAGTGTTGTGCTTCTTCCTATTTTTGCTTAAAAATTTTTGCAATTATAAAAATGACAATATAAAATATAATGGAAAAATATTTGCACCGAAATTTGTCTACACAAATAACAATTGTTTAGTTGTGTTGGTGTAGGAAATGAATTGTGAACTGTGATCGTATATCAAAAGGTCAACGGCTGCAAATAAAGCGTTATAGTGGGAAAGTGTATACCTGCATTTGTGTGCGTGTGTGTGCATGTGTGTTATGCTGCCAGGGAGATAATAATTAAAAATCATAAATTCTGCACTGAAATTGAGTAACTTTTTTTGACTACTTCATTTGATGTGTGATTAAATGACAAAACTGCAATAAAATGAAACAATAAAAAAGAAGTTCGTAGTTGCAAGAGTTAATGAAATAATTTAAGGGTTTTGTAATTTAAGAATTTAATATCGAATTCTTCTGAGCAAAATAGATGTGCTTTCGAAAAGTGTTCATGAAGTTTTTAGCAGACCACAAATTGTTTTATGTTTTGGCTGATTTATTAATCATGACAGGAAGTTCAGACTAAATTAAAGTTCACTGAGCGCTTGTCGTAATTTAAGTATTTTAAATGCCTAAAGACAAGTGGAAGTAATTATTGTATTACAAAGACTTTAGAGTGGCTCCGAGACGTTAGGAAAAACTTGCTTTTAAGACGTGATAAGAAAATCATTAATTCCAACGGAGGTTGATCTTGCCCTCTATGAGGACTCCAACAACTCATTTCAACAAAACAAAACATTTCAAATGTTCCACTAAACTTCCCGATATCAGATATAAGAGCTACTGTTTAAGTTATTAAAAACAACTTCCTAATTAAAACCGTTTATAACAGGATATAGACTTTCTATCATTAAGTCTGCCCACAGAGCTACGACGTAACCGCCAAGACTTTCCAGTTTCAGCACAAGCAAACAGCAGTTTGTTTCTTCCTTCCATGTTTTTAAATAAAATATTAAATTGAAATCTGTTTAAAGACTATTGTTAAAGTGACTCGTTTACTAGTACGACAACAAAAGTGTGGTATCAGATTAGAGCCACAGAAAGAAGCTAAAAAATATCCCTTCACAATTTCTTTTTTGACAGTGGCTCCTTTTCTTAGAAACCTATTAAAAGCTTCAGTGCATTCACTGCCAAAAAGAAAACGGAAAGCCGCAGCGGTCCTTTTACTAGATAACTGTGGACGAAACACGTGCCTTATTTACAAGAACTACCCTCGCATTTACAAAGATTTGCCCTCTAATTCACAAACGATTGTTAAAATTAGGGGGTTAAAATTTTACTGTAGCAAAAAATGGTTCAATCATGTAAATTTTAAATATAATAAAAATACCACCAGACAATTATCCAAATTTATTTACTTCTATTTGGGAAAGTTGAAAATGTTTAAAAATCCGAAAGTTATTGATTTTATCCTGTTTTGAAGAAATCCAGTGTCCATCAGATCTGCACTTTTCTAAGTCTTAGGAAACTTCCCTGATTAATTCCTGAAGCCCGTCCCTATGTCTGTATGTTTGTTTAAGTATGTAAGCGCGTGTGTGTAACTTTTGAACGGTTAAACCAAATCAAGCTCCTGAAGAGCGTTTTTGAACTTAGACGTCCTGTGAATTTTATTCGATACGAGTCGTTGGACTCTAAAAAAGAAAATTTGAAAAAAAAACAATTTTTAAGGAATTTCTTTTTTTATAATTTTTCAATGACTTTAACAATCGATTCCACAAAATATCAAATCTAATCTATACCAACCGGTGCACAATCGGTTAATGCGTTCGTAAGATATTGTGAACGAAAGAATTCAAAAACAGTTTTTTTTTTTTTGAAGAACTCCAAAATTATATATCTGATCAGATATTGTTCTCGTTTCTTTTATAATAACCGAAAACTATGTCAATCAGCGCTTCTCATGTGAGAATCGATTGATTAGAAATTTTAAATAAAATAGTGTTTCAGTGCGAATATCATTGAATCAAACAAAAATCATTGAATAACACAAAAATCAGGTTACGATGGTTTTTTTAACTACAGGGATATTCTTCAGGGTCAATCCTTTTTCATTATTTATTTAATTTCTTTATGTTAGAAGAATCTTTTAAAATTTTGTGTGAGACAAAATATAAGTCAAATGATCGCCAGGACTTCCGTGCTATAACTCTATACGATGGTCCACAATTTCAATAACTCTGACAATTAATTGAAGTTAAATATCTTTAACACATTGACTGCCAAGGCACTTTGAGGAAATAAGTCCCAGGGGGCCAGGGCATTCTTTTTTCGTAATCTCTTCGAAAACATCAATATTAGAATTTAGGCTACTCTCAGTAATATTTACACTTAGAAATAGAGAGTTTTTTACAAATAAGAGTGTCGGGCGCCACGTATGTCCGACGTGGCGCCTGCCAACATCATATTACCGCAATAAAATTTTACTTATCGTAAGCCACTATTGTGTGACATGGTCAAAGAGAATAATAGTAGCGTCGAACATATGTATGTGTCCGACGTGGCCTAAACCGCGTAGTATAGTGTCACACATATGTATCCGACGTGGCAGTCAATGTGTTAAGGGGCCCAATTATTTCATCGTTGAGCTCTTGAATCGTTCTTGACTTACTGTCGTACACTTTTTCTTTTAAAAACGTCTAAAAAATAAAACTTCATCGGTGTAAAATCAACTGATCAACATCGCCACGACGTGGGATAATACGGCCATTTAATTTCTCGCCGAGAAGCTTTTGTTTAGTTGGCTATTTAGTAAGTGGCACCATCCTATTTAAACCACAAATCGTCCAGATCCATATTCTTAATTTTTAGTTCCAAGAAGTCTGTTATCATCTCACAATAATGAATCCCATGTACGGTAACTGATCGGTCGACTCCACTTTAAAGAAGTACGCCTGGATAACGCCGCTAGTCTATAAAAGAACCGGGAAAGCGTGAACAGGAAGTTTTTAAATTTCCTAGACACGGAAACTTGCGGACAATGCTGCTGATTGTGGACAGATCTGATCACAAAACACATAAAATACTTCAGTCATCTTAACGCGCTGCTCAGTTGAGCACCTCTTCGTAGTTGAATTTTTGAAATAATGAAGCAAAGAAATAGCGAATTAGAAAGGCTAAAAGGCTAGACATTAAGGCGTGATTCACAATAGACATTGTGCGTTATGGTTGGACCACCCTTTACAATATTATAAATTCTAGTCCACACAAAAAGTGCTTTTCAAAATTTAAACACTGAAATTTCTTTAAAAAAAAATTAGCCAAATTATCAATTTATTTTCCAAATAAATTTATCACCATTTTAGTATCCTCAATTTTACCACGATTATTAAGTTGTTTAGTTTTGAATATGAAAATATTTTTATTAAAAAGAAACGGGGTTCAAGCTTTGCACAAGTAAAATAATAAAGAAAATAATAAAACAGCAGAATTCCTCTGCTCGTTTAATCTAAAGTGTCATAAAAACCAGCAGCTATTAAAAGTAACAATTAAATCTCTAAAATCTTTCACAAGACCCTTTTTGTTTTGTATTTTTGGTTTGAATGTGTGCGGCAAAAAAGGATAAAATACGACACATAAATAACACTTTAGAACAGTTTTAGATGTTACAGCTTGATTGTTGACGGTGGGACACACACACAATTTCACATGAATTATTTAATTGGCAGTAAAATAGGAGTGGAGTTGAAAGGGATTTTGATTTCCAATCTCTGTTCAGGAAAGAGAAGTCTGTCGCAATGCTAAAAACTTAATTAGACCGTTAAGGAAAAACTTTAAAATTTATTGAATTTTAGATGATTTTTTAGAGAACCTTTTGGCTTATCTTAAGATTCCGTAACTAATTTGCTTTATGTAGTCGGCCCCAGTGTGTCACAAAACCTCCGCAGACACAAACACGCACCCAATTTAATACAAAATTATTTAGATTTCGTTTTGTATAAATATTTTCTTAAAATCTCGCAATTTGTTTGTACTTGAAAACATACAAGTAGTGCAGTAAATGCAAGCACACACACAGGCGAGCAATTGCACACATACATACGCGATTCAAAACAACATTTTGTAGTGAGGCTTAAGACGCATGTAGTTGTGTGAAGAATTATGTGTCCTGAAAGTTGCATGTATACACATTTAAGTACAATTACAGTTAAAGCAGATGTTGCAACATGTCTCGCTACTTAACGTGGAGCTAATAGGCAGTGATGTCAATCAGCTTTTAGGAAAACGCCAAAATGCATCTCTACGTCTTTGCAGGCCAGTGGGAAGTCATTCACTGATAGTTTTTCTATGCAAAATATTGGAAACTCTTTTTGACTTATTAAAATTTTAATTTTACAAATTTCCAACTGATTTTAAAAATTTTATTTCTAAGTGCCAGTCCCACGATAACGTTCTGTTGAGAAAAATACGTTTGAAACTGAAATAAGCTCTTAAATTTTATTTGCGGTTAAACTTATTTTGTCGACAGAAGGATATCGAGTGACATCCTGAAACAGGCGGCAAAGTTATTGCCCAGTAATTTATTTATAAAAGCGCTAAATTGTCTTCACTGGCAACACCAGCTATAACTGCTATATAAACAGTTAAAACACGTTGACTGTTTTCGGGCTTTAAATAGAAAATGTAGGGAAGTGGAGAAGGCAGAAACATGACAGAGTTGCCAGCTGTTGGCACAAGTTAAACTCATGAAATGATTATTAGTGGCGTTCAAAATTTTTCTGAAGATTGTTAGAGCGTTTTCACACTGACATGGTTTTACTAAATTCTTTCGGTTTTAACGTTTGAACCGGCTTTTCAAATCAGGTTTAACCGCACAAAAAAAATTTCTTATTATAAAAAACTTAAAATCTTTTTCACTGGATTTAAGTAGGTCTTATGAAATGCAATTTAGTTTTCCCCTTATTTTTTTGCTGTAATCAATTAAGTGCTGCCAAATTATATTTTAGAAACATCTGATATAGTGTGTTGAATTAACTGAAAAAGCCACCACTGCTGTATTGTTCTTTCAAAATTTTACCTGAAATTAAGAGTTTTTGAGGCATTTATTCTCTGTAAAAGCATTTCGATAATTTTTAAGGTATTAATTTTCGATATATAAAACAATTTCTATTACAAACTGCCTTGCCAACTTTTTTTATACAAACAAAAACAGCTGCAGTACAGTTGGTGAATTAAGTATTTTAAATATAAAAAAAATACTCCATCGAGTTATAAAGTCAAATTTTTAGATTTTTTAAAATTTCATTTTATGTTTCATGTCAGGCAAGATTAACAAACAAACAAAAAATCGACATAAATCAACGCCACCATGCACTAACGCAAATCCGGAAATTTCAATAACATAATCCATGACTGAGTGCGGAGTCGAATTCGGGATCTTAAGCTTCGGGATTGTCTACTTCCGTCAAATACAGCACTTTTTCTTGAATTAAAATTCGTAAATATTTGTTTTTGTAGTTTTTTATTTTTCAGTTTTTTAAACGTTTATTTGTTTTATAATTTTCTCCAGCCTGTTCAAAAATAGTGTAGTATGTTGTGGACAAAAAAATCAGTTCGTGGAATCCCAATGTCGACTACCGCATCAAAAACGCATTGCGAAACTACGCAATCAAAAATGTTTAAAATAATGTGGAATAGTATTTTTTTATTTTAATTCTTTTTCTACTTCTTTTTTATCGGTTATTGGTATTGATAATTTTCGAGCCGCTAAAAAAACACCTATTATTACTCGGGAGTTGATCGGCATTGGAAAAACATTATTTTTGTTTTCTACACACGTTTGCAGCATTTATGATTTCAACTTATTCTTGCATTTTAATAGAAAATTTTTATCCCCATTTTCATTAATATTTATCCATTCGCATTGATGAACATCTGGCAACTCTGCAAAAACACAACGCCACATGAAGTTGTTCAAATTAGCCAACAAATTGTTCTACACACGCTGCTGTTGTACTGGTATTTAATATGTTTCCACAAATACACATACAAAACGAACGAAATAAATGTAAACATGTGAGTTTATGTGTATTTGGAAGTGCGTGCGAGTGTGTGTGTAAATGAGTATAAGCGGTAGTATTTACACACTAATAACTTTAGATGTGTTTTAATGAAACTACAAAATTATAATGATGCTTTTAGTTGGGTTGTAATTTCATAACGACATTTGCAAAAACGTAGCATTTTGTTTTGTTGTTTTTTTTTTCTTCTCTTATTTTCCCTGTATTCTGCAACATTCACAATTAAGTTATTTTAACGCAGTTAAGGTTTGATATTATTAGTAATTACGATAAAAATTCATTATATAAGAGTTTCACACTAGAGAAAAGTTTTTTGTAGCTGCACAACTTTTGGCCTTATTGACGAATTAATTATGATTTTAATGGTTCGTGAAAACACGTCGATATTTGTTTGAATTGCAAACATGACACGACATGACTTGTCATGTTCGAAAGAAACGTCTTATTATATTGGAAAACATTTAAAATAATTTAAATACATTTTCATATCAATGCATTAAGAAGAATATCTTAAAAGAAGTTTTAGTTTTGAAAACTTTTCTAATTTTCGTTGCAAACAATTTATTATTCCAGTATATATTGTCATTCAAACGAAATAATTTTACAGCACATACAGGACGAACTGTTACCATATTTATTAACAGTCAAACTCGATAATACAACGTTGGGTCCCATCGGCCTTTCCATAATTTTTCTGAATTTTAAAGAAAATTCATAGAATTTCTGAGGAAAATTCATAGACTTTGTGAGGAAAATTCTTTCAGTGTATTTATGCCTGATATACAAGGATTCCCAGATTTTCTGTTTCATTTTAAAAAGGGCAAATTTCAACGTCCTAAGATTTTTCATGGACTAACAATAAAAAAATAACGACGTCGTAAGTAACGAGTAACTTTTTTTTCACTATTAAAATGAGGTGTTATAAAATTCTTTATGTTGCACAGTGTAAAAACCACATGTAGCAAATTAAAGGCCAAAAATCCCTGTTAATATTATCGTAAAAGATGCACCCCAATCAAACGTTAAGCACACTGTGGCATTTTGTATCATGACACAATAGTGCGTTCTAGTGGCAACATTTCGTTGGGTGTCATTTAAGCATTAAACACAATAACGACAGCAGACTACAGACTACAACTTGTCAAATATGGAATACATGTGCGTATATGAGAATGATTATTTTCACTACACCAGGCAACATGGCTACTGATTGTTGCCCATGCTATTTTTGTGCTTGTAGTGAAATTAAACTTAAACAGTAAACACAATAACGACAGCAGACTACAGACTACAACTTGTCAAATATGGAATACATGTGCGTATATGAGAATGATTATTTTCACTACACCAGGCAACACGGCTACTGGTTGTTGTCTCTGCTGTTTTTGTGGTTGTAGTCAAGTTAAACTAATTTCTATTTTGGCGAGCGACAATGACTAGATGCAGTGTCGCCAGTACAATATAAATAAATTGAATTATAGTAAACTTGAAAATATATCATTTTATTATACAAAAAGAAACAACAAACTATATTTCCAAGCTAATAAAATTATTTCATTAATAAATTAAATACAATTTATTGGAATAACACTATTCTAAACGCGGCTAAACTGGCGTTTGAAGGGAATTCCACCACAAACAACAACTTATGGTTCTTGACTTAGAGGTGTCATTCTAAAAAGAATTAAGTAGCTGACAGCGGGGCGACGATTGTAGTCAACGACTTTTGTAGCCGGTGTTCGTGTAGCCTGCTGTCGTTATTGTGTTTAATGCTTTACTTTCGACCTGTAAACTACCTACCAAATGCGATGTCACAAAGTGTCACCGTGTGTTTTCAGCTTTGCAGTGCTTTTCTTTTGCAAATAACTTGTGCGAAATATATTTTCCTTTTCTCTCTTGTCGTGGTTATTGTATTTTATTTTCTTTCTCTTTGCGTTTGCTAATTTTATTCAGTTTTTTTATACGTGAACACACACATACAAACAAACGAATAAACACTTTCCGTGCAAGAACAAATAACACATCGAAATAACAACAGAACAGGCTGCAACCACAAATTGTTGGCACTTTAATTAAACCTTCGGTTTTCGTTCTACATAAAAGCTTGTGAAACCACTAAAACATTATATTTCTCATTTGACAAACATGAAAAATTATACACAAACACTTTTGTGTTTGTTTTTATAATTTTGTTTTTTTTTTTAACTTGACTCTCATACATTTTGTGTACAAAATTTGGGAATTTAAACAGCCCGTATATGTGTGCGTTTGTTTGGAGACGATCTAATGCGCTTTGGCAGCATGTTGTTGTGTGAGTGAGTGTTTGCAAGTGTGTATGTCTGTGTGTGAGTGTGTGTTAGTGCGTATAATGAAAAATGGAAATGGGATAAAAACCATTGTTTTGGAATAATTTCAGATAATAAAAATTAATACACAACAGAGTTTTTAAAAGCACTCGTAGATATTTTGTTTTGTAATTAAATTTTGTTAAGCCAATTTTATGGGTGTGTGTGTGTGTGTGTGTGTGAACATACATATATATTTAAAAATTAATATATGGGATAGGATGTTCAGTGCGAGCCATATTTTGAAGGTGTTTGTTTAAGATTCCGCATGCAAAAAGGATGCGGGAAAATCTCTTGGAAGACCAAGAGGAATATTTTTAGTTTAAAAATCCAGTATTTTTATAATTATTTAAATACCTAAATTTCTTACCAGAATCGGTGCCTCGTTTCTGTAACTGATGTGAGAACTTCTCGCATCGTTAAACTTAATAATTATGGTGGCCATGCCCCTTATTGTAGGGTTATCCATAGAATATTATGTTGATTATTATAAAAACTTAACAAAAGTATTAAAACATTAAGAAATATATTCTGACACATTCTGTGTTTCACAGAGCGACTATAATTTTTTCGATACGAGAACTTCTCACATCAGCTACAGAAACGAGGGAGGCACTGGTTTCCTTTGAGACAAAACTTAATAGATTTCAAGGTGCTTCGTCTTATTAAGTATTTTAAATTGAACGATTGTTCCACATCGACTTTTTTCACTGAATATATGAGTCGCTAGTCTACGCTGATAATGCTAAAAAGATTTAACAATTAGAGCTCAACATTCGCCACGTTATTGGCCGATATACGGCCACTTATGCTGCAATCAGTGAAATTTCTTTGTTTTCTTTTTTTTAAGCGAAAAATATAAAAATTAAGAGAAGTCAATATATAAAAATATAATCATTATTTTCTGTGGAGTTACTAAAACCCAAAAAAATAACTTTTCAAAAGAAAAAAAAATCAAAAGATAATCGCCTATATTATGAGTGGCGACGTCGACGTCACATCAACGCGAAAGCAAAAAATTGTTACATGTCATTTAACTACCGACAATAATTAATTATTAACAGCCTTTTGGTATTCTCTAAGGCGTAAAATATTAATAGAACATGTTACCAGGGGAGAGTAGACAAGTGGTAATTTTTTGTTGTCGTATTGATGTGACGTCGACATCGTCATTCATAATACAGACGAATGATTGAGATGTGACTTTTAAAACAACTCTTTTCACCGCTAACCTTAACCCTGTTGTTACCCTTTTAAAACTAAACTAGAGCAAAAAAGCCCAGAGCAAATAAACAGCCGCCTACTAAATTTATTAACGTGCATAAAATTGCCCAACCTCATGGTCATCTCATTTTAAAACCTTCAGCTTATAAAAAAGCATCTATAACTTTATTAAATTATTAAATTTTAATAATATTTAGAATTAATTAAGAAGACCAAAGCTCGCAACGAGGGCGTGAAAATCACAAATTAAGAAACTAAAAACGATTTAAAATTCACTCAGCAAAGCAGTTAGACTTTGATTTCGCTAGTCGTTACGCTCCCATCATCCGTACTCATGAGTGTGTTATTAAGTCGTTTTATTATTTGAGGGAGAAGCAGTTTAGCCCTCCACAACTCGGCAAATATGTAACGCACCCATTTACAGTCACGCCAAATATTTAAGTATTTAACAAAAATTTGTTATTTCGTTTGCCCGCTCCACAAATAATCCCACCCACAACACTCAGTCACTAATTCCTTATCTGCTGTTAAATAACGAAAAATAACAACAAAAAAAGATCGCTGCAAACCTTTAAAAACTCATTTATTTTTATTTAAATCGCATTAGTTTTCACAAATACAACTGAGAACTTAAACTGACGCTTTATTTTTCAAATGCAATTTTATAATTTATTTACAATGTTTCCACGCTCAAGTATCGTCTCAGCTGAAATTACATTCAGTTATCTGTTAAGCAAGAAATTCAGTCGTTTATAAAACTTTTTACAAATTTAATTTGAAATTACTCTGCTCTGTGAAAGAGATTATCATCATTTTGGTATCTTAACTCAGCACTTTAAGGCAAAAATATGAAAACTTACGTCGTTTGTAATGCGATATTCCAATGAAAAGTGGATGTGGATGTGGATGTAGGCATGAGTATGAGTGGGTGTGTGTGTGTGTGTGTGTGTGTGTGTGTGTGTGTGTGTGTGCGTTCAACTGCGAGCTGATAGGGAAACGTAAAGAACAACTAAATTTAAAAACAAGAGCGCAGTAAATTCGCAGCAAGTTTTTGTCAAGAAACCCGTTTTAACCATAAAATTTTTATTGCACACAAAAAACTTTTACGATTCGTTATAACATATTTTTTAATTACAAAACACACATACACACACACACACATGCAGGTGTAACGAAAAGCCAAACCTCCTCCCCTTAAGCCACCAACCTGCCAACATTTCAGCCAACAAGAAAAATATAACAACGCACAGATATTATTTTGATGCTGCAGCGACTGTTAAAGCATTTTTATAGTTAAAACTGTTTGCTTTTTGCCAGACTTGAGGATTAAATTAAAACTAGAGAGAAATCTAAATTAAATAATATTCGTTTTATGCGTTCGCTTAACGTTGTTGTAAGTCTTATTTTGCGAACGATGCGCGTTTGTCTGTGTTTGATGCCCTGCAGCGAGCAGGCGATATATTTGATTCTGTGCTTCTCTTCTTCTTCTTCTTCTTCTTAAATGCCAAATTAAATCCGAAATGGTTTATTGCCAAGACATTTGTAAGCTTAAGGATTACGGTATAAATGAAATTCCATAATTTTATGTGTAATTAAAGAAATTAGAAAGAGAGAGAGAGAGGGAGAGTTGTGTAAGAAGTTTTCTGGAAGAAAGTCATTTCATAAAAAAGTGCAAATTTTGTTATTTTCAAGATTTGATTTTTAATACGACATTCGCTGTATTAACTGAAATAATTTGGCAAAGAAATTAAATAAATCTGTGCAATAAGAAAGTTGTATTTATTTTTCTTTTTCCGCAGTGTTTTTAAGACACAGATTGCTGCAGGTGGACAGCGATCTGCCACTACGGCAAGAACTCCAGAGAGAGTTGATTTCAGGCAACGACGAACGACACCTCCATCATCCATCAACCTGCTACAGCATGCCAATCATTAGCTTAGTTGGGACACACACCGAATAACGAAACTGAAGTACGACAAGATAACGGCGAACAACATCTTATGGGAATGACCGGGGGCACACCAAAAGAAGAACTCACTTGGTCTTAATAACAGGAGCAACCCGTCTGAGATGTACCAGCTCTATGGATGCCATATGCTCCATATGCAAGAGTGCCCTTCTTTAAGAAAGAAAACGCAGCAATAAAAATATAAAGACAATTGTGACCAAAAAGAAGAAAAATTAAGCATTTTCGACATGAAATCGTCAATAATCCTCTTTTGCAACAATAAACAGGGTGGGCAAATTTTAGGTTAGGAAGTAAATTGGCCAGAAAACTCACTTATTTTCAGACAAATTCTGTTTTATTGGTATCAATGTAAAGTAGAAATATGGGAATTAATAATGATATATAATGGGAGGCAAAGGTCCACCTTTAGCACCTCGGCAGACGACCGCTCTTTTCTTAAAATTTTTAACCACGTTTTGCATTACAGCTTCGCTTATCTCGTTAATGCAGCTCCGAATTTTATCATTCAGAGCGTGATTTGTTTGCGGTTTCCATTAGCATTCATATTGAATATATATAATAAATAAATGAATTTGCAAAATATCGGTGATCAGATGCTAACGAGTGACTGTGCCGGCGATGTTGTTCATCCGTGTTTTGAAATGTTTTTGTGACTGACTGTACACGATTTATGTATCCATATAAAAAGTGACAAAGTAGTTAACCACCGACAATTACTCAGAAGAACCGTTGTCCTTTAAAGTTATCTGAGGAGTTGAAGTTAACTAGAGTGAGACGCAAAAGAACTCTTGAAAGATAGTAAACGATCGGTGGCCTGACTGCAGTTCAAAATTTAACTGCCAACGAGGCTGACTGACCCAGAGCTGCATTGTAACTGATTGTTTTTGGTTTGTTTAAGAAGGTCGATCACTTAAATGGTTCCAGAGAAAATAGTCCAGCTGCGCGAAATTATAACAGCGCGACGGTCAATTTGATATCGCCAAATGGAGAAATTATACAAACGGAAAATTTCCTTCCCCTGCAATATTAAATTGATTGGCCGGCTGTGTGGCTTGTGACTAAAAAAAAAAAACCGGGTGGCAACTCTAACATGTAGGTCCCATGGTTGTGGGTTCGATTCCCATTTTGTTACTTCAAAAGTAAAAAAATTTAAATAGATGATTAACCAATTGTGGCCACAAAAAATCGTTTATTATGGTTTGGTAGCGCAGGTAATTCACGGTGACGGCGTTTAATAGTTCACTTTCAAAAATATATGGGCCAATGATGCCACCTGACTACAAACTGCACCATATTATCTTGGGATGTAAAGATTTTTATTGGACTGTTTGTGGATTTTATGAAACGGGCCTCATCACTAAAGATCATTTTTTTATCACGGTTTTCCAATCCACAGACATTCGTTATAAACAATGATTGGCCGGCCTTGATTCTTAAGCGACTTGAACTTTATGAGCGTGAAGATGAAAATCTTTATGCAAAATGTAGCGAAAAGTTCCTCTGGTGTTGCCCAATTGTCGCGAAAGTCAACGCAAATGTTTCAGGCTCATTTTCAACACTTTGGCTTACAGCAGCTAATTTTGCATCACCCCGATCACTTCGAGAATATTATTTTGATCTATTGTCAGCAACAATGAAGTGAGCCTCAAATTCAGCGATTAAATTACCCACAGCGGTATCAGAATGCATTTGATTACGAGGAAACCCTATTTAAATATCACGAATCGATGCAATCGCGGTTTCACTATTTTGATAGTTAATTTTCACAATTAAAATTTTTTGTTTGGAAAAACAGCGTTCTAGGGCTAAAATTTCCCAATTTTTTACTAAATTAATACCAGAAAGTGGAAGCTCCATTCCCAACATTTCACTATTTCACAGGCAATTTACTTCCTAACCTCAAATTTGCACACCCTCTATATTTTTTGACTTTCCACGTACACCGCACTTAATTACATCACAATATAAACAAATATTTATTGAAACTTTACTTAATATTATATCAAATATGTGACCTTCCTTCTGAGCTATGAAACACATAAAATCCTTGATCTCTGCAACACCTTCCACTGCATCCCACAACAGCAAACTTTGATAATATATTTTTCGAAATGCATTTTTCACATAAAAGTCAAATTTGAGACACATTAATTTTCATATGAAACAAAGTCTAGCATTAAACAAAATACCAAGAATATATTCCCAAATAAATAATTATTCTAATAAAATACCGAAAGCAAAGGAAAACACAAAGAGAAAACCAAAACAAAAAGTAAAAAAAAAATAAGAAAGAGAACATTTATTATGATGTTGGTATAATAAACTGCCACTTTGTTTTGGGGTAAATGTGTCTTCACACTTTTGTGGACAGGTTGCAGATGCTAGACAACAACAAGAACAACAACAGCAACAACTAACAGCATCAGCAACAAATAACAGCAACGACGACAAAGTTCATGTTACAACTTTCGAACAATGAATCATTTTATATTGTGGAGATGAAAAATGATTCATGGAGCAAAAAATAACATAAACTTAACTAAAATATTATAATAATAACAATAAAAGGATATCTTGTAAGCGAGTTTGTGGGTGTGTGTGTGAGTCAGTGTGCAGTGTGTTTGTAATAATATTTTGTAAATAATGTTGCACGTCTACAGTTGTGCTGCTACACGGAATTGCAATGGGAGGTTGGAGACGAAAGCAACAATAAAACCTTTTATTTGCTTCATCATAAATAAGTGTATGTGTGCGAGTGTGTTTGTGTTTGTGTATGTGTGGGAGTAAGTGTGGCTGTTCAGTTAGTTATAGTTGAATACAAGTTTGACAAAGTTGCACAATTTTCAAGCTCATTAATGATATGGCTTGTCTGCTTGGTTTTGCTTCCACAGGTTTTCTCTTTTTAAACAGATTTTTTTTTTCTTTTTTGCAACACAAAATGAAAGAAAGACGTTTGTTATTTTGTGAAAACATATTTACGGTGAGCGTGTATTGTATGCTCAGCATCACAGGAATTTAGAAAGCCAACACTACCCAACAAAAATTACAGTGCGAGAGATATTCAACTCTCGCTTATACGTAATACCCTGTTACTACTTTTACCCTGGGAAAGTTTAATTGCCAAAGTTTTAATTCAGCTGGTAAAAAACAGAGATGAAAAATATCTCTCTCCGTCTTTTTACCAGCTGAATGAAAACTTTGGCAAGTAAACTTTCCCAGTGCAAAGGTGCCATATTTGGTAGATCTGTTTGCTTCAAACTGATAGAAAAGATCGGGATCTAAAGCAGCAAAATATATTCGTGCGGAATGGGAAAACTAAATCAAATCCATTCTGAAGGGCATCTCATACATGATACACAAGTTTGCACTTTAAAATTTCTTTTGCACTTTTCGCAATTGATAAAATATTAAGGACACAAAAATAAACGAATAAATCTGAATTATTATTAAGAACAAAACATATTTAATATTTAGCGCAACTTTGGCTTTATAATCTGAAATATATATTTTATGGAATCTTAAGTTTTTCTTAAAATGAAACACGAAAACATGCAGAAAGCAGACAATAATTTTTTTATTGCGAAAGAAAATGTTATTAAAATTCTTTTTAACTGTTTCTTTATATTTGACTTTATAAGAATGTGTGTTAGCAATTATTTGGCAAAACAATTGAAACCACAAAAAATGATTCATTTTGAAAAATCTCAGTCTCCTTTTTCTGTAAACGTTATCTCGTTTAAGGCAATTTTCCATTAAATTCAACTTTTGCTTTTAAATCGAATGAACACTTTCAGTTGAATCAATATTTATGCTAAAGAGTTATAAAACATTTTATTAAATGAAAAAATAAATAAAAAACTTTATTATTGTTTAATTAAAATTTTTGAAAAAGTCATTTATGGAAACTGCAGTTTTTCTTTGTTTACAATTTCGAAATCATGTACCAGCATTTCAATCGACTTTTGTCTCGTTCTGGCTCAGCTTCAAAGTAAAACAATTTTCTGCAGTTTTTGAATAACAAAAAAAAAAAAAGTTTTATATTAATTAAATGACCAACAAGACTTTATTGAGATACATTTTCTATATTCTGTTTAATTCAATTACGTACAGGATTTTCTTAAAGTTTCTGTTCAAATGCCTGCGGTAACGAATGTCATAATCAAAGTTTTCTTACAAACTCCACAAGACTCACAAAATGCTTAGTGTGTGTATGTGTGTGTGTATGTGTGTGTGTATGTGTGTGTGTATGTGTGTGTGTGTGTGTGACGACTTGCAGGTCTGTACGTTTTAATTATAAATGTTAGCAGTTCGTAAGTAACTGTTAAACCAAAGTAATTAACAAAATTTTAAAATTGTGTATCAAGTAAATGTATAATCAAATATTTATTGCACAAGTGTAGGCCTGTTTGTTTGTGTTGGTGTGCGGGAATGTTTTAAATGTGTGTTGAAATACTGTAAACGTTTTGGTGTATATTTTAAATTTTAATTACCACATTTTGTCAACTGTGTCAAAGAGTATTTCGATCGATACGAACAGTTGTGTTGACGGCAAATAGCAGCCTTTTGAGCTCATTCTCAAAGGAGGCAGGGGAAAATTAAGGTAAATTTTTTTATTAAAAACAAAAGGTTTAACACATCCTTGTTTAAACGATAAATATTAATTAAAGGATCCCTCTGCCCTGCTATTTTTAATGCCCCATTTTCTTTTGTATGTGTTTTGTGCGCTGTCGAAATATAAAATATTTACTTTGGCCAACGCCCAATAAGTACGTGTGTAAGAGATAAAAAAAGAAATATATGCGAAATAAAGTGTAAAAAATGTCAAAGTGTTAAATAATCCAAAAAATAAAGTACAACATTCGATAATCAAACACACACGCACACACAAACATATCCATGTATGTGAACACACACATGCACACAATAACGACAAAGGAAATAATAAAAAAAATTAAATGTACAAACAGGCTGTACGGGTTTGCCTTTTATATGTATACAACACACGCAGTACATAAATGTATATACGCTGATACATAAAGCTCATTTATAAGCTCATGTAAATGGCATGTGTATGTATAAAAATACACACATACACGCGCACACACGTACAAGCATATCTGCTCATGCAGATTTACTCGAACAAACATTTATGAAAGCAACAAAAAATAAATAAAACAGCGAAACAAATTGCATTCGTAAGTGTGTGTGTGTGTGTGTGTGTTTGTGTGTTTGTGTGAAATGCAAAAATATGCAATAAAATTAAACACAATAAAAAATCAATAACTACACGTTATATACAATTATATTACGAGATGTACAACAACATCTACACATCCATACAGAAATACGAACGTTTTATTGGGTGAAGAACTTATTTATTTCTTGGAAATTTAAGTTCCCATAAACAGCCACTAGACACAATCAAAATGCTTGATGTCAGACTCAAGTGTAGGACTGCTGGACGTCTTGGATAAACAATTAAATTGTTTAGGCTTTTTTATTAGTTTTAGTTGGGGTCTTCTACGTCTAGTTTTGTTTTTTGCTCCTATGCGTATACTTAATATTATTACTAATATTACTCATACTCTACACTGTACTCGTACTAAGCAAGCAGGCACATGAAACTAAAGCGAGTTTTTTAGTTTATTTTGAGTTAATTTTTTTTAGTTGAAAGTGCTTCAAAGGAGTGTTTTTAAGTACACGTACACTGTGACGTATGAGTAACACTGTTAATAACATTAATGCTGTTTTCTTTTCTAAAAAAAGAATGTTACATTTCTCACACTGTAATAGAAGTCTGCAAACTTTGTCATTTGAAATTAAAGAATTTATTAGAAAATAATCCAATATTTGTTACCAAAAATTGTTTTCATTTTAAAACTTGCGGCCTTTTAGAAAAGAAGTGAAGAAATGTTGCACTTTTTCCAGAAAAGAAAACGCCATAAGTATGCGCGTCAAAGCACAATACTAAAGGAGAGTTACATACAAACAAAATATATTTTGGTAAGAAAATTGTTCTGAAATTGCCTAAAAACTCGGGAGACATCGTAAATATTCGCAAGTACAGCAGAAAATCAGTGTCAGTTCTTTCATATATTCAACTTTTACAGCAGAGCAGAACAACTGCTGAAGAAGTGAAGAGAAAACTATAACGCGTTAGATCCTGTATTCGACTTGGCATTAAATTTTTATTGTGAAAATTAACTATCAAAATGGTAAAAGTTCTATTGTAGGACTTCCCAGAATTCAAACTGCTCGCTTTGAGACCGCAGTAGGTAATTTAAACGCTGAATTCAAGGCTCTCGGCCCTGTTGCTGACACGAGTTCGATCCTGCACGCAGTCAGGAATATGTTGGCGAACTTTTCTGATCGGCATTAATGCGGGATTGTGTTAATTATTGTCGGCCTTGTCTCAATGGCGAAGGCAAAGCACTGGTCGCTGTTTATTATCGACAGCAATTAACACCGTCATTTACTTTAAAAAAAAATCAGAATACAAGAGCACCTGCCGGTAGCTGCAGCAAAAAAAATTAACAGGAACATAAAAAATTTAAATTGTTACAACAGAGTTCATTATCCTTTAAACTTCCTTTACGACATTTCAACTCAGTGTCTACTTTTATCTAAAAATTAATAAGATAATGAACAACTCCAGCATAATTGCAGTTGATTTTTAATCCAGTCAGTAACGTTTTCGAGGAACTATTTTGGGAAGCCGCTACACTTTCATCAGCTGGTACTCACGTCTACTTATTTATTGCCAATTATTACGTGAATTAGTTCAATTTAAAATTATATTTTTCTTTTAATTTTAAAAAGGCCAACAATCAAAGCCGCACACCCAATAATATCATTTGCCCTGGTATTTAAAAACAATAAAAATTATGTAATAAAAACTAAATAAACCATAATAAAGGCGCAGTGATTTAACCGCATTTGTTTATTGGCAATTAAAATTAAAAATAATAATAAAATAAAATTAAATAAAATAAATACAGATAAAACAAAAATCTTCTTTGAACGTTTTAATTTCGTTTGTAGGCCTGCAGGCAGAATTCATAATTTTCATTTTAATCAGGTTGACCTGGACGTATGAGTGTTAATGGTTTCATTGTTCGACTTATTAAATATCGCGTATACGCAACGTGGCCAGTCTTTGCACACGTTTGTTTTGTTTGTTGAGGGAATATTCCGCAGCTCAATGCTGTTTAATTAGATGTAATATAATTATATAATAATTAATTTTTTCTAGATTAAAATGGCAACAAGGCTGAATGTATATTTTTTGAAATGTTCTCGACTTTTCCCACGTCACTACTCGTCTCTTCTGGTGTCGCTGATTATTATCGACATCAATAAACACCGTCATGTAGTTAAAGAGAAGAATACAGCAACCCACGTCGTCGGTAACTGCAGAAAAAACTCACCGGTGAGGTAAAAATTAAAAGAAAATATTTACAGCAAATTCTTTATCTCTAATCCGTCTTCATCTGCTCTCTTAACACTATCCCCTCAATCCTAGTTCTGATACAATCCACTTTACACGTAGAGGTCATCTCCTGAGTACTAGTCTACGACAAAGAAAAATTAATTTCAAAAAATAAGCACAACCAGATTCAAATCACTTTCAATGCCAAATCGTATGAATTTCGTTATTTTTTTCCACTATTTTCTTCCCCCGCTCAAAGTAAATGAAAATTAATCAAAATCGAAAAGGAATATGCGTTCATTCACTTTTACATTCATTTCAGCATTTCCATTTCAATAAACAGAGAATAAACAAACGAAAACTGGCAAATGACTGATTTCCTATTGTCTTGAATTCTCACCTCTTAAATATCAATATCAGCAGCGAGTCTGTTTCGTTTGTTACGAAAAATATCAATCAGTGAATTCTCAAAGCGTCTTCTCTACTTCCTTTTCAATTTCATGTGCTGCAACTTCTTTTTCACATGTCAAATAAAATTGACTTTAAATAGGATTCAGTTGAAATAAAAAATACTGGAAGTTTTCTCACGTTACTTTTACAGCATTTCGAGAAGATTTCTTTTTCCATGTTTCTTTTTTATTTGACTTTATTATTTATCTTAAAGAAAAACCCTGAATATTTTATAGTTTTATTTAGTTTCGGGTTTTGGTGAGACGAAAATGTCTTAACTTAGAAAATTCAGTCTATATGTGAAGAGTTCTCTTGCTCTTACTATTAATCGATCTGACAATCCAGTCCTAATGATTAATTATCCAAATAAAATTTCTTTAAGATGTTAATTAAATCACAAGAGACCTTAATTTTTGTTTCGGAATTCCTACGAAAAGTCCCACAAAAATATTAATTTTTTTTGTAGTTGTCACCTTTTCCAATCACCCATAAATTCTCCCCAGTACAAATTCAATATTAACAACAACAAAAAAGTACGGCACAAATAAGATATAAGATTTTTTTGTTTAAAGGTTAAGTAAATCTACAAGTTGAAATGTTTTGCAAATAAATTTCGAATTGAATTTGATTGTAAGCAACGACAACAACAAAAGACATCTGCAGGTAGGTCAAGTGAACAGATTTACATTATTTAGCGCACGAAAATTTTATTCAGAAGCAAAACAGGACAATTTATATTTTACAATGCAGCGTTCTATTTTATAAAAACTTTAACAAAACCAAGACGGCCATAATTTTACTGAATTTATTCTCATTTTAAGGTTTGCCTTTCTAAAAAGCCAACAGATTAAAAATTATATGGAAAGGGTCAGTCAAGAGAGGCTATCAGGGTGATATTATTTTCATATTTATATCAACAGGTACATACCCGGGTATGTCTTGTGTTTTTAAGTCTCCTTATCTCAGAAACTATATATTCTATGAACCTGAAAGTTCATGATATTCCTCGTTTAGAGTAAAATTAGGCGATGGAAGCCAGTATTTGAAAGATTTTATTCATATTCCATATATCAACGGTTGCATACCTGGGTATGTTTAATGAAATATATAAAAAGATATGCTTGCTTATTGCATTAAATTTACAAGGTTTGATAGAAAAAAGCGCACAAAGAAATAAGGTAAAATTTATTCAAAATTTAATGTCGATTTCTTTTCTAGAAAATAATGCAACATTTTTCACACTTTTTAACAGAAAATGGCAACATTTTGCCATTTCAAAATAAGCAATTTTTTGGAAATGAATCCAACACTCTTCAAGAAATATAATTTCTGCTTTAAAACTTTTCCAAACCGCCACTTGTTAGAAAATAAGTGAAAAAATGTTACATTTTTTCTAGAAAATAAAACGCCTTAAGACAAAATAATAAACACAACTGAAACAAAAACAAGACCATACAATTCCTAAGGACAAAATTAAATCAACAGTGAAGAAGAATAAAAAACTAAAGATAATATATAAACATACCCGGGTGTGCCTCCGTTGACGTACGTATAAGTTTTACTACTGACATAAATTTCTTTAATTTTTATTTCAAGCTGATTCTTTTTTCTCAAAAATTTACATAAATATTTTTTTATGTCTGCTAAGAGCGAGTTCTGGGGGCAAATTACAGAACTCGCTATCGAACGAAATTACGAAATATTTCAATAGAGTTTATATGGAAATATTTTAAAATTTCGAATCGTATTGAATGCCGTAATTTGCCCCCTGATGCCATGGAAAAATATTTTTTCTCTAAAAACCATATACGATTTTTAATACAGAGTTTTTTTTTATTTTAAATAATAATTTTTGCGGTCGTGGCAACTCTGGAATTTGTCCGCTGTACACATATATTTATTGGGATCATTGAAAACGGTGCGTTTTATGGTCAAATAGAGCGCTCAACAGGTAACGAAGCAAAACAAATTCAATGCAATTTTATCGAAAAAAAGTTAATCTTTTTAATGCAGCGGATTTCCATCTGAATAGTTTCGTGAATAAACGAAATTGTCCACTTCGGGGCTTTAAAAACTCACGCGCATTGAATCAAAAATAAATGTTTCCCTTAAAAGGAGTTTTCGATTGCGGTTTTCGACATCCCGATTTATCGATTTTTGCAGTAAAGATTTCCAGAACAAATTGTATGAATAAATGAAAATGTGACCGAATACACATTCGCCGCGTTATTGCTGATAAAGGTCATGCAGATCTTCGAATGTTGAGCCTCAAGATCAGACTACGTCCTAACCCAGCCGTGGCAGTCATATGCCAGCAGTCATATTTAAATTATGATGACACAAGATTATCTTTAGAATAAAATTAATTTGTTGTTCATTGAAAAAACTCATCTTAGTTTTAGTCGGCTTCAAAATGATATAAACGTACAAAAAAACACCCTATAAATTACTGAAAACAAAACTGGCAATTAAAGCGTTTTCTTTTCTTTGAAAATATGTAAAATTTTTCATTTTGTAGTTCCATAAAATATTCCGGATTAATTTATTAAAAATTCTTTATATGAAAAATTTTCAAGTGTTACCATTTTCTATTAAAAAGTGTTAAAAATGTTGCATTATTTTCTAAGAAAAGAAACCAGCACCAGTAATTCATTATATTCAATGTAAATAAGGACTTTCGAATTAAAAATGTCAACAACTGCAGGTCCTTTTAACGTAAGAATTTATTTGTGGCTTGTGTTTATCGAAAAATTATGTACAAAATTTTTGTTCTCTTTCCAATTTGATGTGCAGCATTTATGAATACGCCACAATACGCAGTAGATGTTGAATCGGTACTCTGAAATCAGCAACTAAAATTAATTTCTATTTAAATTCAGAGTAAAAACTTAACATTTCCGTATGTGTAATTATAAGCCCCAGGGTGTTGTAAAACTTTTCACTTATAAATATTTTAATATAAAACACACACACACGCACACACTCACGCACATACACAATTTCATTCAATTGTTCTTCTACATGTATCGTTAACAACAAGAGGTGAGGCAAAACTTCAATTATTATTGCAATTCATTATACACACATACACACACACACGCGCGCTCATAACTAAAGTATCATATCATGCACACATTCATAATTCTCTTAGTTATAATATGAGACTTTAAATTTCATAAAATTTTAACACTTCAACACAACAAAACTTGCACGCACACCCCCAAAAGCAGGATCCTGTTTTTCATGCTGATGGGGTCGTCGTCAGGTTTTAGATTAATTTAATTTTTTTTTTCTTGTGGGTATGCGTGATGTGGTCACGTTTAGTCGACAAATGTTTTTAGTATCACCTCAAGTACTCGTACATGTTGTCATGGCGTCAAATGGCAAAAAAGTGCTAAAATAGCTGTGGAAAAAACTTCTTTAAAAAAAACAAAAACAAAAGGAGAGATAATAAAATAGTTTCAGTAAAGTTGGCCCTGCATGTGTGTGCATGCACTTATAATTACATCCACTTCGACTGCAGCTCATAATAAAACAAAAACAACCAGTTTTTCTGTTAAATATTCATGAAAATTAATTATAGAGGAGAAAAATATCTCGCAGAAAAACTATATTTTTTTTTGCGTAGCGTTATGAATTGTCTTGTATGAGTAAATTTAACAGGATTAAAAGATGAGGGAAAGCATTTATAAATTGATAAAAACAAAAAACTGTTTTGATATGCGGCGACTAAAAAGTCTCGTACAGTCAACGCAGTTGACTTAATGAACATGCTTATGACCAGGGTTGCAATTCGAGTTATAGGCAATTAGTGATACAATTAACTACTAATTACCCAATTTATTATTTGACTAACCGTATGATAAATTGTGGTCGATTAAGGCTCTAATTGCGCAATTAAGGCGTGTGTCTGAACACGGTACAAGTAAATAATTAGACTACCTGCACTCTGCCTGATATTTTTTATATTAAAAATTTTTCAAGAATCAATCAACTCATTCCCTTAATTGTTTTGCTCCCTCCGTAATTCACAATAAATTGAAAACATATTGTCTGCACTTTTCAAAACAGCATGATGTCCTCTTAATCACGCTTATCTTAGCACTCCCAACAATGCAAATCCCCCTTTTTAAATCTAATTGAATAATATAATTTGTGTAACAGTTTTTTAATAATATTATTTATTCAACACCAGCATCATACTCGTGTTCCAGCAGTTGGCTAAAAAACAATCCACATTGAAAACACATATTTAGAAGGAGAAAAACAAAAGTACACACACACTCACAAATGAAAGGAAAGAGAGATGGAAGAGCAAAAACAATGAAAAAAAAGAAAACATGTTTAAAAAATATGTTGAATATATTATTAGAGGAAAAGACCATATAATCAAATTTTACGGCACCAATTTCCCTTGTGAAGATAAAAACAAACCGAAAATGTAAAAACAAAAACAAAACGAACAACAACTAAAAAACCAAAACCCGCAAAGACACACAGCCAGACACACACACACACACTCACACACAGATAGAGTCTCACATGCCGTTATACAAAGTTAAGAAACACCAGTTGCTTTTGCATTGGCAACACTTATGGTTGCCAACAAAGTGTTTGATGCTGTTGTTGCTGTTGTTGTTGTTGTTGTGTGCTTTACTGCTACCAAAGTTCTTGCGTTTGAATGTATGCAAAGCAATAGAATTGTGGTGAAATGGTTAGAAAAGTTTTCAAATTGTTTATAAACTCATGCTCGTGCGATCGAAATGATATGAATTGGGAAAAAACAATAAAGAAAAAACAAAAAGAGAACAAAAAAGAAACGAAAAATATTTTAAATATTAAACACAAGCACACATGTTCGCACATGAGTGTGTGTGTGTGTGTGTGTTAACATTCTATCAATTTGAGAGAAAAAACAAATAAAATTCACTTTAACACACACCCAGACACACACTCCACAAACACATTTATAGACAACCATTTAAGTTTAGTGAGATAAAGTGGTTGTATAGGAAACGGCTGAGGACACAAAAACCAAACACACAAACACACACAAACACACACAAACATGCAGACTCTCGCCAAAAAGAGTGAATATTTTGATTGAAAAACTTTGCAATCTTTGGGAGTTTTTCAAATGTAAATTTGACAACGAAGTTTTTCTTTCGTTTTATTTTATTTTCTTTTTTTTTTCTTCTGGTTAAGCTGGCTAAAGGAAACTGGAGAATGTTTTTAAAGTTGCAAATATTTGGCCAAATTAATCAAAAAAAAGATAATCGTTTTTCAGTTTCTTACTTCTTCTTTTGTGTGTGTGTGTGTGTGTGTGTGTGTCTTTTCCTAAAACAAAAGGAAAACTTGCAAAGCAAAAAATAAATGCTGCAGCAACCCGATATTTTGTTGCAGAACATTTTAAAAGAGATTTGATACGGTTGTTGGTATTTTATTTATAATAAAATAGAATTTAAAACAGAATTTCTTAAGTTGGGAAAAGTTTTGGTTATTGTCAAAATCATAGAAAAAGAGATAAAAAGCTTTGAAAATATTGGAGACTTTTAGCAACCTGTTTTTTATACAAGAAGTTGGTCTTTAATTAAAATAAAAATTATACCGATTCAACTAAAAGTTTCGATTATCACAAAAAGCTGCTGCCTTAACATGCAGGGAAATTAAAATTTATTTTGAATAAGACTGGCCAGCAGCCATGCTGGTGCGATAGGCCTGCTCTATAATGAATTATGTGGAAGCCAGAAAGAGACAGCGTCTCACTTTCTTGGCGAATTTCCAGCTATACTGCGCTTTGACCGATATCTCGGAGTTATTAGACATCGATCTATATAATCAGATCAGATACATCAAGGCAAAAGGCTGGCTATGGTATCAATAACCGGATCTGTGTACCTCGATAGGGCCCTGCATTGCTCGACATAAACGAGTTAGTGGTCGGTTAAAGACGAATCATCCACATACTACCTGATTGCCTGTGCGAGATGGACAGTCGATTTTTATATTTCTCACATTTTTTAATTGGAAGAGAGCAATAATTCGTACACGATCATATTTTTTTGGCATAAAATACATCGGCCACTGTTTTTTTAACATCCAAGAAAATAAAACATTTTCAATTTTGAAAAAATCGAGTACTCATCAGATCTTATTGAATCGAGATCGTAGGTAGCTTCCCTGGCCAATTTTAAGAACTCCTGAATTTGCCAAATCTCTACGAATTAAGGTCTTCGAAAGCTTCCCTGACTAATTCTGAGAACCCGTGAATATGTATGTATGTATGTGTGTGTCTTATAACCTTTTAACGGCTGAACTAAATCACTCTGAAGTATATCAATTGCAGACGTTCTGAAGAGCACTCGTAAACGCTGATTTCCTGTAATTTCGAACGAACTGGTTCGAACCAATAAATTTCAATGTATTTCAAGAAAACTTGAAAAAAATAATTTTTCAAAATATTTTTTTTTTGAATAACATTTTAGCGGATTCAGTAAACGATTCGACAAACTAGTTGTAGAAAACCACACCGATCACAAAATGGGTTAATCCTTTCGTGAGACATCGAGAACAAAAATGTTCAAAAAATGGTGATGATTTCTTTTGAACAACTCCGAAAAAAATCAGCAAGAATAATATAAGAAATTTAGCGTTAAATAATCGCCTAACAAGTTTAATTTCAGTTAAGATCTCTCTTTCAGTTGATCGAATCAATCTACATCTCTTTAACAACAACAAAAGAATAAGCTTATTAAGAGTTAAAAAATAAAATAATAACCCACACAAAGCGCCATCTCTCAACTTCATTATTGTTTTTGTTGTTGTTGTTGTTGTTGTAAAGAAGACCAATTTGCCGCATATGCTCACATCTTATTTATGAAACCACAGTCAACAATAACATACAAAATTAAATTTATTTCAACAATTGGCAAGTATTTTCTTTATCATATAAAATCATAAGAAACATTTGACACTGCACACACACACACACACACACACACACACACACACACAAAGATACATACATGCCACTGTAAACAGCAAATTGTACATGAACATTGTCATACACACACACACACATAAAGTGATAATACAATAGGGCGGCGTAAATGATTGCGATTATTTGTTACATCCACTGATAGAAAAACTGTTATAAAAATTATAAAATTTGGTATCGAAACTACGAGAATATAAAAAACCATGGAAATATCCCCGGAATCCTTAAAAAATTTTATGTGTTTATTGGACATTTTGTTGCAGCCGACTGTAGAAAAAGATCCACAGTTGCGGTTTCAACAAATGCAGCCACAGGACACACTGCAATACAGGACCTCTTTGGCGGACTTATTAGTTTGCGCAAAAGCAACTTTAATTAACCCCCGTTCCCTAGATTCCACAGCGGCAGACTGTTTTCTTTCGGTTTATTTGAAATAAAATCGTATACAAAAATAAGCCAGCAGCCATGCCACAACTAAAACAGCACATTCATAATCAAATTCAAGCCAAGGAAACTTCACGAAAAGCACGAATTCGCGAAGCAAAAAATGACCACAACTTGCGGCCTATAATTTTCGATACTCAAGCCAGAAATGTTCCCCATTAATATAGTTTATAACAAAAAAAACAAAAAAAAAAAAACAATAGTTAACCATTAAATAAAAGAAATTATTCAAAACCTAAAAGTAGTTTTTCGCCACCCTGTATTTAGTCGTCAATTTATATTTTTATACGCTTTTTATTTGTGTTACTTGAATGTTGGTTTGCATCCAATTCTCCTTTTGTGATGTGCGTCAACTCGTACACTTAATGTTATTAATAATAATACTCATACGCTATATTGTAATCGTACAAGATTGATGGTGGTGCTTATGTTCTTATCTTCTCATAAAATGCAAGTATTTTTACACTCTTTGAAAGCACATTGAATGAAAAAAACTAAAAAATACACACGAATTTTTAAGAAAATCCAACTAAAAAGTGAAAAAAATATTTAAAAAAAAAAATCAAGTATTTGAAAAAAATTATATCTCAATGAAGAATGAATCATGGTAATTTAACATTTCAGGATCTGTAAAAATCAGCTAAAAAATTTGTGCATCTTTTGATTAATTGAATTTTTAAGTTTTCAAAACTTTGCAGATGTTATATTTTTGAAAAAAAATTTGTTTTAAAGCCCAAATTAATCTCCTTAAATTTTTGCTGATATTGGAACATATAAACTTCGCAGAAGAATTTGGCGATTAAAGAAAAATAATGAATATCACATAAATTTAGAAAAAGATTTACTTAATTTTTTTCCGCTGCTATATACATATATAAAGAAGAACGAAATGATCCTTCAACGAGATCGAAAGTGGTTGTGGTCGTAGCTAATCCTTTGTCGATTTGATAGGGAACTACCGGGAATTTATTGATTTCATACCGTTTTGAAAAAACCGAGTTATCATGAGCTCGGTTTGAAGTTCCAGGAAGCTTTCCTGGCTAATTCTGAGAACTCGCCACTATGCCTGTATGTGGTGTGTCTGTAAGTAGGTGACCCGTTTATAACTTTTGAACAGCTGAATAAAATTGAATCAAGCGTAGCGTTCTGAAGAACATTCTGGAACTTTGATTTCCTGTCTTCGAACCGCTAAATTTCAAGATTTCCTAACAAAATTGAAAAAACAATAATTTTTCGAAATGTTTTATTTTTTTAAATAACTCTTCAAGCAGTTGAATAGATTTAAGAAACTAACCAGGTCTTAAAATTAAAAAAAAAAAGTTTTACATCGGGTGTTTTTTTAGAATGATACAAGTCTAAATCACAATAAAACATAGTAATATAATTTTGATATCAATGAAACTGTCTTTATTGGATAGAAAATTTTATGACATTAATGTTTAAATATGATTTCGGCCATGTGGCCCCCACGGCTGGCGAGTACAAGGCGCAATCTGAAACACCGATTTTCACAAACAGTAACATTCTGACCATCATCGTTTTTGAAGACACAAGGGCCAGTGACTCCGCCAGCCCATAAAGCGCACCAAACAGTAATTTTCTGTGAACGTTTCGACAAAAGCTCGTGGATTCTCCTCACTCCAAATGCGACAATTCTGTTTATTTACGTAACCATTCAACTAAAAATTAACTTCATCGGAAAATAAAGTAGTCATGCCAACTCAAAGTTCTATGACTCTATAAAAAACACCCGAATCGGGTTGAAATCGGTTAATACATTCGTGAGATATCGTGAATGAAAAAATTCGAAATCAGGGAGCAAATTACAGCACTCGTTATAGAACGAAATTAGGAAATATTTCAATGGAATTTATATGGAAATATTTTAAAATTTCGAATCGTATCGAATGCCGTAATTTGCCCCTAGTATTTTTTTTTTAATTTCCTTTTTTATTTTTATTTTATTTTATTTTAACTCTTTTTCACTGAAAAATACATCACTCATCGCTCATCATGATATTTGGTTGATTTGAGAATAAAAAGAATAGAGTTTTAACTCGAACTTTATCATGGTACTAAATGCTCTTGAATTTAGAAAATTTTTGATGATCTTGTCGTGTGTTAGATTTCATTGTGAAGGTTTTTAAAGAAATTCATCCAAAATATTACCAGTGATTATTAAACGGATTGATAAATATTTTGAATTAATTTTTTGCTTGTCTCTCGCTTAAGATGGAAACGCAAGTCGCGTTAGTCTTTATGGAAATTCCCATATAAAATATATTATCTAGAAGTAATAGGAACTCAGTTTTATTAACTAAGAATTTTTTTTAAATTTATTATTTCTCTTATTACTCTCGAAGCACACAAACATGTTGCTAAAATTCCATATATAATTCGAAAATATTTTAGTGTCTTTCAAGCCACAAAACTGCTGCTCCTTAACAAACGCTGACTAAATTTCAGATAAAAGTGTTTTGGTTAATATATTTGCTCTTGAGTGTCTGCTAAAGTCCAAGGAAATGGAACTTGTGAAACTGACGTGAATGAAAAAGCCAGCAAAGAGGAGAAAAAAAAAAGAAAATTATGAATCGACATGTTTGCTGTGGTGGTGGCACAACAACTATTTCAAAATTTCAAACACATGCGTAAACTAACTGCCAGAGTGGTAGTAAATTAAATATTATTTACTTATGCTCGTACTTGGGGACAGACAGCACTTCACTTGGGATGCCTGCAAACTTAGTGGCGCACTTGGTTATCCATATCAAGGACTGAGAAGGAGCTTCTTTTTCTTCCACAAATCCTTTTCTTTATTGTTTTCTTTTTCTTTTTCTTTTTTCTTCTATTACAAACAACAATCCTTTTCTATTTGCAATAAGAATAAAAATAGATGCAGAAGGAAACTGGGTAGCAAAACACAACAACTTGTTTGGAGTCCAAGTCATCGTGTATATTTCTCACGTCTATTCACACAAGAGACAATTGTAAGACAACATTTTCTTTTTGGTATCATGGAAACTAAATAAACTTCCATCTCAGAAGAAAAGATAAATGGATGCAGCAAAAAAAATAATAAAATAAAATAAAATAAATAACAAACAAAAATAAGATGAGATGAGACTCAGAACGGAGATGATAATTTTTTTTCATTTTTGAAAATGTTTGTGGCAAACGAAGATGGTTGATATCTGAACGATCTGGCACAGTATTTATTTTATGAAACTTTTACTGAAATAAAAAAAGCTTCAACTACTGTAACAAATAAGCCAACAACAATTTTTGTATCTTATTTTTGTTTTAAATCAGAAAAACTTTTATTTAATTTTCAAACCAACCGATTCCCACTTGATAAGCGGTGACTGATGCAGTTTTCGAGAACCCTATATATTCAGATATATAATTTCAGAGTTTTTAAAAATTTATAATAATTTTAAAATTTTTTCGTTAACGATAACTCACGAACGGATTAGCCAATTTTGATCCGGCTTACGGTGATCGAAATGCTTTTTAAGACGTGATTGGTACGTGGAATCGATCGGTGCAGCCTTTTAAAAGTTATTTTGATAAGACACTTTTTTTTAATATCTTGAAATTAACCGGTTCGAATCGGTTCATTTTCACAGGAAAGCTAAGTTCAGGAATGCCCTTCTGTCATCATGTTGTTTTAATTCGATTCAGCGCTTCAAAAGTTACAAGTGGGACACATACTTACGCATACACAAACACACATAAACACACACACAAACACAGACTAGTTATGGAAAGCTTCCTTAAAACGTGTAGATCTGAGGAGAACACGATTTTTTTTCAAACCGTGTTGAAACCAATAATTGCCTGATTTTAGAAAATTTTAAAATTTTTCTGGCAGGAAGTTGAAAATAATAAAAACTTAAAATAATAACACTTTCCAACACAAAATAAAAATATAATTAATTTGCCATTCTTTTCGAGGGCACTAAAAATGAGTTAAAAGTGCAACAACGTTCTAAAAGTTTACCTCTGACACTCATTTTACGGCCTATTTAATATTGCAGGCTTGTGTTGTTTTAGTTCTTAGATCTTTGAAACATTTGTTAAGAAGATTCCGAGCAACTTTTAAGTCTTCTGTAAATCGGAATTTCTGGCAAATTAATTGAAAAAAAAAATTAAATAATCCCATTTAAAACAGACATGCATGTATTTGGAGTATGTTGCGAAAATATTTCTGATGAAATTCTGTTAGAAGTTTCAGAAAACATTTAAGCCGAATAGGCGGGTAAAAATAAAAACCATCAATATAACTGGATGTCGCCCTGCTTAGATTGACACCAAAGAGTTTGTGGTCTGTCGGTTCTATTTGATTGCCTGTGGAAACTGGGCAACCACTCAACCCAACCAATAAAACATGTTCAATTACATTCTGGACAATTGAAAGATGTTAAATGACTCCTTTTTAAAAGCATATAAATTATGAATTAATTTATATGCTTTTTATTATAAAATAAAATTTTCAAAATAAATTGTTAAAAAATTCCAGAGACTTGTGGTCTCAACTGTCAGTGAGTCTTGTTTGCTATTTCGGAATCATCCCCTTTACCGGTTAAATCTGAAATATTGAGTCCTAATAAAATAAAAAAAAATAACGGCAGCATGTTCCTAATCAGTTTATGTAACAGTGAGAAATATTTAATTTTTAAGATACAATTTTAAGAACACAATTTTTAAATTATTTGATACGAATAAAATGAAATGCGACCTTCTCAACACAAAGCAGATTTTTAAAAATGATGATTAAAGTGAGAGAGTTTTTCATAATTTATGATTCGGAGGTGAGGAAAAGTGTGTGAAAATCGTATTTAAAGTCTTAAATTATTTCATATTATAACGCCATAAAATTTTGTTATATGCGAAATAATTAATCCTGTTCATTATGATTTCTGCTTGTGGCATAATTTACAAACAATTCACGCAAAATATAAAACCAACAGCGAAGGAGTTTTACAAAGAAACCCGAGGAAATGAAAGAAAAGTATAAAAAATTTGTGAAAACATCAGCAGAAAATATGAAAGCAAATTAAGTAGTTTCATATTATTTTAGCCATAAACAAAGTAAAAGGATTTTTTAGATCCTTTTTTTTGCAATTTCACAGTATCCTTTGCGGGAAAGTCATAATTTATGTGTCAGAAAAATATCCCCCAAAAGTGTACATAATTATGAGGAGTATTTCATAAATATATTTACGTTTATTTGTAAAAGCGTGTAACCAACTCTGGAATTAATGTTATTATGCGTTTGGCAATTTTAAGGAATTGGGTGAAACCCTTTAAGAGACACGGCGGCGAAAGGTGGGCTTATAAAATAGTACAAAAACAAAGAGGAAACTTACCATTACACTGATGGTGACCAGGCGGCTTCTCATCTGCAATTAGAAAGATATTTAAGACACAATTAATTTTTTTTTATTTTAACTAGAAAAGGGTTGCAAAATAAAAGTGAGAAAAAGAAGTATTGAAATTAATATATGTATATAAAAAAATGATTTAATAAATTATTAAAAATATTTAAATTATTATTCACGCTCAAGTTTAAATCTGCAAGTTTTCAAATGGAATTTCACTCTTAATGAAATTCCAGTTTTCATTAAGAGTGAACTAATTCTAAATAGTAATTTTTTATATTCATCGTATACGGATCAGTACTGAAAATAAATATTTAATAGAAACAAAAATTATTTTTTAATTCGCGGGCTTGAACTTGAGCCTGAATAATAATTCTTGTCTTAACAATTAATCCTTTAAGTTCGTATATTCACATTCATATTTTTAAAAATAACGTTTTAAAAAGGAACCATTAAAATATTTCATTATTGCCATCAACCGCAATACTCTTATACGGGTATAAGAAAAGCATTGAATCCCATTAAACTAGACACGCCATGAGGAAAGAGAACAACAAAAATAGGGCACAAGACTTGCGGGAAAAGGCAAACAAATTACCTTTTCGTTTATCGAATTAACTCGAATTGTAGCGCATTTATCTTTAACGGGTTAACGTGTATCACGATTTCCAAGCCAGCAAACAAACACACACTCGAATATATTCTTTTAGTAGCCCTTTTTCGTTATTTATTTTACGTTTAATCCACCGAAAAAAAATAAGGAAAATAATTTCTATAATTACACTTTTCTTCAAACAAGATTTTTTACTTTATTTTTTATTTTTCGGAAAATGGATTTTTATTTATTTATTTTATAATTTTTCTTTTTTTTTTTTTGCTTTTAGTTTTCCATTTTCTGGTTGTTGCTTTTAAAACTCATAGTCACACTGGATGAAGCATTAATTTGTTTCACATTCGCCCATACTAAACAACGCAAAACATCTGAAAATACAGCAGCCCAACTTGGCCAAATCTTTTATCGTGTAATTCTCGCTTTATTCTTTCTTCTTTATAATTTTAATTTTTTTTCTTGCGCATTTTAATCCAACACTCAGCTGGTATATTTTCAAAATGGCTAAAATCCGCTTAGCCTGCGTGCGAGTGTATGTTTTGTGCTTTAAAATTGCTTAATAAGGCGAACTTAAGGAGAAGAAAATGAGCTGCTTAAATGCTGATCAACGGCAAGTTTTAAAGAAAACTGATTGAAATTCAAAAGTACTTTTTAGGCAAACCAAAAAAAGATTCAACAATTTTGTGAACATAAACTGTAGGGCAATTTTAAATAAGTAATTCTTTCTAATCGTTCAATTATTTTGATATCTTTCATTCGAGTTTCGTATGATTTATTTTGATTTTATATAGATATAAATTCATTTAAAACTTGTCAATTAAAAGACTTATTAAGTACTTTAATTTCAAAAAAACTTAATTTTTACCCCAGTGCTTTCATTGTATTTAAAATAAGTAAAAGTGCTATATTCGTCTTCACCAACGTACGTCTGGCTTTCTATATATTTTTAAGTGCCAATTTTGTTCTTCCTAAATTTTAATATAGTTTTAGTTAGCAAAAAAAACAACTTCAGTTGCCTTTTGGTTACTTTTGTGAATAAAAAAATATCAATTTTCCACCCCTGGAAATGAAGTTTTAATTTTTTCCATTTCTTTCTTACCAATGCAAATCTTCATGATGTATAAAGCGGTTTTATTTAGGAAAAACTTGAAATTTTTAGTTATTACAAGTACTACAAAATACTGAATGAGCCAAAAAAAAACTTCCATCCCTGGAATTTTTTTTATTATTTTTTTAGTTTTTAATAGACAATTGAGGCTTCCCGAAACATGGGTTCAATTTACAAAAAAACAACAAAATAATTGGTTTTGGGTATTAATTTTGCGTCGAGAAATAGGAGTAAGCTTCCCAGCTCTGGAACCGTATTTTAGATTTTTTTAATTACCATACCACTCTATTTAAATTCATTTCCCATCCATCAGTGCAGGAACGAAGTCTCTAGCTCTTTTGGGACAACCAATTTCACGTACAGAAAGACGGACAGACGGACATCGTCTCAATCGTCATCGCTATTCATAAGCATCCATAATATATATATTTTATGGGGCCCTATATTAATAAAGAAGACATTATACACGGAATGACAAATCCTTTGAGGGTATAAACAATTCAATAATACAGCGGTGGCAAATTTGAGGTGACAAAGAATATATGACTGTTAAATGAAAATGTCAAGAAATGAGTTGCCATCCTTTTACACTTATTTAATAAAAACATGGAAATTTTTTAGCATTTTATCCAATACTCTTAACAAAATAAATTTAATTGTAAAAATTTCCTTAAAATGCTGAATATTTTACGGTACTATTTTGTAAAATTCGAGCAGCTTTTCCTCGTAATCAGGCAACTCCTGAATTTTCGTCGCTGAATTCCAGACTCCCTCACGGCACTGTTGCTGACAATAGACACAAAATAATGTACTAATAGTGGGCGTAGTGTTGCAAACATGACCGATAGACAGCATCACCAGAGGAGCTTTTTGTAGCATTCTGCTTAAAGATTTTAATCTTCTTCACGCTTTTAAATTCCAACACGTTCAAGATCTACAGCCAGCCGAACATTAATCGAGTCGAACGTTTGGGAATTGGCTAATACGGATCGAAAACAACGCCTATTTCAACAAAAACATCTGGTATGATGAGGCCCATTTTCATTTAAGCGGTCGCGTAAACAAACAAAATTGCCATTCAAGAGGCTCACAAAACCCAAAAACAGTTGTCGAGATATCTTTATATTTAAAGAAAACGACTGTATGATGCGGTTTGCAGTCAGGTGGCATCATTGGTTCGTATCTTTTTGAAAATGAGCTACTAAACGCCGTCACCGTTGATTCTCTGCGCTATCTTATCAGGATAAGCGATTTTTTGTGGTTACATTCGGCTAATGTTGACAGCAGTGGCATTTTTTATTATTAATTGTTTTTATTTTTGTTGTAAATCCATCGGAAATCGAACCCACAACCATTGAACCGACAGGCCAGCATTGCTACCCGGTTTGGTTTCATTAAGTCTGCGCCTCAAGCCACATAATTATAATTTCTTAATTTGGCGATAATTTCTTAAATTGGCGATTTCAATTGGCCGCCTCACTCTTGTGATTTAGCGCTGCTGGATTTTGTTAAGTCTTTCTGAAAGACTGGATTTACGTGAACAAACCACAAGAAACTGATGCTTTGAAGGACACAATGCGGCGCTGCATTGACGGGGTGGGTAAAAGATGGTACAAATTTAAAAAAAGGGGATGTCTGCCGACTTCCTGAAAATGGTCAATTTGTATGTTTAAGTCCCAATTTTCTATTTTACACTGGTTTCAACGAAACTGAATTTGTAGACCAAAAAATGTCCTTCCCAGTAAATTTACTTCCAAACCTTGAATTTGCCCGCTTCACTTTATCCATAAATTCAAAAAGAATGCCGGTTTATGTTCCTGCATATCTCCCTGATTAAAAATATGACGGACTTGTTAACCAAAAATCATTTTAAATATTTCAATTTTAATATTTAAAATGCCATGACGTCGTTAATAAAATATTCCATTAAAATAAGCAAAATTCCATTCAACTAATTTTCTCTGCAAAAATGTTGGCAGCCTTCCATTTCAATCATAAATATTGCAAATTAATTCATCATGTGAATTATTTCACATTGTGTTCGTGTGTAATTTATGCCATCCATGTTGTGTTGCATTGTGTCGTGCAATAGAAGAATGTTGCGTAATTTATTTTAGTACAACAAACGTGTCATTTATGAGTTTCGAGAGTTCTAGTGAAATACTTTCGCTAACACTAACTTGTAAATATTTTTCAAATCACAACCCCACAAACTCAACACACAATATAAATGGAGAGAATAAAATATATATTTACACAATTACATAGAATAAATAATCTATTGCTGATATTTTATTCGAACGAGAGAGAGAGAGAGAGAGTACGCCCGCAAAGTGTTGGCACCCGGCAGGTGGAGTAGAGAACTTTTCGTTCAGATATATTTTCGGAGAGGGTTTGATATTTTTTTAAATCTTCTTTCACTCGGCGTTCAAAAGTAGAGTTTAATAAATGACATATTAAATCAAAACAATTATGCCAAGTTTTTGAGATGTGGTTATCACACCGACATGGTTTTAATGCAGCCTGGTTTTACTAAACCCTGGTTTTAATATTCAAGCCAACTGTTAAAACCTGGTGTTACCCTACAAAACAATTTTGTTAAAAGCAACTTGAAACCATTTTTGAATTGGCTTGAAGTAGGTTTTATAAAATGCATCCTTGTTTTTGCCTGTTTTTCTTCTGTGCTCAGTTGAGTGCTGCCAAGTTTTATATTGGAAACATCTGATAATGTCATGAGCATCTATATTTTTTCTTTCAGAATTTGTTTGAATTTATATAAAATAAAGTATTTTTGAAGCATTTCCATATTTTTGAAATATTAATTTGCAAAATATAAAATAATTCTTATTTTGCACTGTTTTTTTTTTATACAAACAGCTGCAAGTACAGTTTGTACATTAAGTGTTATAAAATCTAGAATAAAATACTCCAACAACTGCAGTAATTTTTATAAGAGATTTAATTTATTGTGATTGAATTAATGGAATAATCTGCCTGTTAAAACCTGAGTTTATTAAATCGAAAATGTGAACGCAAAATCACACTTTTTAATGACTTTAATGCTAAAACCAGGTTGTAACTTTCAGTGTGAAAATATAATTCTTTTTTAATTTTATATTAAGTTTAACGTCGTCTGAAATTATAATTTTTCTGAAACAATTTGATTTTTTTTTTATTATTATTTCATTAAAGACCAAGATTTTCAGAAAAATTAAGCGGTTCCATCAAAATTCAAATCTGTTTTCAGATTAACTAACCCTGGTTTAACTGAGATCTCGAAAAACCATCTTTAAGCGTGTTTTAAAGTGAAGTGAAACAGATTTAATAAAATTCTTGTATTTAACAAGACTTCTTCAGATATTAACTTTCTAACTGCTGGGCAAATTTGTATCCAGTGCGTTTGTAGGGGTTGCCGGAAAATTTGTAACAGAGAATTCAATAAAAGCAAAAAAATACTTCATTCAAATTAATTCCTTTTTAATATCTCTTTTCCCGGTTATTTCAAGTTTAATTAACTTCATTGAATTTATCAAAGAATATATAACCTTTTCACGATGACATTATTTTATTTAAAAGCTCTGCGAAACTTCATGAGCCGCATACCCTTATGGGCGATATAAAAATATATATATTCTGTAATAATATTATTATCATAAAACTTTATTGTTGACATTCATTTACATAAAAATTGTAACACACTCACTCACACACACACGGATGATGTTGCTTTTGTTACAAAATATTATCATAAAAATAGTGAATATTTTAACACGTTAACATGCCATTGTTATATAACGGGATATGAATTATTGCTACACACAGTGGTGGCCACGTAAATAGGCATGACATTTGTAGATTTATTATTTGGAAAATAAATACTCCTTAAATCGAAATTAGTTCAAAGGAAAATATTTTTTGTAATAATTTTTAATTAAGACGCTTCTAAAACAAACAGTTGACAACACTGCTGCTGATTTCATAGCCAAACCCTTAAGGATTTAACAATTATGTTTGCCGGTAAATATTTTCTTTCCTTAACTCGTAAAAAAGCAACAAGAACAATAATTAAATTATTACTCGCGACAATCATGAGAGTAATTTATTCTAACTACAACTACTTCTAAGACTCTTTCATTATATTATTTTTTTAAAGTAACTGACACATTCGAATTTATTTACTCCGAAATCAAGGAAATTTAAATGTACACAGAAACAAAATTTAAGATATGGAAAATAGGCCATGAAGAAAGATGATAAAACGGCAGCACTTGACAAAAGGGAGTTACCATCGGTTTGTTGTAGTTCTCGTATCGTTTTTCATTATAAAATTCCAACATATAAAACTGTTGCCCAATTCAGCTAAACCATGTAACAGGTGGTAAAAAAAATACAAGAGAGTGCTGATGGGGAAAGTGCAGCGACATTTGAAAACAGCTATTCTGCTCTGCTGTGTAAGTTTAATATATAGAAGTGATATTGACTTCCCATTGCGTTTTGGAATAATTATCATATCTTTCTGAATTAAAAACACTTTTCAAAAAATTATTCTATTCAAATTAAATTATGAAACTAATTTATTGCTCCGACAACCAGTTTCAAATCTATTCAAAATACAATTTTAGCAATAACCACCACTTAACAAATTCTAAATAATTTACTAGGTCGTGAGGACTTCTGAAATCAATTCCCTAATTTTGTAAATCACTTACACTTAAAGAAATTTATATGCACTCAAAAACAAAATTTCAAGAATGTTTAATCTTGTGAAATTTAGTTTCTATTAAATTTTGAAGGGCAAGGCAACGCCTGAAATGCTAAATATTTCAACGGGATGAACAAAACAACAAAAATTTTTTGTTGTTTTTTTTTTTTTTTCAATAAAAGAGCTAAAAGGCCTGATTCATAAAAGATATTTCATTTCGTTATTCGTCTCGCTTGATATACAAAAAACAGGGCCAAATGCGGCAACGCCTCTTTTTACAAGAATACTTGCATTTCGGTTCACTATTTTTGTCAGCTCATTTAAAATTTTTTTTTAACTTTTTAATTCCATTTTCTTAAAAAGAATGTGTTTTAGTTTTTTTTTATTTCTTTCTATTTTTATTTTATTTCAATATTTTTTGCAAAAGTGTAGTTGCACATTATGAAACACACTAGAAACCTTGTATAAGTGCAATGTGGCGTATGAGTAACATTGTAAATAATATCGAGTATACGCCTGGAGCAACAATACAAAAAAAAGAGTTGGATAAAAACAAACAAAAGTGAAGCTAATAAAAAGCGTATTAGAATAGCTCTCAAGGTGATCCCATGCTTAAACCTCCTGACAAAAAGTGAGTCCGCTTGCCAATTGATAGTCAATTTGCTGTTCAAGGACACAGTTAAAAATTTGCGCAGGACATGACTTTATTTATCAATTTACGCTAGTTTTTTATTGTACTGAAATATATTTAAGAAAACTAAACACAAAAAGTTTATTACAAACAAAACTTGAAAGTAAAATTGATATCATATTGATTCATAGTTTTCAAACGTATGAGTTTGTTTGTAAAAAAAACGGACAACAGCATTCGAACTTGCAATACAACCTGACGGTGTTGCACTCAAGTTAAACTGAATATTTATTTGGCAATAAAAACTCTGCCTCCATACTCACACACACAATCGATACATTTTAAAAAGTTTTTTCCATAAATTTATAACTCTTTCAGCTATTTTATAAATCCCTCAATAAAAACAATTAAAACCCCCAAAATTACAAAAATTAAATTTAATAAAATAAAATCTTCCTGCCGTAGTCGGCAACAATAAAACTATTTAAAAAAAATAATACTGAAGCACTCGCCAATAAATTCTTTACAGCAATTTTAAGCTTTTATTATTATGCACATGGAAATTTAAAAAATAAAAAAAGCCTTGCGAGGATCATAAATATGCAAATTGATAATAAATTTATCATAAATCAATAATGAAATAATTTTTGTGTATCTTTAAAAGCAAACAGAGAACGAATAGATGTTTTATCGTGGCTTTTATATTTTCATTTGCCTGAAAATTAATATGAAGGCATAAAGCACTCACGATTTTATTTCCGTTTCCGTCAGTCACACACACACACAAACACACACATGTATACACATATTTGCCAACAATAGATGCCCAACAAACATTTTATATATGCAACGACTTTTCGTCATCATCCATAATTAAATTTAATTTTTTATAATATTTTATTATTTTTTATTATTTTTATTAGTCCTTTTCTCTTTGCAAACGGGAATACGATTGATATTGATAAAATTATTTTAAAAAATCTTAGAAAAATCACATGTTTACACTTTTTCATGATTTCCATTGCGAATTTAGAGTTCAGCGCAACTCTCTTAAATTTTTGTATTACTTAATTTTTTTTCAAAATTTTACCCGCGCTCAGGTTGTAACAACTGCTCATGCAATGCTTTGCAGCAAAACAGGAGGCTAATGGTATAATAAAATATTATATAGGGTGTTTTATAGAGGTATAATATTTTAAGCTGGCAAAACTTCTTTGACTGGCGCCCTATTCGTCAACTACCAAGTGATTTGCGTTAAATTTGCTTTGGCATTTCAACATGACACTAGACTGATTGACGCCGCTTGTCGAAACTACTGAGTTTAACACTAGAAGTGCCGCTGACTCATTTTTGTTCCGCAAGTAAATATGATAGTACCATAACAACTTCGCAATTTTGTAGTTTTCGTGAAAGTTCTTTATATTTAATGATTTTAAGCATTTCAGTTCAAAAGTTGCAATAGTTTTTTAGTGACTTAAGAAACTTTTGAACAAAAAATATAGATAAATAGGACATGGAAAAATATAATCAACAAAATCATCATCGGTTTGTTGTAATTCTCGTATCCCTTTTTATAACAAAATTGGTACAACTAGAAACGATTTCTCACATTCAACTAAGAATGTGATAAGAAATAAAAAATACACGGCAGTACTGATGATGACAGTGTAGGGGCTTTCGAAAACAGCCGTTCTGCTCCAGCTGTGTCAGTTGAGTATATAACAGTGATATGGACTTTCCCTTGTACTTTGGAATATTTATCATGTCTTTCTGAATTAAAAACACTTTTCGAAGAATCACATTGTAAAATAAAATTTATTTAAAATAAAATTTAATTTAATTTTTTATTAAGTTTTTTTTAGTATTCATAGATTAAAAGTTTGATATGAATGACATAAAAATTCGTGGCGTATTTTCTGAAAAATTCCAAAGTCATAATTTTTTCACGGTGGCAGTTTAAGGGGCACTGCAACTTTCGGTGTTTCTAGTGTTAAACTAAAAGATCTGTTAACTAATAGACCGACTAAAAGATTATATGAATACTCCGCTATCCAACGCCCTTAAAAAATAATTAAGAATTATTAAGAAAGTCAAAATCATATTAAAGGAAGGCTCGACAAGTTACATGATGTCTATACAATTCTATTTAACGCCTTAAAGTAACTCAAAGTTTCTTTGCTACAGGATGAACAGCAGGACTCAATCGATATCGATCGAAATTTCCATATAATTCATATACAAATTTCAACAGGTATGAGATGCCATAATCTGTCCCCCGGATTCAAATTATGGCACTTGATGTCGATGGAAATGTTTGCAGAAATTGTATTGAAATTCCGTTTTATATCGAGTGCTCTAATTTGATCCCCGGGTTGATGTTAATCCAATAATTTTTCAAATCGACTTAAGTTTCTACCCTTTAGCAAGTAAATCATTTTAACTTCAAACACTTCTTTTCGTCGTTGGTCAAGTTTTAGATCTTCCGCAAGTAGCATTCGACTTGTTCACTGGGCAGGTGTTCATAAGTAGGCGCACAGACTCTCGCACATTCAATTCTGTTTGCATTCAATTTATTTTACACGAATTGTCGTGGCCATTAAACGTAAAAACAATTGTTATACACATACAATTTTGTGTATGTGTGTGCGTGTGTGTGTGTAAAGTATATGGTGTCGACAACTGCATAATTGTGACATTACACTTGATATACACACCCACACACACACACATATATATTTACGCACCCAAAACCAGAGAGTGTTAACCACTCACATGTGAATGTGTGCAGGAATATGTCTCGTTGGGTGCCGAATGCGTATGCACTCTCTTGTTCTCTTTTTTAGTGTGCGTTTCGGCACTCGCTCACACACTGACTGACTTACACATTTTTGTGTGAGTTGCTCTTTAGTGTGGTGTGTTATTTAATTTCCTTTTTCCTTCATGAATACAACTAATCCGGCGTTTGGAGCGCATATTCAACACATATTTATCGTATTCTTCTCTTCGTCTTTCGTTTTTCATTGACTTTAATTTACTTTGTGTCGCACACTCTATTTTGTGCACACGTTCGAGGCAGCAAAACCGCGCAAATATCACTCACATATTATGTGGTGTTAAGTGGAGTTGTGTATGTATATGCATGTGTGTGTGTGTGTGTGCATGCACGCATTTGTATATATGTAAAGTGGTTTTTGATGTTACCCAAATCTTTTTGTCACATTGTATGTATGCGTGTTTGTGTGTATGTGGGAGCGTATGTTTGTGTTTATTTCGTTTTATTTTTACGAGCAAATTTATTCAATACACTGAGTAGAGTTACACACACATACAAGCAAACTACAAGTCTTCACATTTTTAGCCGCTTGTACGTACAAGTTTAATATAAATTTTTTTCTTTCGGGTATGCGTGTGTGTGCACTTATGGCCGTAATGTATGCACACATTCTCAACATAAAATGTTATTAAATATTTCAATTATGTTTTCGAAGGCGTTGTGGGTGTCGAAACATTAAACAACTCGGTTAAAGTTTGTGAAAACGTATAATAACTCACAGACTTGCCCTAAAATAACATATGCGATGTCTGTTTAAAATATCAGGTGAATTTTGAAAATTCGTAAGCTACGTACGTTAGATAGAAGTTTTTTTTTTTAATTTCCTGCTAGAAAAATTTTAAATTCTTAAAGATCGGGGAGTGATTAGTTACACTCCTTTTATGAAAATGTCGAGTTCTCATCAGAGCTCGACGTTGTAGGGCCACAGGAAACTTCTCTGAGTGCTTCTGGAAGGCTGTTGTTATGTATGTGTCTGTTTGTGTATGTGTCTGTTTGTGTGTGTGGTTCAGTGTCTGTGTATATGTATGTGAGAGCATGTGGGTATGTATAGAGTGTATGTGTAAGAGTGAGTATGTGTGTGTGTGTGTTCATGTGTATATGTGTTCGTGTGTATGGGTGTTCGTGTGTATGGGTGTTCGTGTGTGTGTATGTGCTCGCGTGCGTGTATTTGTGTGGTTGTGTGTGTATGTGTGTATAACTATATGATCCGCTTGAACGGCTGAACCGAACCAAACCAAACTGATGGCATTCTAAGTTCTGCGCAACGTGGAACTGATTTGGACCGGAAGAATTTCAGAAAATCCAAAATTATTTTTGGAAAAATGTATTCAAAAGCGTTTCTTTTAATAATTTTTTAACAGTTTTATCGATCGTTTTCACAAATTAGTCAGCTCTTTGAATTGAAAACCCACGTCACCATCGGCTCAAAATCGGTCAACCCGTTGGTGAGATATAATGAAAGAAAACTAATCAGAAAAAACTGATTTTCCCAAAAACAAAATCCGACTTGTATGTATCTGATCAGTTAACGTAGGCGAGCTTTGCGAACGATTCAAAAGATGGTTTTTTGTCCTGCAACTTTGAATACAAAAATTCACAACTTTTAGTTGTTTGGGGGTAATAAAATTACGTTGATATTAAAGATATTGAATGAAGTCTATATCCATAGATATAGTCGAGTAACGAGACCTTCAAGAGTGCCACTTGTCTGTGTACGGGGACATGCAGGCTGATCTGGGAACCGTATTGCGGATGGAATTGCCAGACAGAGGCCAGACTTGCTGGCTTTAATAAAACGCCGTTTTACTGGGGTTCTTTTATCGCGTTACACGTTTCAATTCAAAACAAATCACGCAAATTTATTCAGAACAGGTGGTTAAGTGTAGTAAATTACTACGCCTTTAGATCCACGCGGCCTTGATATTATATGAGAAAAGTATCCGATAGATTTGACAAGGATCGTTTGCTTCAATGGGCGACTGCTCTAATAAAAGTCCCAAACGTTGGAATCCAAAATTACTGCAGGGGCTGGAATGAATAAGGCCAGGACGAAATAGTGACCTACGTAAGAGCATCTGCACTCACCCCAACTTTCGTCCACACCTCTTCAATGTAGTAAATATAGAATTTAGCAGACTGTCCTTTTTTTTAAATAATAAAGAATTGTTTGCTGTGACGTCACGCTGCTGTGGGGCACCACAAAAGGAACAGAGACAACAGCCCTTTGAACCTAAAGCTTTCTATATTTTATACAAAAACAACAACACTATACCAAAATTCGATTATGCCTCCAAATCTTTTTGCAACACTATTAATTTTGAATCTGAAAATGTTGACCATTCAAACAGAATTGAAAAAAATATTATTCCAACGCTGCAGTTTATCCATCAAATTGTTCGCAGCTTTGGAGAATGTAATTGAGTGAATGCATTCTTTTTTTATTTAAAAGCATTTCGTTTAAATTTCATTGCACATGTTTGCTGAGTTCTTGTAACAACATTTCAAATTTCTTATGCAACCAAAAATATCATAATCACTCCGAATTTGCATTCGAATGAACTGCACACAGACAATATAAAAACAAGTCAATGGACAACGTTGACTAAATACAAACAAATTTCTCATTCGATTAATTCATTAATTAGATTTACGATTATATTTACATTGTCGGTTGGCATTAATCCCTGTGGTCGAGTATGAAAAATATGTATTCGTGTGTCTTTGGGCCACACAAAACCAGAACGTTGTTGTTTGTACACACTCTGATCTGTTGTGGAACATGTTTCCTATCAAATAACTACGGAAATGTGTAGCAGCAGGATAAATGGTAAATGGGTAGTGGCAGTGGCAGTGCACGTGAACAGTGCTTCATATAATTAAAGGGTGTTTTTTATATAGAGGTGTGCAACTTTAAAATGGGAATAATTTTCTATGTGTTATAAACTTCCCAGACACTCAAACCGGTATGATATTTCCTATAACCGATTTTCCTCCAGTTCCGTCACAATGCATCGCATATGTAGGGGCCATCCCCTGAGTTCTGATCCAAGACAAAGAAGCCGGTGATTTATATTCAGTTTGCTTTGGCATTTGAAAATGAATGGAAGTGATTGACGTCTGAAGAGGGGTTTCAAATTGAGAAAAATTATTTTGAAAATCATGTTACGACATCGATCGCAGATTCAATTTATTTTAGATCAAAATTTCGATCGATATACCAGTATTTTAACACAATTCAGTCTGGTGTTGAATTTTTTAAAACTACAAAAATAAGAACGGACTGACGCTGGAGGGGCGCTTCCAAATTGTGTGAATTTATTTAGAAAATTTAGATATCGCGCGAATTTCGTTTACCAACGAACTTCCTTTTTGTATAAATGGACGCATCAATAAATAAAACTGGCGCATTTGGAGGAAGAGAGAGAGAAAGAGAGAGATAGAGATAGAGATATATAGAGAGACAGAGAAGATAATCCTGGAGTCACGGTCACATCCAGAAAAACTGACTCTTTTGTTTGCTTTACTGGCTGGTGAAGGAATCATTTGCCCGCACTTCTTTAAGAGCGCTGCTGGTCAGAACGTTACAGCCGATGGTGATCACTACAAAGCCGTGGTTTCTGATCTCTTCGTTCTTTAATTGAACAGCCGTAGTGTACAGGAGCTGTAGTTTCAACAACACGGCGCGACATGACGCACAGCGCGTGCCACAAATGATTTATTGAAAGAAACACTTGAATTCCGTTTCGTGAATTGACCGCTGCGATCGTGCGATTTCACTCCTCTAGACGTGGGAGTATTTGAAGTCGCTAGTCCACACCGATAAGACCCAAAACAATTGACTACGTAGAGGATAACATTCGTCGTATCGTTGCCACATTTTTTGAAAAAAGTCATAAGAAAATTAGAATTTCAGATCAGAATAGGTCCGGCGGTCGTAAGCCGCCGGACCTATTGTAATGATATTATAATGACAGAAATATCCAAAAAAGTAAATTTCAAGTTAATCTACAAACTTAATCTTCCATTTCTATACCTCCTTAAAAAAACACCCTTTACAACAATGCTAAACAGTTCATGCAGCTGTGGTTCGCGTGTAAAACCGCGTATGTCTTACAATCAGTTTATTAGAAAGAATCATTTATGATCATTAACTCTTTTAAATGGACTTCCACGGCCGGGTGGAAACCCATTCGAGTGAAAAAAATATTCTTTTCCTGCTCAACACGATTCCATTTCAAAGTGATACAAATTAATATAAACAGTTATTCATGAAAACCGCATACGCACCGCATGACATGTTCAAACGTATTAATTCATGTGTAGTTACAGATATTCGGTGCACAGACCACATCTTCGTACGAGCCATTATGTTTGTAGGTTTAAATGCGTGTGCACGCCGCGTGTGTACGTGTTTATGGAAGAGGTGCTGGGAGTATTTGCACGTCTGTATTGTGTGTGTGTGTGTGTACAATATGTAGCAATTATGCTCACATACGATTTGTATGTGTGAGTACTTAGTAACGTTGAACACCATTTCAGTTTGTAGTTACAAATTCAGACTCTATAAATAGTAACAACATCAACATGCTGTTTGCTTTTATTGCACTCACCAGGCACACACACACACAACTACAACTTGTACACTATTTAGGATATGTTTCTATGATAATGTACGCTTGTATGTGAGTGTATGTATGTGTGTATATGTATAGTCAGTGTATGTGTACACACCTGTTTACGAAGCTCTCTGTGTGTTGGTAATAGCAACACTAAAAAGTCATTGCCTTGTTGAGATGTATTTATCCCTGAATTCTTAACTTTGAATTTGTTGTTTGTGTGTGCAGGAGAGGGCGAAAGGCAGTTCAGTTTAAATATTACGGCCATCTGATAAATTCTATAGAAATTTATTAATTTTGTATAGAATAATTGTATCGCAAAGAACAGGAAAGGGTTTCGATAATATTGTGAAAGATTTGCTGACATGCCACTTTAAATTTAGTCTTCAAAAATAACGGTGTCGGGTGTGAGAAAGAGGGAGAGAGAGAGAGAGGGAGAGCACTTAAGATGACACATAGAAGAAACCGAACCGTATAAAATTTTATGCAGACTGAGGGTAAATTGTTCAAGCAAAGCTCGCACCGAATATATGAACGCAACTTAAAAGAATTATTTATAGTCCATCTTTTTACGGCCCCAAAGGAAAGTTGCTTCATAAATCCAACAAAAAAATTTTATTAGATTTTTATCAAAACTCCCATTCACAATTCTAATGAAAATCTCTTTAATATTTTGAAAGACTTCCATTGAGTTTCATTGCAAAAATATTTCATCGACTATGAAAACAACATTTTGTAAGTTTTTTGAAACTTTTTTATATATAAAAATATTTAAATTTTTGCTCAATATTATTTAAATATCTGTGAACAAATTACAGCATTCGATATCGATCGAAACTTTAACACAATTTAAATAAAAATTTCGTTTTTGTGTTAATTTAATATCGGTCGAGACTTCAATACAATTGAAACAAAAAAATTCGTTTTTGTATTAAGTTCCTTAAGACTTAAGTAAAGTAACTTCCACTTGTTATAGTATCTATGAAATGTATTCGTTGTTTCAATAAAGATTTCAATGAAATTAGGAAAATCTGATATATTAAATGCACACAGATTTTGCAATTTATTTGAGCAGGTGCCAACCAAAAATAGTTTTCCCAAAATTCTTTAAATTTAGTATCGATTATTTTTCCTAAAAATTGCATTTAAAAAATTCAAAGTGATCAAGTGCGAGGTTTTAGATAGTTCCTAATAAGCATTTCGCTGGGCCTAGCGCAGATCATCGGGGACCCGTTTACCCAATATTTCTGAGAATAACTAAATATATTATGGGCACGAGATCATTCTGAATTTTTTGAAAAATATTAAAAAAAATAATCAGCACGATATTAAAGTTAAAGAGTTTTCAACGGCAATTCGCTAAAAAAAAAAGTACCAAAAGTTGTTTTGTATGATCATTTCAATGTTTGAAAGAAATTATTTCATTGTATTGACGATCCTGTTTCATTAAATCAATGCCATTATTTAATATTATTAATTAATTAACTTCACTTTAACAATGAAGTTATTACATTGAATAAATGCAATTATTTTGTTCTATTGATGATTTTAATTTCTTGTATCATTGAAATTGTGTCATTGTATCAATGAAATTAGTTCGTAACATCAACGAAAGTATTTCATTTATTTGACAAAGTTTTCAAAAAACTATTTATAATGAAAGTTGTTTATTAATTCAGTGAAACGTGATGTTGGTTGCATTTTAATAAAAATTGCTTTCAAACTTTATTGAATTATATAAGTATATATATAACTTTATATTATTGGAAGTAGTGATAACAAGTTCTTTCAGTGTAGTTTTGATTTTCTGAAGAAAAATGTTTTAAGCACAGTGGCCATAGAAAACTCAAATCTAATAATATTTTGTCAAGTCCTATTTTTACAAGTTAGTAAATGACTTTACAGTTACAATGGCTTTAAATGTTACAGTGGAAACATTTTAAGTTTTTAAAATTTTAAGTTTTAAAATAAATTAATTTTGGAAACTCAATAAAATATTAGAAAAACTTGTGCTATAAAATTTCTATTTATTAAATTTTCGGCCACAAGCTCTCAAATAGGCAGAAAAGTGTGAGATAATTAAAACGGAGGGGGAAAGTCAAAAAAAGATTTGTTTCCATGGTTCCCGCCATTCCCAAAAATATGTATTGAAAATCCCCGAATTTGCGTTTTCCAGAATTTTAATTAATTTGATTGTGCCACAAAATTTCTTTTTATTAAACTTTCAGATAAAAGTTTTCAAATAAGCAGAAAAGCGTGATGTAATTAAAGCGGAAAGAAAAAATCAAAATCAATGTGCTTCCGTGATCCCCGCAATTCCCAAAAATATTTATTCAAAATCCCTAAATTCGCATTCGGGCATAGACATTTTAATTCAAATTTACGACCTGTTCGCGGATATCAAAATAATTGTTTTTGTTTTTATTTTTATTTTAAATGTTATTTTCGCCTTTAATGTTATTTAATGGCGTTTTCTTTTCTAGAAAACATGTAACATTCTTTCAATTATTTACCAAAAAGTGGGGGTTTCGAAAAGTTTGAAAACAGAAATAATTTTTCGTGAGGGATGTTGGATTCATTTCTAATGTTGCCATTTTCTGTTAAAAAGTGTGAAAAATTTTGCACTATTTTCTGGAAAAGAAATCGACGTAAGAGAAATATCTTCAAAATTTTGTTTTTTTCTTATGAATTTCATTTCGGTGACGTGATTTACACGACTTGGCCCTAATTTTCATATTTTTCTTTACTTATTTATGTAAGTACTGGTTTTGCTAATTGTACTCTAACATATAATAAAACAATTTCTGCATGAAAACTTCCTCACAATTTCTATTGAAACTGCAGCATTCTTCAGTCCAAAACACTTTTCCAAATTGATAACTCAAACGCGTTTGGAATTGTCTGCAGCATTTGCAAATTTTTCCAAGTGAAAATTACAAAATCTGTACCGAAATATTTACTTGCTTGTGTGTTTGTATTTGAAAAAGTGTGTGAAAAATTTATTTCCTACCAGCAAAACAACATCACAAGAGAGAAAATATCTCGATGCGAACGAACACAAGATTAATTTGCAGTTCCTTTTTAAATAAATTCATACATCGAACACATTCAGAAAAGTCAATTTATTGATGGAAATGTAAGTGTCCTCAGCAGTTGTTTTACTACCAGCATTTATCTGAGCAAGAGGCTTTTGTTATTGTTGCTGTTGTTGTTTTCGATATATTTTTTTGTTGTTGTTGTGAATGCCATGATGTTTCGTTCAAGTATACAAAATACAAAAACAACACACACACACACCTATTTTCTGTTATTCTGGCTTTTGTTTTTCTTTTTCTTTTTTTTTTTTGTGTTATTGTTTTCGATGTTTCCATAGTTCGAGTTTTCATTTCTGTTGTTGTTAATAAGAGGAAATCAATGTGGAGAATAACCCAAATTTCTTGTTTTCCAGTGACAGTGATGTCAATGCTTCGAAAGACTTTTATCTTTTTGACCCACTAAAAGCGCACTTCTTTTGCTTTTTCTCATTTTAAAGGACCATTCTGTGCGATGAGAAAGGAAAACTGTTCTTCCCAACATGAGATGCAGTCAAAGTTAAATAGTCCTGCATGCCACCTAGAAAGAGTGTGACCAGCATTTGCTGGCTATTTTCAAAAAATTGGATCTCGAATCTTACCGACATTGCCAACTTAAGATGCTGATCAACTTTTTTTTGTTACTTTTTTTATGAGTAGGACGAGCACTCAGAGGACGACCCCTACATATGCAATGCATTCGCGCTGGAACTGAGATGATCAATTTTGGGAGGGGAGGGTGAGAAGCGTTAGTGTTCGTGGCCATTCAATTTAGACTTTCTCATATTGAAAGCGAGGGGGAAGACCTCTGTAAAATCATAACTAAGAAATTATAGAAGTCAAAAAGGAGGGACACTCGATTCGACACGGAAGACTTCTTTAAAAAGTTCGTTCCACATATCAACTGTCGGGCTAAAAAGCGAGTTCTCTGTTAAATGCGTTGTGTGTCTCAGTAAAGATCCCAACAAAAATGAATGAGTTCTGAATTAAATTCGTAGAGACCTCAAAGAAGAAGGAGTTTTGGCACAACCGCATTCTAAGTAAGAACACTCTCCTTGCATTGATGCGTTTTGTCACCCTCTCTTGTCCACGTAAAAGAGAGTAACTTTTAAATAGATTTTACTGCAGCGTCTGTTGGATGGTAGTAGTTTTTCATTTTCGGTCGGATGTTGGTTACACAATTTGTGTGAAAATAAGATGGAGTGAAGTAAAACATAGACAGTCTCTAAATGCTTCTCTTAAGATTGTATAGGGTGTTTTTTTATAGTGATACAAGTTTGAATCATACTAAAACATAGTAATATATTTTTGATATCAATTAAACTGTCTTTATTGGATAGAAAATTTTTTGACATTAATGTTTAAATATGACTTCGGCCATGTGGCCGCCAAGGCTGGCGCAATGTGGAACACCAATTTTCACAAACAGTAATATTCTGACCATTATCGTTTTTGGAAACACTTGGGCCAATGACTTTGCCAGCCCATAAAACAAACCAAACAGTAATTTTCTGTGGATCTGATGGTGTTTCGACAAAATCATGTCAACTCTTCTCATTCCAAATGCGACAATTCTGTTTATTTACGTACCCATTCAACAAAAAATGGGCTTCATCGGAAAATGAAATTTTGAATGGACGAAGTGCACGATAAGTTTGACGAACAGAACAATTATTTTGATTAAAAATTTCCACAATTTGCACGCGTTGCTCTGATGTAAGTCGATCCATAATGAAATGTCAAGGCAAACTAAACAAAAAGCAACTATCAGCTGTTAAATGGGTGGTCAAATAAAGCAGTGATGCCAACTCAAACTCTCTATAAAAAACACCCTATATATTCACAACAACAACTTAACAGCTTCTGATCTCTCAACACGCCGCTCATGCATACGGATGGAGCAACTGCGTTGGTCATCTCTTATTGAAGTAGAAAAATCATTCATAATAATTTAAACAAAAACAGCTACAAGAAAAAAACAAAATTGGCATTACTGATGCTTGAAAGTAATTGTGTGCGTGAGTTAACACCAGCATACACCAGACGTGTTAAATTTGTATTTTTAAAACGCACAATAAATAATCAAAATATAATTTTTGCTCGCTTTTATTTAACTAGAAATGCTGGATAAAATTGCTCTAACAGAGTAACAGACTTTCATAAACAAACCCACGCATACACTCACACATATATACACACACACACACTCACACACGCATAGAGACATAATGACAGCCCCTCAAAACTTTTCTTGGAACGCCGAGATTTGATGAGAACTAAATTTTGGCCAAGCGGGGTAGATACAATAACTTTTTAATGTCTAAAAATTTTGAATTTTCCCGGTTTAAACTTAAAAATATTACAACCAATTGAAAATAGTGTTAAATTTTATTAACAAGAAATGGGATAGTCCAGTCTTAATCCCTTCACTTTATTACATTTTCAATTTTAATTGTTAAATCACTTTCGAAATACTAAAACATATTTTGCTATTGTGTCGAGTTTCCCACATCTGCCGCACACACACACACACACACACACACGCTGGTATTTGCATTTAAATGAATATGAATTTTAAATTTTATATGGATCGTTGTGTAACCCTTAAACTCCTTGTTGTTCGAATGGTTATGAATTTATGTTTCGTTTTTATAGCTATTTACAATAACAATAACAAATAACAAAAAGAGAGATGAAAATGGATGTTGTTGTTATTGTTGTTGCTTTTCGTAAATTTAATAAATACAACATGACCTGTTGACCTTAATCCAATTTTCTTTGATTCTGTACGATGTGCAAATAGAACTGCATGAATGTTGAGGAGTACATACTCGCTCACACACACACATACCCACACACGTATACAAATTGTGTATGCAGAAATGCCTACGAGTGTTTGTATCTGTGCAGCAGTAATTAAGCCTCAAATTGTTTAAAGCTTTCATTTATCAATTATCAAAATGTTTTTACTTATTTCAACTTCAGTTTTCAATAAATATTGAAACAGAAATAAATCTCTTATTGTAATAATTTGTTTTTGTGAAAATATTTTTTGTTTTATTAAGAATTTTAAACTTCTATCAATACGAGTAAATATGCAACTGAATGTTATTGTTGCCAGGCAATTTTTGATTGAAGACTCCTGAAGTGTTAATTGCAAGTCTGTAAATTAAAATGAGTTCACATATTTAAGAAGGATTTTGTTATTGTTTTTGGGATTGGGAAATATTGAAAATTTTCATTTTCATAAAAATAAGTGATTAAATAAATTTCGCATTTGTTTCAAACAAAAACTTTGGTGAAGGGAGTCAAAGTCATTGTGAACTGCCCCATTGTGAATTACTATAGTTTGTTTGAATGCGCATTAATTGACGCTTTGGAAGACATCCGTGAGCATTTTAAAATTGCCAAGTTTGAGGAATAAATCGTTTGGTCATCAAAATGCTATTTTAGTTTTTCAAAACTGTGAAAACGCCAAATAGATTGTCTTCATCGATGGCTTAATATAAGAAAATGGAGGCACTCGGGTAAGCCCATCTTTGGAAGAGCTAAGCCCTTGGCTATATATCTTCCGATTATCCAAGTGCATATGGATGCTGTATTTCTTTTTTTTCACACGGTTTTTAAGACGATATGTAGTTTTAGTCGTATCCACCTGATGTAAAACAGTCAGGCAGCGTCAACTCCCTAAATTCCATTAAAATAAAGCCGATATTTATATATTATCTATAGACATTGGTGTCTGCCATTAAGGCCTAATTAAACGCTCCTATTAACACTATATAAAATTGAGTGTTCACCTCTACCCCTGAGCACACCGGGAAGCCAGATCAGTATGACTAATCAAGTACGTAAAGGTGGCAACTTATTCTGCACTTTTAATTTTTGTTTGAAATTACAAAAGTTTTCAATATGATATATAAAACATATCTAATAGCGTTGGATTAGTATTCGAATAATAATTCTTTTAAGGAGTTTATGAAAATTAGACTACATAATTAAAGCATGGACGAATTTGAGGTTAGAAAGAACAATTTTTTAATTTCCCGGTAGAAAAATTTAAAATTTTTAGATATCTGAAAGTTATTAATTCTGCCCCGTTTTTAAAAATTCGAGTTCTCACCAGATCTTTAAGTTTTGAGGTCCTAGAAAAATTTCTCTGACTACTTCTGAGAACACTTAACCATGTTGTGTGTGTGTTTGTGTGTGTGTGTGTGTGTGTGTGTTTGTGTACGTGTATGTGCGTGTGTGTGTGTGTTTGTGTACGTGTACGTGCGTGTGTGTGTTTGTGTACGTGTATGTTTGTGTGTGGGTATGTGTTTGCATGGGTGTGTGTTTGCGTGTGTGTTCGTGTGTGTGTTTGGATTTGTGTACGAGTACGTGTACGTGCGTGTGTGTGTTTGTGTGCATGCACGTGTACGTGCGTGTGTGTGTTTGTGTACGTGTATGTTTGTGTGTGCATATGTGTTTGCATGTGTGTGTGTTTGCGTGTGTTCGTGTGTGTGTTTGTGTTTGGATTTGTGTACGAGCACGTGTACGTGTACGTGTATGTGTATGTGTCTGCGTGTATGAGTTGCGGTGTATTTGTGTGCGTGTATGAGTTGTGTGTGTATGTCGCGAGAATGTGTTGCGTGTGTATGCGTAAGAGAAAAGCTGAACCCAATTATACCCATTTGGAAGTGCTCTGAATAGCATTTCTGAACTTGGATTTCCTACAACTTCAAACCGATTTGAAACAGCGAATTTCAAAATATCTCAAAATAATTTAAGGGTTTTAATAAGATTTTAAATTGTTTCATCGATCGATTTAAAAAAAGCGGGTCTCAACATTTGAAAACCACGACGATCACCTTAAACCGGTTAAAAATCGTTTAAGCCGTCGTTTAATATCGTAAACGAACAAATTTATTTTAATTCCTAAATTACCGAAACGGGAACAGTCATGGTCAAAGATAATGGTCCCAGCATGTGCACGTAAGTTGAAGCGTGTGAGTCGCGACTACGTGGAAAATTAGATGTCATGGGATCAGTTCTACTGGTCGCCGATTTAGATCTGGAAAACTAACACCTGGAGGTTAACACTCGGACGACTTTGGCTCTGCGGGAAACCTGAGATGTCAAGTCACCTTCTTTCTACCAAACGATCTACTAACGCAGGCGAGCATACCTTCTTTTAAATTACTTAAGTGCGTTCCGGTTAATCTGCCACTTCAGTGAATTGACTGCAACACATTTAACTTTTGCGGTTTCTCAGCCAAAGTCAAGGTGTATGAAAAACCGCTCACACACATTAAAACCTGTCGCATTAGAAATTTTGTGAACTCTAATTGATCATGGTGTATGGTGCCATTCTTCCACACACCAACAACACCAAAAATTTTATAAAGTTTTTCTCAAATATAAATTCTGCCACAAAACTATTATAATACATGCAAAAAATTAAAACACTAAAACTTTTATTAAGAAAAAGTTTTCCCAACCAGTTTTCGTAGCAAAAAAGAAAGAAAAAACTTTATCAAATTGAATAATAATAGTTTAACACAATGGCAAAATGAACTAAAACAACAGAACAGATTAAAAAGAACAATATCTAATGAAAAAGTCATGACTCTAGACAGTTTTTATTAGAAATACTTTTTTTGTTTTTTGCTGTTTGTTATTTGTGGCTAAAAACCATAAGCTTTTGAGAGTTTTTTCCTCAGCGCCACAGCACAAGGAAACTTTTTGGTAAAAATAAAAAAAAAATAAAAGTTTTCTATTAATTCATATATATTTTACACTTAATTAAAAATAAGAATCGTGTTGCAAAAGTTCGTCTAAAACACTTAAGCCCGGCGGACATTTGCTGTAGTAAAGCTGGCAGTCAACTCCAGCTTTGCCCATTTCATGGGCGTGGCCGTAACTGGCTTCCACATCATCTCTGCCCGGTCTAGAAGGTAAGATTTGATTTAATTATTTATCAGTTGAAACAGAAATGCTCTTTCTCTCACGTTAATATCACATTTAATATTTCAGCGAAAAAGTCCATGTGCTGTTGTATTTGAGCATTTTCGCAAATCGCACGCAACAAACAATCCCTGCCGTGGCCATGTTTGGAGTTCATAAAATTCTCCAATGCCAAATAGAGAAATTCCCTAGACTCATCGGCTTGTAAAAATTTTCTTCCTCGACTGGAACGCTCATAGAGATTATCCCACTTGTCCCATGGATACAGGGGTGTAGAGGGAATATCATAATTTCCCACGTGGATGTTGTACAGGCACAACAAACTTCTCCAGCTGATGGGATCTCCTAATTCAAAGGGATAAATTGGTCCAATGACAAGCTGAAACATGCAGTCCAAAGCTTTATCGCTGGTATGCATTTTATTTTAATAAAGATTATAAATTTTTTTGTTTTATTTGTTACAGGGGGCAGCAAAAGTAATCGCCATATTAGAAAACTCTAGGACAACTCGATTTTGATACTTGTGAGTGTCAGAATACAAATCGGCAAGCCCAGAATCGGTTTACTCTGCAAGAACGGCATTCTGAATCTTATTGAGGATATAGACGATTTTTAATCGCTAATTCTTATGAGCGATAAGCTCATTTTCATCTTAGTGATTACTTGAATATAACAAGTAATAGTTGCGGGGGTACCAGAAATCTGTATATCACCTATGAGACGCCATTACAAGCGCTCAAAGTTCCTGGGTGGCCTGCTGTTTAAATACAGTCACCGTACAGGACAACCTTTTTTAGAATGCCAGGATTACCATATTTGTTTTCCTTAATTGGATGAATTGGAACAGGACTATGCGATTGCAAACACTGCTCGAGCCACAGCCGATATTCTGAAGAAAGTACTTCCAGGTCGGTTAATATATTTTTTTGGCGATTTTACAGGCCGGGCAGATCACCCGGTTTGACCGTTTTACACATCTTTTTATAGAGCTTTTTAAAATCGCGGGCTTAAGTCAGGCTCTTGAAGCACTTAAGGGAAATATTTGCCAACGAAGTGAGGATAAGTCTCTCGAAGTTTTGACAAGAGTGATATAAAATGTCATAGAACAGACCCATAAGGTCAGCAACTCTGTTTGGGGCCCACTTGTCTGAAATGATTTTCTCGTTTTGATAGAATAAATTCTAAAGGATTAAATGAACAAATTTCACAAGCATAAGCAAATAATTTCATTTAAAAATCTCTACAATAAAACAACATCGGGTGATTACTTTCTCCACACACTGTACTTTCACGCCAATGGACTGGGTTGTCCCCAATATTATTATTGGACATGATTCTAAAATGATTTCTCAATATTTTTATATCGGGTGTCTTTTTAGACTGCATGAGATCTTAAAATTATAATAGAAGAGAGAACGCCATTGAGGACGCCTTAGATCCCGAGATCAATTCCGCTCTCAGTCATATATATGAGGTCGCATTTTTCTAATCTGGATTCAATGCAGGATTGCGTTAATTATTGCCGGTTTGCCTAAATGACGAAGGCATGGCACTGGCCGTTGGACTTTACCAAAAGGGAACGGAAAAAGAGCTACAAGTTCTCTATCGTCTTCCTTCGACTTAACACTATCCTTTGCTTTCGTGTTCTGGCACCCCTATATGATAATCTTCCCTGAGTGCTAGTTCAAGACAAAAGAAAAAGCCAGAAACCTCTAAAATCCAATCCTGGTTGTAAGTGAATAGAATAACTTCTTTAGACAGAGTTGCCAATTAACTTTGCAATAAATCGATCGCGTTTTGTGGGACAAATTGCACCGCGTTGTTGGACGCAACTCTCTGCGTTTAGTTTTTAAAAACAAAACTCCAGTCAGCATGGCTCGATAGTTTTCGTTATTGATCGTTACAATGATTCGTTGATTACTTCCCAAGATTTCAGGATTGATAATTCCGGCAGCATGTTAACCGAACCACACAGTCAATTTTCATGGTGATTCATCAACCACTCGAGGAGTGTCTTCGCTCCAAATACGAAAATTTTACTTAATAAAATAACACTTTAACCAGAAATAGGCTTAATTGTGATCGGCCCCAATATTGAGCCACGGATCTATGGACTTTGGAAATAGAGTTTTCATTATATTGAATCCTTGTTCTAGCGTTAAAGGATTCATGAAGACTTGCCCAGTTTCGCTAAACAAAAATGCCAGTATAGTTTAACATAATCAGCTGTTAAATCCTGGTTGTCGTTACACCCCTGGCAGCTAAAAAATCACCCGTTATATACACTATCACTGCATTTGCTTGCAATGAATAAGTAAATAAATTTCCAGTTATCTAAAATACAAATATAAAACTCTTGAATGCACTTTCAATAAATCACCTTTGAACTGCCACCGCCATTGAAAATCAAACCGCGTTTTTTCCGATGCCTCAAGAAATCCGTTAAATTCCTACCAACACCGTGACCGGCAAATGTCCACGTTAATTGTTCCAGCCACAAAATGCAACAAATAAATATTATTTTTAATAACATTTGAAACGTTACGACTTTCTAATTTTTCTGCTCGATGAAAATCAACTGGAGATGACAATGCAAACGACCAACTGCTACTGATGAAGTTGTTAACACAAATCGAAGTGACAGCAGAACAATAAAAATTGGAGTTAAAATACTAATTGTAAATGAAAATAATTTTTTTAAGATGTACAAATTGAATTATTAATTTTTTATTTTATTTGCATTTAACAAGTTGTCTGCCAGCCAGAATATCTCTATTTAAATCTTTTCAACGGTTTTTTAAAAGCATTCCAATTTGCGCTGAATAAATTCTTGTTTTTATGAGAGATGTGTGATGCCCGGCACGTGATTTAGATAAACCCAACTTGGCCGCATATTAACGCATGCACACACTCAACTTTCTCTTCAATCTTCTCTTTTTGTGTCTGTTGTAGTCAGCAGAACTTCGACAGCAGCTTAAGCGAGATGTTATACGAGATACCCGCACTACCTCCACCTTCCACGCCTGAATGTATGACAAGCAAACAAACGGATGCATCGTGTTCACTCTAAGTGGATGATTGTTTTCACTTTATATTTTGGAAATGTTCCAACTAGTTTAAATATTTATTTTTGTTATTAACAAAATTGAGCAGAACTCTAACGCAACCACGCGAATGGTGGCAGCATTTAGTGGGTGATCATAATGACACCCAAAATTAAATGATTTAAAAAAATGAAAAATTGAATCAGTGGTAACAATTAAATGCAATTGAATGTTGATTATAAATAAGTGTAGCGGCTTTCGAAAACAGCGCTGTTCTGCTTTGACGTGTGTATATTGAAAACGAAATTGATGTTGTTCCTTCCTTTAATTCTTAGATTATTTAGCATTTCTTTCAAACACTAACATTTCAATTCAAATAGAATTTAATAGAAAATGCAAATCAGAAAGCAGCAGATAAAAGGCTGTTGGCGGAAGTAGTGCGACAGCACCAAAATTGCAACGAAGTGAAAGCCACAAGACAGTCTTGGATAGAACAGGTCATTTCATACTTGACGATGGCAAGACGAAGTTGTAATAAAAAATTTTGTATAGAAAATATCAATAATGGCTGTATGATCTTCAGCAAGATCAATAGAAATTAATACAAATTCGCTCTCCCTGCCAATGAATTCAAAAGGCTTCACAATAATTGTGCTTTTCTTAATACGCTGCTACTTTTGAAGTTTTCCTTTTGCGTTGCAACTGACTTTAACAGTTAACAGACTATTTTAACGAGAATATATTTTTGTTGTATGAAAGAAGCAGACAATTGAGTTGTTTAATCGTAAAGCAACTGGAAGTAAAAAAATTTATGACTATTCTCTGGTGGGCGGGGCCCACAATTAATGCAAAAGTTATAATTGAACAGAGAAATGATTTACAAGTACAAGAAAATAATATCGAAAGCGTGCAATCAAAAAGTGTATATGGGTAGTTCCATATCAAATCAATAAACAGTTAGACGCAACCATTTTTGATGTGGTTCAAATTCGATCTGAAGATCTCGTTTCTTCCATTTAGTATTTAAGCCGACGAAATAAAACCAAAAATATCGATTTCTTGTCTAGAAAAGAATGCAACATTTCTTACACTTTTTAATAGAAAATGGCAACATTCCGATATTTGAAAACTAAGAGTTTGTTTAGAAATTAATTCAACATCCAGTACAAAAAATAAATTGAATCATGTTCCCATACTGTTCACTAGTGACAGTAACATGCTGACAATCATCACTTTTAAAACTCAAGGGACAAAGACCCCGCCAACCCATAAAGCGCAGCATCAGTAACTTTCTGCGGATGTGAAAGTGTTTTGACAAAAGCTTGAGGATTCTCCTCATTTCAAATGCGACATTTCTGATTATTTACGTACCCATTCAACCGGAAATTGGCTTGATCGGAAATAAAATCTTGAATGGATAAGTTCGACAAAGAGAACAATTATTTTGATTTAAAATTTCCACTATTCACACGCGTTGCTCTGGTATAAGTCGGTTCACAATGAAGTTATAAAGCAAATTAAACAAAGAGAACGAAGATGTGACACCAAAGAAAAACGCTCTATTTAAAAAAAGTTTGCAGTGACTTTAAAAAAGTTCAATTTTTTTCGAAAAAAAAATCTTATTTCCTTGACGTGAAATTAATTTTTGTATATGAGATGTTTTTGTGATATTAAAATTATGATTTGAACAAGTTCGACAAAATTATGAAATTTGGAATATCGTATTCAAAATCTCTTGAAAAAAAAATTTTTTTTAAATTTTTTTCCGCGAATTAAGAGACAACATAAAACCGAAAATCCATCCAAATAGAAAATTTATTAACAAATCGTGACTTATTCTTTGTGGATTTGATATGGAATGACCCATATACTGTATACAATAAGAATTACAGTCAAACTAAGAATTAGATACATACATGTGTGTGTGAGTACGTACACATGTGCGTTCTGTTAACCATGTATCTGCCCATCAATGCGTCTAACTGGGCAACTGTCATTCTGTCCTTCTGTACATCTTAACATCTTTCAATTGCATGAATATTAATTTAGTGCACTGCAAATGTGTGTGTGCGTGTGTGTATGTGACTGACATACTTAACGTGCATGTAGTCGATTTTCTTTTTCTTTCTTTCTTTGGAAACCTTCAAAATATTTGATACTAAAATATTTACTTAGATTATTAACAGAACCAAAGAGAATCCAACTAAAGCCACGATGGAATTTATTCTTGCATGAACACAAACACACAAACTAGAGACCTCTCTGCTCGTTGCTACAACTCCAACAGCCATAATTGGATTATAAGCGAAAACAAATACACCGTCTTTCATAAATCTTTCCATCCACCCAATTTCATAATCTACAAGTTAAGAACGCAATTACCAAAAGACGTGTGAACGATGATTAAGTGGAGCAAAAAATTGCCAACGCACAAAAAAAATATTTTGTGATAGAAAAGTTGTAATCAGATGCGTAATCAAATAAATTGAAACACAAACTCTGCTTTTCACACTCTTCTAACAAACAAATTAATTTGTGTGAAAGAAGGGCAAAAAAACATGTTAAATAATTTGGATGGGAAAAGTTATCGTGTATCTTGTTAATAAAATAAAATGATTTAATTAAGACATGGAAGATTTTAGCACAGTCTTGAGCAAATGTTTCGTTTGCATGAATAAACGCGTAAGTTTGGAAATAATATTTCCCAAGAGATTTAACAAATTAGCAAAAGAAGCATGAGGATTTATTTGTATAGAGCGTTTGACTCAAATCCATTATTTACAGCACAAAGAAATGATTTTTACTGTTTGAAATGGAACACACGAAATGAGTTGTTCCTGATTTACACAATAAAAATTAAAGAATATATTTTCCAGGGACCGTAAATAGCAGTTGCCCGAAGTATTAAAATAAAAAAACCATGTTAGAAAAGTTGAAAACTCACATCCCAAAAGATTCGCACTGATCAGCTCTTTCAGCGTAAATACTGATCTTAAAAGATGATCTCAATTTCACGCTTAAGAGTTACTTTTCAAAAAGAAAAGTAAAAGTTCAGATGGAACTGCCAACAAGTGGAGTTTTATTTTGCCGCCATGAAGTAAAACACTTTTAGGGTGTTTTATTTTTTCATCAAAATAAAACTCTCTTGAAAAGTTTTTAAATTTTCAAATAAAGGAGTTTTATTTTTCTGTCTAAATAAAACTGTCTTCAAGGGATTTTTATTTCTTTCGTAAAAACAATTTAATTCTTCATGAGGCGTTTTATTTTTCGCTCAATATCATAGTCATTTTTTAAATTCCCGCTAAAAATTAGAAAATTAAAAAAAATTGGAAAGTTTGTGGTTTTACTCCGTTTTGCCATCAGCTCTCTACGTTTTGAGGTCTAAGGAAGCTTCCCTAACCAATTCTGAGAGCCCGCCGCTTTGTCTATGTGTGGTTGTGCAAGTAAGAACATGGCCGGTTTATAACTCTTTAACAACTGAACCGAATTGAATGTTATGAAGAGCACTCCTGAACTTGGATTTGAACCGATTCGAACCGGTAAATTTCAAGATATATATTTCGAAAAAAAAAATTTGGAAAATATATTTCAATATTTTTTTTTAATAACTTTTCGACTGTTCCATCGATCGAATTCATTAATCAGTTCTGAATATTTTAAAAACAAGTCAATCTCGCAAACCGGTTCAAAAGCGGTTAATCCGTTCGAGAGATATCATGAAGAAAAATATGGGGAAGAAATTATTTCCTTTTAAACTCCAAAATTACACATCTTATCAGTTAGTTTTCTGCATTCGTTTATAGTATTGCTTTGGAATCGGTTGATTTGAAAATTAATATAGTGTTTTAGCTTTGCCGTGGCTAAAATTAGCGGGAAGGCGATGATCTCTAGAGACAACTATTTTCCATATTTTTATTATTTTTTTCTTTTTTATTGCTTTTTTTTTTATAAAATAAGAATTTACTTTTATTTTAACGATAATTTAAAAAATTGCAGCGGAGCCCACTAGATTATATTGCATTAAATCTTAATATATATATATATATATATATATATATATATATAAAGTGAGTTTGATTGTCAGGTGAGAAATATAAAAATATTCAAATGAAAACTCCTTTCATGACTCTTTTTTGTAACAGTTTCGTTCAATTTTTTGTTTAAATCACAAAACACCTGTTACAAATTTTTTTTTCCATATCACTTATAGTCGTCACGGTCCCTGCTATTCTCAGTTAAATTAATAGCAGTGGATTTTAAGCCGGGAAAACGATTCCAATTTTACAGTTGGGAAGATAATTTCAAATAAGGATAATATAAGAATATAATACTATTATGTTTCTTTACGATGGCACAAAATGACAAAGTGTTCCCTCGTCTTTAGTTAATTCAAAATCTCTTAGAATATTAAACCTTGTACACTTACCTCTCTGCCACTAAAAACGATCTCTTCGCTGATCTCAAAAGTAATGTCAAACACGTGTGTCTGATGATCTGCAAATAAAATAATGAAAAAAATATTATAAGTAATAAAATAACATCATTTAATATTAAGATATTTAATATAATCTCTCAATCAATTTATTAAAAAATTTATTTATTTGTTGCCAGTTACGTACGTACACTCAGTACTCTGCAACATAAAACTGAAAGGTTTTAATGGCCCTTTTATTATCCGCAAACTTTCAAAAACCATATGAGAATTATGTAGCAAGCAAAATATAAGAAAATAAATTCAAGTCTTATAGAATTGAGTTATTTGAACTAACAAAGAAAAGAGTGGCGAAAATTCAAACCTTAAAAGTTTGGCTAAAATAAAATGGTACAAACATTTACAAAATATTTCACGAATAAAATAATGGAACGTGTTACCATCCATTCAGTATTGAAATAGTTCTCTTTTACTATTTTACAACATAAATATTCATAAATAATATATATAGTCCCATTAAACTATGCCATTAAGTGGTGATAAGCTAAAGTGCACATAAGTCCTAAAGATGAAAGTGTAGCGGCTTTTGAATACAGCAGCACTGCTGTGTACATTCTCTTATATTTTAGAATATTTATCACGTCTAATGCAAATCAGATATATTCCATAACACGTTCTTAACTGAAAGCGGGAATCAGTAGCAGAAACTCAATTAGTAAAATTATTATCTCCTTAACCAAATCGATTCCAAAAGTTTCAATTAAACACAACACGTACGCCCGTTAAATTGTGATCATTAAACGTTTTAATAAACGCTTGTCATAAAACGGTTTATCTCTGATTCTGGCTAATAATTGAAAATGGAAAACTATAGAGAATCCTTTTTACTTCTCTACATACAAACACAATTAATTAATTCCAATTAACTAAAGGATTGCCATGCTTTTTGCGTTTTAGATACATTCAACGGAGGATGCAGTTTTAAATACAAAAAAACCCTCCCAGAAATTTTAATAAATTTAAATTTTTTTGTTTTTTTTGCATTTTAATAAACACGATTTAATTGTTTTACATAATTTTTGGAAATGAGATTATTTTAATGGAAAACCATTAACTCAGACGTGCACTTGTTAGGATAAGACTGTCATTTGAAATTGTTAATAAACAATACAGGAACAGCTAATTGATGTCTTTAGGGCATACAGTGAAACCTTTAATGAACGAATATACCCGTGACGGAATTTTAATTACATTCTGAGAAATGAACACTTTTAAAAAGCCATGTCTTAGAAATATTATTCTGACAGGCCGTTGGTTCCAAGATCGGTCCCTGGTTTTTTCTGGAGACTGCAGATTTTTCTCTGCAACTAAACCATTTCGAAGTTTGTGATGTGAAAAATTGGGTGCATATTTTATTTTAATTTCTATTATTGAAGAAATTATTTCGAGTTGACTGAATTAAATTAAATGATTCAATTGAAATAATGGGTGTTTTCTTATAGAGTCGCACAATTTTAAAATAAGAAAATATGTTTATAATATAAATGGAACGACCTTTATTTGAAAGAAAAATTTAGGAAATTAATAATTCAAAATTATTTCTACCATGTGGCCGCCACGGCTGGCGCGTAGAAGGCGCTATCTAGAACACCAATTTTCAACAACTTTTCGCAGCATTTGCGACCGTATTTCGGTGACAGCTCTTCGAATGTTGATTTCCAGGTGTTCAATTATTTTTGGTTTATCGATGTGGTCAAGTGACTTAACATGACCCCACATAAAATAGTCTCCAATGGGGTTAAATCACACGATCTTGGTGGCCAATTAAGTGGGCCGTTACCAAAAATTATTTCTTCTTCAACGGTTTTTTTTAGTAAATCAATTGTAGCGCCATCTGTTGGGGCACATGGCTGCGTCCTGTTGGAACCACATATCAGCCAGATTAATGCCACGTAATTCAGGTTCGAGAAAATTTCGAATCATGTTCCCACACCATTCACCAGTGATAGTAACATTCCGACCATCATCGTTTTTGAAGACACACGGGCCAGAGACTCCGCCAGCCCATAAAGCGCAGCAAACAGTAATTTTTTGTGGATGTCACGGCGTTTCGACAAAAGCTTGTGGAATCTCCTCACTTCTAATGCGACAATTCTAATTATCTACGTACCCATTTAATCACAAATTGGCTTCATCGCGTAATCAAATTTTGAGTGGATGAGTTTGACAAACAGAACAATTATTTTGATTAAAATTGTCAACAATTTGCACGCGTTACTCTGGTGTAAGTCGATTCATAATGAAATTTCAAAGCAAATTAAACAAAAAGCAACAATCAGCTGTTAATTGGGTTTTCAAAAAAGCAGTGATGTCAACTCAAACTTGTAACGCTCTCAAAAAAACGCGTTATATATATTCATCGAAAAAGTAATCAAACAAAAAAATACATTGAAATTCTAAAAAAAAAACTTAATATTTTTCTTTAAAATATAATCGACTGAAATAAGCCGGCTTAAGAGTTAATCGAACAGTTAATCGAGCGGCAGTTATTCGGTAAAGATTGACGCATTGAACACCCTGGTAAACACAGCAGGATCCTCCTCGTGATATTTCAATGTTTTCCCATGTTTAATATCCTTTTTTTTTTGTAGTTTTATTTAATTTTTAAAGATTTTGGAACAATTTCAAAAGAGTTTTCCAAATTTTGCCAGTATTCGTAACATAAAAAATGTATAAGTTTTCTTGTTAATAAACTAATTTTTTGACATATTGTCATTGTACTATTATAATATGAAGTTTATTTGTTGGGTGGTTAAGCAATTTCTATATGCATTTCTTTGGCGCTTCTTACCAAATCGTCAGTAGACTTGTCAAAAAATTAGTTTATTAACAATTCAATTGAGATTTTATTTTTCATTTTGCCTTATAAATACTTTCATTGTTATCCAAGGGATTTCTAATTGTATAAAGGTATAGAAAAATAAAATAGAGTCGTATCGAATAAAAGTTGTTTGTTGGGTTTGGTTTGTATAAGTTTCATAGCTTGCTACACTTATTATAATGTGATTTTTTGAAATTGTTTGTGAATTTTTATAGTTAATTTATTTAACATAATTCTCAGATGGTTTTTGGAAGTCTTTTAATAAGTTGAGAAGTTTGAAACTTTGCAAAACTGTGGTTGAAGTCTACTGACGATTTGGTAAAGAGCGCCAATGAAATGCATATTGACATTGCTTAACCACCCAACAAATAAACTTCATATTATTTATAAGTTTTCGTTAACTATTTTAATTAGGAAATAATACAACTAAAAATAATAAAAAAAAATCAAACTCTTTCAAGAATGATGGGAATATGTGGCAGCCTTCGAAAACCGCATGCACACACAACTACATGAGTGTGTACGCCACCCCTCAATATACCAACTTATTTTATTTAAAATAAAAAAATATATTAAATCTTAAATAGTCTTCTTAATATTTTGGAATATAAAAAGTATGTGAGATTATTTTAGTGGTACTAAACTAAAACTCACTCAACACTTTGTATACGCGCTAACAGGCACAAACACACACACACACACAAAATAGGATAAACTAAATCACTTGCTTGCACTCATATCTGGTATATAAAGGGTGGGCAAATTTGAGGTTAGAAAGCAAGTTGGCTTAAAGTTACACTGATTTTGCGAAAATTCTGTTTCATTGATGCCATCGTAAATCAGAAATATGGGAATTAATAACACTAGGTCACAAATAACAAACTTTTGTCTGTTATTTGTTTCTAGCATACTTTTTCTCATGGATTTGGACCTACTGAACACGAAAATGAATTTTAAAAATTTTTCTGTCGATTGGTTTGCGAGATACAAATTTTTTAATTTTTTTTTTTTAATTTTTGGAGGTACACTTACTATTTTGAGCATATCTTTAGTCTTCTTTGACCTATTATATCCTACTACTACTCAAATTAAAGATAATTGAGCCGTCTACAACTTATTCTCAGAAAATTTTCAAATCGGGTTAGTAGTTTTGATGTTGGCGGCTTAAAAAGGTTAAAAAACTGGGTTTTTTTAGTAAAAATGTGGCTGAAAAATTCATATAAAAATTCATATAAAATATTAAACGCGATTTAACAGCGATTTTAATTTTTTTACGTATAGCTGACACTTTTCCAAAGAAAATAAGCCCTTACTTAACAAAATCTGATGAGAAATGGCCGACTTATTATTTTTTTGGTAAACGACCGAAATTCCGCTATTTCACGATTTTTTGATTTTCATTATTTGCACAGCTTACCTACCCAACGCAAACGAATAAATACATTTGAACTTAATTTAAAATAAACAAATTAGTCTTCGTATATTATTTTTTAATTTATTTACAGCACTACATGCTCAATGTATCGCACAATTAGCTAAACTAACGAAAAAAACAAAAAAAATGAGTAAAAACAAAGATATAAGTGTACATTTTATGCCATGTGGAAAAACTGCTGACTTCTTCTTTGTTTTTTGTATCCGCTGCAATCGGTCTCACGTATTAGGGTCCAAATATAGTCACCCATCATAGCCGTGTCATAGATGCCCTGATAGCGTCGTTCCATAGCCTTCAATTCCTGATGAAAGCGCTCGCCGTGTTCGTCGCTCACGTCTCCTAAATTCTCAGGGAAAAAATCCAAATGAGAATGCAGAAAGTGTATTTTAAGTGACATGTGCACTCCCATGGCTTCATAGTTCTTTACCAGATCCTCAACTATGTCCTTATAATTCGGGCTTTTGTTGTTTCCTAAAAAGTTTTCCACAACAAGCCTGAAGGAATTCCATGCTGCGGCTTCGATGGGTGATAACAGCTTTGGGAATTTTTCATCTTTCAAAATTTTTTTTATCTCGGGTCCTGCGAAGACTCCTTCTTTAATTTTTGCCAGCGAAAGGTAAGGGAAAATTGACCGTAAATAGGCAAAAGCTTCACCTTCTTTGTCTAATTTTTTGGCAAAATTTTTAATCAAACCCAATTTTATGTGCAGCGGCGGAAGTATTATATTTTCACGGTTCTCTATTAGTGGTTTGCGCTGAACATTCGCTTCTCCAACTACAGGTTTCGTTCGTACCGGCCATTTTTTTTTTATATAATGCTGATCATCAGCGCGGCTATTCCAAAGGCACAGAAAACAGCAATGTCGCGTATAGCCTCCTTGGAGTCCACACAGAATGGCCACAACTTTAAGGTCGGCGCATATTTTCCAATTGTATTTCCTATACTCTATGCATTTCAGCAAAATGTCCATAGTTTCATAGTTCTCCTTTGAATGAACCGCATGAGCAATAGGAACAGATGGCTTTTCATTCCCATTATGTAAGAGAACTGCCTTCAAGCTCTCTTTGTTGCTGTCAATAAACAACCTCCATTCGTTGGGGTTGTGAATTTGGTGAAGCTCTTGGAACAAGCCTGAAATGTCGCTGCAAAAACATATTTGGTCTTTCTTTGTATAAAATTTTGCATACTCCTTGTTACGGTTTCTGTACGCTGATACTTTCACTTCTGAAGCCGCAAATCCACACTGTATCATCCGAGACGCAAAAAGTTCGGATTTCTCCTTAGTGAGACCAAAATCGCGCACCCAATCGTTTAGTTCGGCCTGTGACAGTAATTTTCGCTTTGCACCCGGCTCAAATTCGCTTGCATTTGACTCGGACTCTTCTTCTGACGATTCTGCTTTTTGAAGAGATTTACCAGGGCACACTGGATATGGCACATCATGCGAATGTGGTACTGGAAGCGCAAACGATCCCACTTGAGCGTAGTTCCATTTAAAAAATCTTCCTACCCCACTGTTTGTGGTAAGGCAAAAATAACAGTCTGTGGAATGGCATAGCGGCTTTTTCCACATCATTGGTGTATCGAATTTCATATGGCGGCTAAAATTAAAATAAATTACTATATTCGCTATGTATAATGTGTTTAAATAAAAATTCTTACCTTCCGCCAGCTGCCCAGTTGGTTAAGATTATATAGCAAAGATCACACAGCGACTTAGGTGTCCATGGTTCTGTGATATTTGGTGAAATACCAAAATAATTCAAATAGTGCAATTGTACTGCTGGAGTAAACTTGTGTGCGTGATTTTTTTTTATAAACTGGCCACAAACATTGCAGAAATTGTCTGGATCGTTCAAACACTCGAACACACGTAGTCTTTTACTCATTGTCTTCCTTGCGTTTTCTAAATATTAACTTCTTTACACTTTCACAGACAGTTTTGAAATGCAATTGATAACCGTGTCTCCTTATGTTTAAATATGTATGAGCATGTAGTGCTGTAAATAAATTAAAAAATAATATACGAAGACTAATTTGTTTATTTTAAATTAAGTTCAAATGTATTTATTCGTTTGCGTTGGGTAGGTAAGCTGTGCAAATAATGAAAATCAAAAAATCGTGAAATAGCGGAATTTCGGTCGTTTACCAAAAAAATAATAAGTCGGCCATTTCTCATCAGATTTTGTTAAGTAAGGGCTTATTTTCTTTGGAAAAGTGTCAGCTATACGTAAAAAAATTAAAATCGCTGTTAAATCGCGTTTAATATTTTATATGAATTTTTATATGAATTTTTCAGCCACATTTTTACTAAAAAAACCCAGTTTTTTAACCTTTTTAAGCCGCCAACATCAAAACTACTAACCCGATTTGAAAATTTTCTGAGAATAAGTTGTAGACGGCTCAATTATCTTTAATTTGAGTAGTAGTAGGATATAATAGGTCAAAGAAGACTAAAGATATGCTCAAAATAGTAAGTGTACCTCCAAAAATTAAAAAAAAAAAATTAAAAAATTTGTATCTCGCAAACCAATCGACAGAAAAATTTTTAAAATTCATTTTCGTGTTCAGTAGGTCCAAATCCATGAGAAAAAGTATGCTAGAACCAAATAACAAAATGGCTGTTGCCTAGTGTAATCGAATAACAAGTTGGACACATCTCTACCTCTTATATGTTGGCGTCCGGCCTTTTGATGAAATTTTATATCACATTTTGCAACGCAGCTTCGCTTATCTCATCGAATTTCATTATTCAGAACGTCAATCTTTTTATGATTTTTCCATGTAAATCCGGTCCTTTAAATGACCCCAGAGAACTGCATTAAATTACAATTGAAAATGGGTTTCACTTAAAATGATTTTGTTCAAAGTATCAGTGTTTCCATTCCGTTTTTCAAACAGCCAATTAACCTGATGATAAATTTTCACAATTAAAATTCTTTGTTCAAGATTAAAGTTTTTTATTTAAAATTTTCCAACTTTTCTGTAAATATGTGTCAAACATTGGCAGCTCAATTATTGACATTTCATTGTTTGACAGCTAATTTACTTCCTAACCTCAAATTTGCCCACCCTGTATTTCATATTATCGTTGGCTCGCAAGTTTGTCGATGGTAAAAGTGAAGAGCAGGAAAATTACCACATCGTCACTCTGACTCGCAATATAAAACTTCTGGGATGTACTTTTACAAAGCATTTTTCCCAGCTACACACATTTTAAATATTAACCTAGAATATAAATCGAACAAAAGAAAGCAAAAGTAAAAGAGAAAAAGTTTTCGAAGTAAAACTTAATAATGGATAAATTTCATAGATGGTGGAGAATTCTATGATCTATGAATGAACTTTTTTAACACAAAATTATGTTTTGAAAAACTGGAACTAAAAAGTCCTTAAGAAATACCTTTTAGGAAAAATAATGTCCTTAAGCTTTTCTCAAGTCCACTGGTATTTTATAAAAAAATAATATAAAATCGTTCATAAAATGTTTTATAATTCTTATCTGTTGCAAATCTGAATTCATGAAATTTTTTTTAAAGCACTGCAGCCGCTACCTTCTGTGGTGTAAAATATCTCTGTGCTAAAATATGCCAAGAAATTCCAACAAGAGAAACTTTTTGGAAATTGTCTACGAATGTTTCCTGAATATGTCTTCTAATTCAACAACTATTTCAACAATCTTTTACACTATTTGTGCGATTAAATGTTTTCGAAGAACCGCCGCTGTACAAACACGTTTCTACTTAATTCACACACAATCTTTGGAACACAAAAAGATACACGCACACACACACACACACACACACACAAACAAATAGGGGAAAATGCAAACAGAATACTAAATTATTTCCCGCCCCAACAAGTTTCATCGTAATCCAAACAAACAAAAAGAATCGTTTATTGCGAGAAAAAAAATTATTATAGAAAATGCTTGAAGCAGACAAAGTTCGTCCGTGGCAGTGGTATTGAAAACTGTGAATGGAGCTCATTCTTGTCTGCAGTTAAATAGATTTTAAATGGATTCATACGCGTACATGACACTGACATCAGCCAATATTCGAAGAAAAATGAAGACAAACTTTTAACACCGAATACCATTAACCAAGACTGCAGTCAGTTGGGTTAGATTCGAAATACCCTACAGGCTGCTGGTCACAATCTTCGTTATTGTCATGGCCATGTAGGGGAAAGTCATAATATCTCCATGACACGTTTGTCGCTTTTTAACAGTTTGTCACAATGCCCGCTTTTTTATTCTCAAATCGTGGGTTTCATATTCTTTTGGCATTGTTATCAACTTTCGGCTGAGAATATTGAAAATTGTATATATTCGGAAAGTTATTGTTTTTGATCTGTTTAGAAAAAATCAAGCTTTGATCGGATCTAGACATTTTCAATCCCTAATAAGCGTTCCTGGTTAATTTTAAGGAGGTTTCACTGTGTAGGGTATGTGAAACTGGTTATAATTTTTGAACGGCTGAACCGAATAAAACCAAACTGATCACGTTTAAAATAGTTTTTCCCAACTCAGAATGCCTGTGAATTTGAACCGATTCGGGGTGTAGATTTCAATATATTCAAAGAGACTTAAGGAAATAAACGTTTTGTAAAGTGTTTTTCTTTTAACAATTTTTAAACTGCTACGGCTCTACAAAATAAATAGAATTAACCGCTTCACCCGCACCGCAAACCGCTTCAAAAACGGTTGATCCATTGATGAGATATATCGTGAATGAAAACAATTCGAAATAAATGATTTTTACAAAAACTTCTAAAATTATATATCTGATCAATTAGAGTTTTCGATTCTTTTACAGGATTGGGGAGCCCATACTATTCGCCTGAGAATCGGTTAATTCGTTCAAAAGTTATAGCGGTTTGAAAATCAAAACAACAGTATTTTAGCTAAAAGAACTCAAGAGCGTTGAATAACGTAAAAACCAGGTGACGATAGTTTTGAAGTTGAAATTAGCGGGAAGCCACAGGAATGGCCTTTTGGGTGAACCGGTTACGATATAGTCCATGTTTTTGGGAATTGTCGTTTTAATACTCTTAAATTTTTATTTTCGTGCCGATTATTTTGTCCCAAAAATTATATATTTTGATAGGACCGGAGATAATAAATAATATCGGAGATATTGTTGCGAGAACAGGTGGAGAGAGATGAAAAGAGAGAGTTAGAGAGAATTAATTGTAGCCAATTTATAATTCACTTCAGTGGCTAATTTTCGCTACAATACCGATAAAAAACGTTGCCATAAAACGCTCTTTAACGTCAATCACTATCGGTAACACATGATCGCTGAGATCAGTGTTATGACTCCATCAACCACTAACAAGCACATGCAATAGTGCAGATCACAGAGACTCGGTACCATATTTATGACTGATCGGACACACTACATTAGGCTTCGTAGTTTCCGTATTTAGTACTGTAGTCATTTAGAGAATAACAAGAAAAAATATGATCCTTTTCGAATTGTAAAACGTCTACTAAATCAAATACATCAATGACTTTGATTCGTTAGCACAAATAACATTTAAAACAAAAACAACATATTCGAAAGTGTTTTTGTTCCGGTTGCAATTAAGAGATAAACGCGTGAGTAAAATGGGACTCACGATTACGAACTATTAGGAAACTTGAAAATTCTTCATGCATGTTCAAGCACGACAGGAATTAAAAGTGTCACGATCATGCACGCTAGACTAACGAAATATGTTTAATCACGTACTTTCACGCACGACAGTATTAATCATGCAAAATCATGCACGCGCATAGAGAGTGGCGCAAAGCTACCGCTACGGTTGGAATGTTTAACCACTTATTAAATTAGTTTATTTATTTTATTTTTATTTCAGAATTTTGTCAAGAAAATTTGGGGAATCCGAAATGGAACAGAACAGCGATCAAAACTTATTGAATTTTATTTTGTAAATCAAACAAAAACAACATATTCGAAAGTGTTTTTGTTTTAAATGGTATTTACACGATGCAACGATACTTTGCGACATCGGCGAACAGGCAGTAAATTTTTATTCAATTTTTAGAATTTTCACGGGGATCAATGCAGATCATCAAAAACTTCTAACCCCAATTCTTTCCACAAACTAGAGATTTTATTGTAAATTTCTAGTCAAGCGATTATTAAACTTGAAAACAAGTTAAAACAAGAGCTAAAACAATTACTGGTCTTTTAAATGTTTTACTTTATAATTCTATACCGGCTGCATTTTTCTTCCAACTCTAATTGTACTTTTAAGATCGAAAATAATCGAATAAAATTTCACACTAATCAATTGTTATTATTCGATTTATTAAGTTGGCTTTCATAACTCATTTTTGATTGTGACATATTTTATTTTTATTGAGTTACAAAACAGTCCATTAACTTAGTTTTCAATTATTGGGATTGCAGGTCACAGAATCACTACAAAAACAACAACAACAAAATCAAAATAAAAACAATAAAGTCTCTGTGCTAAACCCTAAGACAGAACTTAAATAAAAGCAAATATCAAGCGAAAAGGCAGATACTTCAAGTAATGCAAACATGCAAGTATCAATAAGTTTGTATTTGCATTTTTTAGTAGTCTAAGTCCCCTTTCACACACATCAGGTTTTCTTGATCAGTTTCTCTTCAATTTTCTTTTAAACCTGCATTTACGTTCATACACGAACATTTTGTTTCACAAATCATTTGGTCTCTGCTTTCAACTTTATATACTTTTTGATATTCTGCAGCCAACTTCAAGTGTAAAGTTTACTTAAGCTCGATGGTACAGTCCGGTTTATACCTCTTTCCATTCTCTTTTCCCCTCTCTCGTATAAACTCAAGACTTGATGAGTCAAACTTGATGTGTGTGAAAAAGAGTTGGGTCAAACTTCATCAAACGCTCAGTTTTGCCAAAAACCTTTGGTCAAACCTATTTAAATTACGTGGGTTTGACCAAAGGTTTTTGGCAAAACTGAGCGTTTGATGAAGTTTTACCCAATTCTAGTGTGAAAGGGGACAAAACAAAAACGAGACAATGAAATAAAGAAACGGTAAATCATTGCAAAAGCACTGAATGCACCACATCATATTCATGGTTTGTTTTTGTTGTTTCATACATTTCCAACTGATTTAGCTGGTATGAATGGAACAATCAAAACACTCGAACATGTTTGTAATGTTTTAAAAGAGTTTTGCCGTTTTAATTAAATTTTATTCTGATTCAACTTCGTATAAATGCCAACTTTTTTGGCGAAGTCTTGTTCTCTTCTTCGTAAAATTGTAATTTTTTTTTTATTATTTTTTTTATGAGAGAGTAACCAACACACTCTATTTGCTTTAACACAGAATGCTTGTGAGCGATTTCTTTAGTGTTTGCGAAGGTCTTTAATTGACAGCTTTTCAAAATCTGACAGTCTTTCGAACAAGTTTTGTAATCTTTAAAATCTCTTCTTCTTCACATTAGAGTTAAATCAAACTTCATTAAACGCTCAGTTTTTCCAAAAACCTTTGATCAAACCCATTTAAATTACATGGGTGTGATCAAAGGTTTTTGGCAAAACTGAGCGTTTGATGAAGTTCGACCCAACTCTACTTTACATTTAACGTTTTGACTTGATAAATTTATGAATATGAAAATATTAAATGAAGGCTGACTAAAATTGTTTTACTTTTGCCCTTTTAATACATTCCTTCACTCTTTCAAAGTCATGGCTAACAATATCCTTAAATACCCTCTAATCTTTAGTAGAACAATGCTGTGGAATTTTGCTACGAACAACAAGTAGAAAAAAAGAAGGGCCCAGAGAAGAAGCATAAAGACAAAATCATAGATGGTTGTTTGTTTAGCAGAAAATACCTACAAACGTTTAAGGAATTCATGAGATTATGTTAAGGATTTGGCTTGTTGAATAATTTTATTTTATTTTGCAGTGATTCTTTTTTTTTCTCTGCTCCTTTTCTTAGTTTAAGTCTTAGTATTAAAGTTCATCAATATATTGATCCAGTAGACTAGAACCTTTGGGACATGTTCTAAATAATTTTGTACAATCAACACCGTGCCTGCCAGCCTCGAATGCCATGTGGTATGAAGTATCCAAATGTTCTTTGCCAGGCCTATTTAATTAGAACAAAAGAAAAAGCAAGAAAGGAAAAGTAGGAAAAACAAATCCTTGTTAATCAGATGTAATTATAACGGTAATCTCGAGGGGATTGTAGCCAAATAATACAACGTTTTTGGCGAGTACTTACGTTAAGACAACATCTAAGACTTTGGCAAAGACGTCCACGTGCTCGTGGATTTGTGAGTTTTCGCAAATGGCCCTCAACAGACACTGTCGACCATCAACGTTATTACGCGTCATATATTTTTCCAGGACGAGATATAAAAATTCACGAGTTTCATCCGGTTGATAATCACCGTAGATATCGAATCTCGTTCTCATTTGCTTAAGCGATCTAGCAAATGTATCCTCCCATTTGTCCCAGGGATAAAGAGGTTGTGTGGGCATTGCGTACTGCCCGCCTTGCAGACTATAGGAGCACACCAGCGATCGCCAGGCTAAAGGATCTGCCAAAAATACAGGCATCGATGGGCCTATCGACAGCTTGGAAAATTACACACACACACATTTTTATCATTAAAACTAAATCGAATTTTTTTTTTTTTTAAATGCAAACAAGTTTTTTTGTTGATCGTGATTATGAAGGAAAAGCATTGAAATACTGAAAATATGATTTCTGTGGCAGTGAGATTTAAGGGCCTGCAGGTAGGGTGATTATATGTATATTCGATTAAGTTTTTAATTAAGCGCAAATAAAATTACATTAATTTTAAACAGCCGCACAGTGGTTTTATTTCTTAAGCAGAAGTGAAAATTAGTTCGACACAAATTTCGAAAAAATATCTTTTTTAAATAAAATTTTGGGAGAACAGAATCGAACATATTTAATATTTTTATTTGGTTTTGCCTAAATTTCAATATACTTTCAGTCAATAAATCAGGTCAAAAAGACCTTTAAAATACTGCAAAGGACGAGGGACATCAACATCAATTTAATTTTTAACTTACACAGCAAAGCAAAAGCAGCTGTTTTCGAAAACCACTACGGAATTAATATGTAAATATTTATATAGAATAAGATTTTTTTACATTTCCATTTATTTCTTTTTGATTTTTATTTTACCTTTAATGCACCCCCGTTTGTGAAAATTAGACCGCGTTTTTGCCGCTGACTGCGAAATTCGGTCAGATTAATGCTCGTGCCGAAACCGGCGGCAACAAAACTCAATTGTTCAAATGTTTTCAGTAGAAATAACACCAGATATATGGAACAGTAAAACAAATTATTTTTCATTGTAACCAACACGCTGGCAGCCGCACACACATTCACAAAAAAAAACAAAAATAAATTTTCAGATTGAACTTAACAAAAACAACAAAAATAAAAGTCTTCAGAGAAAATGTTGTCCGTTAGCTGACTGATGGATGCTGAATAGATGGATGGATGTTGGAAATAATGAAGCGTAAAATGTGTTGCGCCGACATGAACACACAAACGATTTGAACAGACTGGACTTGAGTTATCAAAAATCGTCGATGACAAGTTTCATCAGATGCTGAGTTCAACATTTGGAATTATAATAAAAAAAAATTAGAGGTGTTTGTTTGTCAAGTAGTTACTAAATTTGAATGTTTGTTTTGTGTGTGCGTATTGGATTTTTATTCTAACACGTTTACAAATGAATATCTATTAACCGTGAATTTGTACCGCCTGCGAATTAACGTTAGCAGTTAATGAAAGCGCCGATATAATTGAGTACTTAAACAATCTTTTTTTTTCTTGGAGGCTTTTTATTATGTTGTTTTATTTTTATTTTTCACATCATGAAATTAAAGAAGAAAAAGAAATTATTCCATGATTTTATTATACAACAGTTTTAGATATTAAATCCTTGGCGATTTTTTTAGGTTGTTCATTTCATCAAATATTTTAAAGAAATAAAGAAAAGAAAGAAAGAAAAAAAATTACAGATTTACATATTTATTTTTCAATAAAACTTTAATTTGACAGCTGCGAATGGGAAATTGTGTTGCCGTTCTTCTTCAGAAAATCGTAAATCGTTTTACGTCAAAACTATGCTGCCATATTGTGAAAACTCCTTCAAGGAAATAAGGAGATCCGTTTGCGGGATTTTATTTTCACCATAATCGGCCTACTGAATGGCCAGTTCTTGGAGTTACTGATCGTTTTTAAATTAATTTTATTAAAAGGATATTTAATAAAAAGAAATCGTATTACTGCTGTAGCGCGAATTATCTGAGAAGACGCCAATATATCGATCCGTCTTAATTGGCCTTTGATCTTTCGCTGCGTTAAAAATTTTACTCAAGGATCTTGCCTTATATGCCTGTAAAACATGGAATTGAGAGCAACAAAACAATTGTTGCAAAATCAATAAAGTAGCAACTTTGAGATTTCAAACAAAACACTTGACAAAGATGTCGGTTGAAAAATTTATAGAATTATTTTTAAAAAAAATTATATTTATTCAAGTATCATAATCCAACTGTTTGAAAAGGGTTTTTAATTGAGAAGGACATGATAAATGTTCCGTTTCAACATCAATTTTATATATTCAGACCACAAAAAAGAACAGAACAGCTGTTTTCGAAAGCCGCTACATTTTCATCATCAGTACGCAGGAGTATTTTCGTTTGATACTTTTTGTTAGCTGATCAAATTTTATTCATTTTTATTTACTTTCTAGACTTTTGAAATTTTATATTTTTAATTTACAATTCTTTTTCACTGTTTTACATTCAATACGTATTGATAGAGGGGGGAAAACGTTCCCCCTAATTTCACTTTATCAGATCTCCATTCTGGAAATATAAAGATTTGATATGATTTAACAGTTCATATTTTATTTCTGACAGAATTGATTATTTCATTACAAATTCCGAAATCATAATCCTGTTACTGGCAACACTGTTGGCAAAGTAAACAAACCAGCAGCTTCCACACATGCACACTCCGACACACACACACACTCAACACATATTTACAACTTATTTTATTTTCACATCTACAACTACTGAATACCTGTAGGAAGAACTCTGCCTGACTTTCTACGTTCAACTTCATGTAGATTCCGTGTGCTTAAAGTCAATTTGCTTGTTCCTTCTGCAAACAATCGTACATCTTTTTACCATTTAATCCTTAAAGCTTATAAAGTCAAGTTTATGACCAGGTTTAAGGTTTGTTTGCAGTTTTGTGTAGCAGGAATAAGAAAAGTAGTATAGGATTTAAATTTCTGTGCAAACTATTTACCGAGTAGAGCAAAACAAAGAGTATTTATTATTTATGCAAACAGAGTTTTAGTAGTCAAATAATATTTGAAGTTTTAAAATGTTAAGGAGTTAAAAATATGGCCACATTTCAAGCACCAGCAATTGGATGTAAAATTGTTGCGGCAAAAGCTTCAATCAAGTGTGCAAATCCAAAAACTCAACAATAAAAACATAAACAGTTAAAATTGAATAGTCGTGTAACTTTTATAATTAAATGAGACAATCCATCTGGACTTTTGACGGTAAACTAGAACACCTTTACAATTTTCTAGCCGTGTAAAATCGTTTTATTCTGTTTTTTCCAACGCTGGCACTCAGAGGAAGATCCCTATTTATGTGTTAAATTTTAAGGGAACTATGGAAAGAGAGAGAGAGAGAGAACAGATGATTAATATTAACACAGAGAGAGGGAAAGAGAGAACAGATTATGAATATTAAAACAGAGAGAGAAAGAGAGAACAGATTATGAATATTAAAACAGAGAGAGAGAGAGAGAGAGAGAGAGGGAACAGTTTGTTGTCAGTTTCATTTATACAGCCCTGCGAAAAAAATTCCAATTCGTTCGCAAATGGAATCTATGTTCTCATACCTCAAAAAATGGGATCCGTTAATTAAAACGTGTTTTTATATGGTGAGAAACTTTGAGTTAAGCGACCATTTCTCAGTTGGTGTGGCAGTTCAACATGAACATACATCGGTTTAGCATTGTTACACTTCTCGTATACTATTTTATAATAAAAATTGTATGAACACAAACTGTGATCACGTTCATCTAAACAACCACATAAGTGGTGACAAATAAGAATACAGTACTGATGGTGAAAGTGTAGCGGATTTCGAAAACATTTTTTCTGCTCTGCGACATATACAATGAAACACAAGTGGCGATGAACTTTTTCTCCATAAATTTTGCAAGAGAATGATGTTTTGAAATATAATTTATTTAATTTCAATACCTTTTTTTATGATTTTTAATTTAATATGAGAGAGTTTTTGAAGTTCCTGTCGTCGATTTAGCCTTTATTTATCGGGTAGCGTTTTTACTCCAAATTGTGGACTTGTCTGGTTCAACATTAAGTTGAGTACTTAAAACTTATAAAATTGACAGGAAGGGAAACTATTTTCCTATTGAACTGAGCCATCTAATAAGTAGTAGTGATGATAAAAGTGTGGGGGCTTTTGAAAACAACTGTTCCGCTGTGGTGTGTTTGCTCAGTATAAAAAGTTGATGTTGACTTTCTCTTATTCGTTGGAATATTTACTATTATATCTTTCTCTCTGTACTGAAACGATCCATCTGGACAAAAAATGCGATCCGTTAACTAAAACGAGTTTTTATATGGTGAGAAACTTTGGTGTGGCAGTTCAACATGAACAGACATCGGTTTAGTGTTGTAACACTTCTCGTATACTATTTTATAATAAAAATTGTATAAACACAAACTGTGATCACGTTCATCTAACCAACCACATAAGTGGTGACAAATAAGAATACAGTACTGATGGTGAAAGTGTAGCGGCAGGAAAAAATTCCCCGGCGAAATAAGAACCAAAAATTTCTACAAAAAATCCTCTGTCTTCTAATCTATCCTCTGAGCACTATCTCCTCTTTTCTAGTTCTGACACAATGCACTGAATATGTGGGGGTCGTTCCCTGAACGTTAGTCCAAAGCAAAATAAAAGAAGTTCTTGCCGATAATCTTTCCGAGCCGACCGATCGGAATCATGTCTAGTAAAGCCTTCTGACTTTCTGAAGGACAAGTACGCAGACTTCCTGTAATGCAGATGCTATCGGATCTCTGTATTCCGTGGATCTACTACATATTTTTCACAACTTTATTAGCTCCGACTTGCCGAATTTCAACAGCTGTTTTGATTTATATAAATCTGGGTCACGCTATAGAGTCTCTGTTGTATTTCCCAGATATCGCCCCATTAGTAACTCCCTCTTCCCTGCCTTAAACGGCTTTGCGTTCATAAAAGTTACTGTCTGTAACATCATTCAAATAATTTATTAATCAATATCTTCTTTATTATTTTACAAAAATAGTTTTGCCTTAATAAAAATATGTGTTCATATTGAAAATCAACTAACAAGGACCGTCAAGGATTTCTGTTGAGTCCTTCGTTAGATTCCTGCTTTTATGTCAAAACAAAATTATACTAAAACTAAAATAATTGAATAGCAAAATATAAAAATATTTCAATATTTTATGTCTTTTATGATAATTTGCCCAACTTCATGATATATTTTGATTGAGCAAATAATCCAAATCCTTCAAGTAACTCCGCTTAATAACTTTCGTTGCAGGTGTTATTAATTAATAACAAAAACATTTTGCCATCAGTTTTGTAATCAACTATTTAAATTAAAATTTACTTGTGCGCTGTTTAAGTATTCCATGAAATTCAAATTATTTAGCAAAAAGTCAGTTGGAGCTGGAGGAAACAATCGGTCTGTTTGCTTGTTTGTGCGAGTGAAAGTAACTAAAAATATTAATAAAAGCAACACTTGGCTTTGTGGAGTAGGCAAAAAAAAAACAACTCACAATAGTGAGTTGTCAACCCTCTTCCGTTTGAGAATAGTGAGTATTAAATAGGGCTGCTGGTGTTAGCGGTTGGAGGGTGGGTGGGGAGTGGAGGAGTGTTAGTGTTGGTGGCATGATTCCATGCTAACAAGTACATTTACAAGCATTTTAATTGCCTTTTACATAATTTCTAAATAAAGAGACAAAAGCCGTTCGGATACTTGAACGAACGTGACTACGACTAAGGAAATGGCATTTAAAGTGTTGTCATTCTTTGCATCTGCTATTCTGCCACTCTGACGTACAGAAATATCTTCACGTTTTTTGTTGGCACAAGACATCGCTAACACATTTACAAATACATGCTCATGTCTACAACTGGTCGTACATGAAAATCTAACGAAAAAGGATGCAGTAAGACAGACGGACGGACAGACATTCATGGAAAGTCACTTAAAGTTGTTTCCTTTTGAACAGGCAAAAGAAACCCAAACCCCAAGTGAGAGTTACCAGCTGCTTTTAAATATTCTTCAAGACGATTAAAAGGATTATGATAAGGACAACGATGATGCGGACAAAATAGTGTCACAACTATTTAATTTAATCTCAATTTATGATTAAGTCTATTCCTCTGGGTCACTGAGTGCGCATTTGATTTATCATGTTGCATTAATAAATAAATACAGAAAGTGGTTTGAAACATGTAAAGAATTCAGAAGCTTCTGGAAAATTAATTACATTTTTACCAATTGAAAATGTGTAGAAAATAGTAGATTATATATTCGAATAAAAATAACTGGAATGAAATTTATTCCAGGAAAACTTTTACAATAAAAATTATTCAAAATCTTACCAATTCAAAATGAGTACGAAATATTCAATTAAAAATTATTCGAGTAAAGAATATTCGAATATAAATTATTCGAATAAATATACCTATTCAGGAAAACGTTTGCAATCAAAATCAATAAAAATCTTGCCAATTTAAAATGACTACAAAATATTCGATTAAATATTGTTCGACTAAAGAATATTCGAATATAAATTAGTCGATTTAAAATAATTGGAATAATCATTACTTGAGGAAAACTTTTTTGATTAAATTAATAAAATTCTTACCAGTTTAAGACGAGTACAAAATTTTCAATTACATACCATTCGAGTAAGGAATATTCGAATATAAATTATTCGAATAAATATACCTGAATTGAACAATATTTCAGGAAAACTTTTGCAATCAAAATTAATAAAAATCTTCCCAATTTAAAATTAATACAATATATTCGATTAAAAATTATTCGACTGAAGAATATTCGAATATAAACTATTCGAAAAAAAATTCGAATAAACGTTATTTGAGGAAAACCTTTTCAATAAAATTTTTACCAATTCAAAATGAATGCGAAATATTCGATTAAAAATTGTTCGACTAAAAAATTTTTCAATACAAGCTATTCGAATAAAAATAATTTTAATAAGCGTTATTTGAGGAAAAACTTTTTTCAATCTAATTTTTACCAATTTTTACAGTATATTCGATTACATATTATTCGAATAAAAACTGATTCAATGTTAACAATTTATAAAGCAGTCAAACCAGTCAATATATACATAAAATTATTCGAATAAACTTTTTTTCTTTTGTATACTTGAAAAAAAAATTTGGTCGATTAAAATCATTGCAAAGAAGTTATTCGAATAAAAATAGACTACTTTAGGAGTTCACATCTGCCCCCCTTGAATAGCTGGATCAGGTGACCTTTGAAACATAAAAAGAACATGATCCACTTCAAAATTTTTTACTCATCGGATTCGACTATTTATTTAGAGATATGTAGCGAAAATATATTCATACCACCCCACTGTGCACTATGCAATGACAAGCTCTTAGCATTCAAATCGTAATAAACAGTTATTTGATATCTAAATAAAAATAAGTAAATTAAGGCTTCCACAACAATAAAACAGTTGATTTCAGAATTGAATTTTTCACTGATCGCTTCCCTTTTAAGAGCCTTAAAGTTATTCCTGCTTTTGATCCACATTCATAAGCATTTGCCCACGCGTGTGTTTGGGAATAATTTATATCCTTCCACCGCTTGTCTTTTTTTCTGTTACACCAAAACCCAATTACAACGTGAGTTTTCCTTTTCATAAATAAATTTCAAACTACTTTAAGCTCTTTAATTGGTAACCACGTCTTTGTTGTTCGTGTTTGTTTCTCTTTGCGGATTTATTCAGCAGCAGCAGCAGCCGCAGCAGCATGTAAGTGGGAGTGTCGCAATCGTCAGCGTAAAAGTTATTAGACTTGTGGGCTTCCTTGATTGCGATGCTTTTTCTTGGCTTAACTTGAATCATTTTCGTATGGTGAAGCAAGTCATGTGGCAGCAGGTGGTGCGGCAAATAAGTTATTTCGTTTGGAGAACATGATTCGTCATGTTTTGCGGAAAATCGTTTCTTTCAACTCCGTTCTCAGTTATTTAACATTTTTAGCGTTTAATTCAAAACTTTGAAAAAAAAATTTATTTTTACTGGCTGTGGAAATCGGTAGAAGCGTCATTGATTGGAAATAATATTCGTTATTGATGAAGCCATTAATTGAAAAATTGCTGAGAAATATTTAATTCATATAATAAAACTACTTCGTTAAATATATATCAGAGCTGTAAATGAACCATTTCATTTTTTTAAATTGGTTATGAATTGATTTAATTTTGAATAAATCTTTTCACATGAAAAATAGAACTGAATGAAATCTGGATCAATTCAAACGAATTAATTAAAATGAATTTAAAAAATGAGTTGCAATTCATTTCCAAATGAAATGAAATTAATTACAATTAATTTTTAAAGTGTGAAATGAATCTATTGAATGAATTGCAATCCGTCTCTGGTTCAAATGAATTTTTAGAATGAACTTAAATTAATTTTCAAATCAAATGAACTTGTAGAATGAATTATAATTCATTTCCAATGCAAGTGAATTTGTAGAACGAACTGCAATTTATTTGTTTGGAATTTATAGAATGAATTGCAAGTCATTTTCAGTTAATTTGAATTGAATTAACTCTGAATTAATTCAAGTGAATTAGAAAAATGAATTACAAATGGAATGAATGAAAAAAAATTAGTTTTAATCGAATACATTCAAGAGCAGTTTTAGGGAGAATGAAAAATGGAAATTTCTCCTACAAAAATTAAAATATTCAGCACAAAAATCGAAAATCTGTCAAATTTCAATCAATTCAATATAAATGAGTTGGTAACGAATCGCTTATTATGTTTCCTAATTCGTTTGAATTAATTTTAAATCAATTCAATTCAAATAAATTTCAGATTAATTGCAACTCATTCTACAAATTCATTAAAATTACAAACGTATTGCAATTCATTTGAATTGGAAATGAATTGCAATCAATTGAAATCAAATTATTAAAATTAATTTGTATTTAAAAAGGAATTGAAATTCATGTCTGCCTAATTCATTTGAATAGATTCGAAATTCATAAATTGAATTCTTTGTTGTTTTTGTAAAAAAAATCAATTTTAAATTTGCTAATTCAGTTCATGAAAAATTCGCAAATGAATTAAAAAATAAATGATTCATTTACAGCTCTGATGTACAGGCACTTACGAATCCACCCACTTTTATCATAAAAATCTCAGGTAAATACAGAACACACTCACACATACATACAGACACACACACAAATATTGTTAGTTATTATTGTTGGTTTTGTTGTTGGAGTTGTTTCATTTTTGACTACCTCTCACAGCTCCATTGCAACGTAATCTAAGAGCCTTCCGTACAAGATGTCGTCATTGCCGCACAGTGGAGCATTTGCAGGCAATTAGTACAACCGAGCACTGACGCAGATCACTAAAAATCTACACCGAATTGAAGTAAAAGATTATTGCTGAACAGCAACTCTGTCACAACTCCTTCTAAGCTAAAATCTGTTTATATGCCCGACTTATTTATTTCGACCAAAAAAATCTTAAAACTGTGAACATCTTAAAAATTCAATTGTGAACATCTTAAAAATTGTAATCGACCATCTCTAAAATTAATTTGGTTTTTACAGGCGTTTACAAATATTTTTTATTTCTTACTGCCATTTTTACAACAACAACAACAATAATATTTTAGATTTAAACTGTAGTTTGAAACAAAATTTCCATAAATTTTTATCTTATCAGTTAATTTTTTATGAATTCTGCAAGGAATTTTTATTGCATTTCCTTTTAATATTTAAAAAAATTTCGTTTATTCTAAAAAACCCCACTGTGCACCTGTGAACCAATTTTTGTCTTAAATTGAGCTTCAAATAGAAATTAATTTTTATGATTAGACAGAGAATTTTTATTCTATCGCATATAGTTATTTTAAAATGTTCTTTTCCGTTTTCTTCTAAAAGGCCCACTGTGCATCGGTTATCCAAATTTTAGTCTTAAATTGAGCTTTAAATACTAAAAAAAAATTTATAAATTCTACAGGGAATTTTTATCCCATTCCTTTTACATATTTTGACATATTCCTTATCGTTCTATTCCTAGCAGCCCCACTGTGCATAGGTTAACCAAAAAGAAAAGTATTCTGTGGCTTAATTCGTCTTCTTGTTCGCATTCCTTCACAAAATTCTTCATAGTTTATGGTCCTTTTCTTCTCCATCATTCCTTTTGCTCTGAAGTACTCTTTTACGTATATTTTGCTGCGTTAAACACGTTTTATTCCTTTTTTTTTTTTTTTTTTGTACCATCGCCGTTGCTCCTCATCTCTCACTTGTCATTTGCTTCTGTTGCTATTTCGCTTGTCATTAAGTGGAGATGGTGCTACTAAAAGTACAACGCCTCCAGCTACTGACACCAAATTCGGTTTCCTTGGTTTCATTTGGTTTCTTGAATATATAATTTTTTTTTTTTTTTTTTTGGATTTTTTGTCCAAATTGCATTTGATTTAAATTTGTTAAATAAGAGGTGAACAAACAGGAAGCCCTAAAAATCTGTTAAGTAGTTGTTAGGCACGTGCTTTCTTTACTCATTCTTTAAAACACTTTAACGTTAAAGTGATACGATTGAAATATCTATTAGAGAAGGTATTATTGAAATTATTTACATGCTAAAAAGGAAATTATCTCAACTCGTAAATAATTGAGGTGGAACATGATTGGAAATTAAATTTTGTATTAATAGAATTAAAAGGAGTTAAATTGACCTTTATTTTAAAGCGATATTTTTTAGGATAATTTTCGTAATTTTGTCAATTTTCATAAAATTTTTTTGTCAAAACCGTTATTATTAAGCTGAGAGAGAGAATTATTCGTTTATAATTTAATGTACAATTGGCTCTAAATAAAATTTTGGGTGTTAAATATTCACGGTGTTATTCACAAATCATTATTAAATTTAAAGTTGCTTTAAGGTATCGATTTTGTTTGGGTAAAATACCTTTAAAGTTTAATTAAGTTTAACAAACGTTTGTGAATTAGCACGTTAAAATTTTGGCAATTTGGTGAAAAAAATTTATTTCTCTTTTATCCAGATATATAGAATTACAATTGAGTGCGGATAAGCGCACAATAAAGGTGAAAAACATGAAGCGCAAAAATTTTCTGTTAACTCAAATTAGTCTTAAAAACTTAATTATTCTCGCGCCATCTGGCATATATAAGTTTTATATGGAAGTGGTTTTTGAATTTGCTAAAAGCAGTTACCATTAATAGAACCCACCATTTGGAACGCAGTAGTCAGAAAACTTAACCCTGGAAAATGAAACACATGCAGCCGGTTTCACAATGTCGAAAGCTGTCTTTTTTTTCGCATTTTAAACAAAAACAATTTATAAAATTTTCTTTTTGTTTCAAATATAATTATGCGAAAGAAATAATTCTTTCGACATCGTGAAACAGGCAGATAGTTTTTTTCACACTAAAACTGATATTAACTGATAACACCTGATTTTAATTTTACAACCCTAAGCAAGTGATTTTGCAAATTGAATAAATTCAGGTTTTAACAGATTGTCCAATAGATTTGATCACAGTAGATTAAATATTTTTAGAAATAATCATATTTGTTGTTGGACTTCTTTCACTTCTTTACAACACTTAATTTACAAACTGTACTGCAACTTTTTTTGTTTGTATAATAAAAAAAACAACATTTAACACGTCACTTTGAATTCGAAATTCTGGTATATTTCGCAAATGAATATTTCGAAATTATGAAAATACTTTTAAAAAGTGAATAAATGCTTTGGAAATCACATTATTTCCCATAAAATTTCTACAAATTGTGAAAGACAAATGCAGATGTGGTGGATTTTTCCACGCCTTCTTCACACATGCACACATGTTTCCAATATACAACTTGGCAGCACTCGGCTTAACACAGCCAAAAAGAAGGTGCCATTTCATAAAACCTACCCAAAACCTATGAAAAATGTGTTTCAAGTTGCTTTTCAACAGAATAATTGTGTATAACAAAACCAGGTTTTAACGTTAAAACAAGTGTTGCCAGTTTCTAAATTACAAACACCACAATAATACAAGAAAAGGTGGCGTTATTTTAGCAAAAAGCTTTAACTTTAATATATCTAATTTTGTTTATGAAAATTAATATACACGAACACAATAACGATTTCCGACTTTTATAAAGTAACTTAAATTTCGGGCAGATACAAAAATATAACATAAAAATATCATGTAGAAATTTATTTCGCTTTTAAATCGTGAAATTCGGGTTTGTAAATTAATACTCAGAGCCAATTAAACCGGATCGACATTGGCAATTGTCGCTCAGTAGTCAGCTACTGAATTATTTTGAAAGCGACACCACCAACTCACTAATGATGAGTAGCTGTTTATAGTGGATATCTGTATATACGCCAGTGTAGCCGCCTTCATAGAATTAATTTATTTAATTGGTTTAACTCTACTAAATTATATATAAACTATAGAAAACATAAAAGGGAAAAATATATTTTATTATTATCGTTGTCAAACAAGACAATATATATTTTTAAGTTTACAACAATTTAATTTATTTTTCTAATACTGGCAACATTGCATCTGCGCATTGTTGCTCATTAAAATAGAAATTAATTTTATTTGACTACAACCACAAAAACAACCTGAACAACAACCAGTAGGCGTGTTGCCTGGTGTAGTGAAGATAATCATTCTCATATACGCGCATTTATTCTATTTTCGACAGGTTGTAGTCTGTAGTCTGCTGTACTGAATGTGTTTAATGTATTAATTAAGAGAAATTTTTGAAGAAAACAAAACGACTTTGGCAAAGAAAACTTTCCCTGGGAAAACGATCTCTTAGGACTTGGTTCTACACGACAACAGTTTTTGTTTATATAACTTTAATTACTTTTTAATAAAAAAATTAATTTTAATTATTTTCCTTAGTTCCATCATCACAACCAAAATAAGATAAAAATTATTTTTTTTTAAATGCACCGAATAAACAAACTTCGAAATTTTGCCCATCGATGAACCGAAAAAGCACCACAAACGGTGCAAAAAGCACCGAGTTGATAACGCTGATTAAAACCGCGCCAGTGTGGCAACACTATTATGTGAATGAAAATAATTCCCCAAGATAAATTTTGAATCTCACAAAGCAAATTAACTCCGTGTAAATGCATTTGACACTTGATAGTTAACGCAAGTAAAAATTTTTTCAAATAATATTTTTTCCCAAAATATTGATTTTGAATTGAGACTGTTTAAGATTTAGGGTGCTATATGAATATCTTTGCAGCTCTTCATCAAGGCATGCAGGGTATCCCAGATTCGTTATAGTCTAGACAATTTTTGTTCTTCATATGAGTGCCTATTTACGCTACCCCATTTTAAACACACTCTTCCAATATCCATATTAATGATATTTTTCAAAACCTAATTCAATATCTTCACTTCCGATCCAAACAATAATAGACGAATTTCGAGTCGTCGGCCATGAAGGTCGGCAAACAACCAAACAAACAACTTCGCTACAGTTGATCGCTTCAATGAGCATAAAGCCAACGAAATTCATTCATAAAACGCCATCTCTCTCCAAAACCCTCAGAGACTAATAAAATGAAACACAAACAAAGAACTTAAAGATAAATTAATAAAAAAATAAATAAATAAATGAAATAAAAAAAACTCCTACGAACGTGTACGTTAAACAAGTTTCCACAAGTGATGCCAACTGGGTGGGTGTTTTTTAGTGTTTTAAAACTGCAACTTCTTAATTCTGTTGTTATAAGGAAGTGTGATCGACTTGTAAATTTTTTTTTTTTTAACAAAAAAATCCTGTCCTTTTTTCTGTATCTATTAGAACAACTTCTCAAAAACTTGTGTTCATTCTGTAGAACACAAGATAAGTAAATATATCGTTTTTTATTTCTTATACTTCTGTTTGGAACCCATGGACTTGCCCATCCTCATTCGAATAAGAGTTATTCGAATATTCGAACAACAATTTTTTTAACATATTCGAACGAAAAAAATGTTTCTATTTACAAAAATATATGTATATAATTCAAACAGCTTTTGACGAATATTCGAATACTCGAATATCTTTTTTTAACTCGTTTCTATATATATATCGGACTATATATTCGAATGTTTGTTTTATTTTTTCAAGGTCATTTGAATGAAATTTTTTATTCCTTAATAATTCGGATATTTGGATAAAAATTTGAATAAAAGTTTGTATTATTTTTGAAAGCTTCCATTTTTCATTGAAAGTAAAATAATTAAATAAAAGAGAACAAATTTTTTATTAAAAAAGATTTTCAAAACAATATGTTTTTAAGATATTAAAAAAAATGTGATAATGAAATTGAAAATGATTAATTCCTATCTAAATGAATCGTTCATCGGCAGTATGTCTCAACAGTCTGTGGAACCCTTTAGAATGGTAAATTTGTATAACAATATATGGATCACCCTGTAAAATATACCATAACAAGCTTAATTATTAATTTTTCCCCCTATTTGAAAACATCTCAGAAACTGAATAGTTTTCATAAGAAATTTCTAGACGATTTCACCATCTGCAGAGAAAATACTAAAAACTTAACAACTTTTGCAATGTTGTCAACTTTCAAATTTAATAACGCACCAAAACGACAAAAAAGGCGTCATTTAGAAAAATAAGCACCATTTTTAGATTTTTTTTTTTTTTGTAAATGTTTATGGAATCAATTCTTGTTATCATAATAATAACAATCAAGCTTTTACTGGATTAAATGTTTGTTTTTTAATTTTTCAAATTCAATCGTGATTTTTAGAAAAGAAATTTAAAATTTCTAAAAGATACTGAACTTTCTAGTATAAAAGCCCTTCTATTATAAACGCTTTAAATATATAATTTTTTTATTAAAAGTTTAGTAATTTCGTGTTGATTTTATGACAATAAAACAGACTTTTACAATATAATTAAAAAAGTAACCTGAAACGTAATTTTTTGTTGTTCTTGTTGCTGTCTGTCAAAGTAATTTGAAAAATTTTTGCACTGTTGAATGAAATGTCATTGAACCAGTTTTATTTTATTGTAAAAATTTTATTTTCTCACACTAAAAAACATGTGCTGAATTTGCTTCGATCCTATCATTAACTAAAAACGCACCGAAACTTTTCGCAAACAAATTTTTAAAGGATCTAAAATGGTGCCAAACGCATCAACTTAACAACGCTGATCTTTTATATACACAGAGAAAGAGAAAGAGAGAGAGGGAGAGAGAGAGAGAGTAAGCCATTCTATTTCGTTAAACATGACAAGTTTGTTGTTTATAACATGACATATACATGGAATTTTCCTCCTACTCCTGGAAACGCTTCATAAGAAATTAAAACTCACTTTGAGAATAGATAATATAATAATAGATGTATATAAGCGATGTAGGAGTGTTCACATCAATAAAAAATCATTTAAGGAAGAAAGAATTATTTCCACTTTTCTTCTTTAGTCCCCCACTGTGCACCGTTCAGGCGCTTTTAATATAATATTCGAGTTCATGTGATTTACAAAATTGTTGATAATTTGCTGATGTGAAAAAATTTTCTTTCTGCATAAACCGTGGCAACCTCATCAAACAAATCTAAAACAAAAGCAGGTTGAACTAATAAGAACAAAATCGACACAACACAACACAACACACATACACATACACACATTCCATAGATACGAGTATTTTCTGTTGAATAAAATCAGTAAAACTTTCGATAAAATTAAGTTGAGAAAACGCAGGCAGTTAAACAAACCCAATGAAATCAATTGAAATTGAAACACTCACTAATCAATAGAGAAAGAGAGAGAAAGGGAGTGAGAGAAATAAAGTGAGAGCAAGCATAAGCCAGACAATAGAGAATCTTAAGACCCCAGAAGAATTTTAAGCTTGACGAAGAATATTAACTGCAGTTTCTGCGGCTGCGGCTGCAACTTCTATGTATCTAACAGATACAATTGAGTAGAAGTTGTGCTTTGGCAAAGCAAGTATCTACTAAATAAAATCTTGAACTTTTTCTGATTCAGTTACTCACGAGCGGTCTTTTGGTTTAAAACGTTTTGTTTCATGTTGCGGGTAAAACGAAAGTGCGCAAGCGCATTTGGCGGTTTGATTTAAACAAAAAGAAAACATATAAAAATTTATTGAAGTAAAAGAGAAAAACTAATAAAACTTCTAATCCTAAGCGAATTGAATAAAAACCAAAATAAATTTAATAACAACGAATTATCAAAACTTGTATTGAAAACAATTAATAATTTCAATACCCTCAACTTAAAGAAGGTTTAACGAATAATTCCATTAACAAATTTTTTATGTTAAATTTATGTATTAAAAATAAAAATAAAAAAACAGTGAAAAAAGTCACACAATATTAACATCAAGAGTTATTCCAAATAAAAATTATTCAAACACGCACAGGAGGAGTGAGTGTTTGTTGTATAGAAAACCGAGTTATTTTCTAATAAAATCCTAATAAAATATTTATGAAAAAAAGTTAGAATAAATGCTTTTAGTTTTGGCCTTCAAAATTTGAAATATAATTTAATATAAATTTTGATACAATTTTTATTCAGATGCACACACACACTCACAGCAAACGAATAGAATAGAAAAAATATATTAAATTCTGGTTGTCTCTAATTTCTTAAGAAGTTTGGCGACTTTTTCAAATTTTATTTTGTCACAAAGTAACAACAATCAACCAGCCCACCACCTGTTCTAATGCGCTTTATTTTGGCAACTTTTCAAATGATCGCATGAGCAACAACGCACGCAAATAACGTGGTAAGTTAACAAACGCCTTGTTTTTCCATTTTATTTTAATTCTTATATGAATTATTTGATATAAAAAATAACAACAACAACAACAACAACATGAAATGCTTAGACTCGAAGAATAAAGTTTGTAGAAACCGAATATATAATTTCGTATATATTTCTAGTGAAATTGTTAAGAGAAAAAATATATTTTGAATTTTTTTTGAGAAAAGTTTGTTCGAATATATTTCTGATGATATTCCAAAAGAAAGAAAAAAACATTATTTTGAAAAAAATGGTTTTCCTTATATTGAGTTGAGAGAAGCTTGTGCCAACAAAAAATATAATATCGAGGGGAAAAAATTAATTATGAAATTTTTTTCTTATATTGAGTTTGATCAAACAAAAAAAATATAAATTCAAACTTTTTAGTAAGATTTTGGAAAAAAGATTCAGCACATAATTAAAATTAAAGAGGTTTAAAAAATATAATTTCGAATAAATTTCTTATGATATTCTTAAAGATTTATTTTGAAATTTTTCTTATGATATTGAGTTACGAAATGTTTGATTTAAAAAAAATTAATTTCGAATTCATTTCCGATGACATTCTTGAGAGAAAATAAATTATTTTGAAATTTATTGTGTTACGAAATGTTTGATCAAACAAAAAATATAATTTCGAATATATTTCTGATGATATTCTTAAAGAGAGAAAATTATTTTGAATTTTGTTTTCTTATATGGAGTTGAGAAAAGTTTGCGCAAACAAAATTAGAATTTCGAATGTATTTCGGATGACATTTTTAAAGGAAAAAGATTAATTTTGAAATTTTTTTCTTACAAAATGTTTGATCAAACAAAAAATATAAATTCAAACTTTTTAGTAAAATTTTGGGAAAAAAGAATCAGCCCATAATTAAAATTAAAGAGGATTAAAAAATATAATTTCGAATAATTTTCTTATGATATTCTTAAGGAAAAAAATTATTTTGAATTTTATTTCTAATATTGAATTACGACATAATTGATTTAAAAAATTTTTAATTTCGAATTTATTTCCGATGAAATTCTTGAGGGAAAATAAATTATTTTGAAATTTCATTTTGAAATTTCGTTCTTATATTGAGTTTCGATAGGTTTATCAAACAAAAAATATAATTAAGAATATATTTTGAATGAAATTCTTAAGGAAAAGATATAGTAAATTTTTTATATTGAGTTGAGAAAAGTTTGTGCAAACAAAAAATACAATTTCGAATATAAAATTCTAAAGAACAAAAATAATATTTTGAAAATTGTTTCTTTAATTGAGTTGAGAATAATTTGCGCAAACAATAGCGTTTAGCTATTCCTAATCTGCAGTTTTTTATCTGAAAAAGTCTTTTTAAGGCAAAAATTTAAGGTGTGAAATGATGTTCGAATTATCATAATAAATTATGATAAATAAGATTTTAAAAATTATAACTTTCCAAAAATATTTAAAAATAAACAATCAAATATATTCCAATTTCTTTATAACTGAAAACTTGGAGTTGATTCGGAAATTGATAAACAATTTTTGTGTATTTTAGAATATTTTTAATTAATCTTCGAAATTTCAAAATTCTTCTAAATTCTAAATTCTTCTACTAAAATTTTCAATTGTTAAATTTGCAAAATTATAATTTTTTTATAGGAATTTTAAAATTTACTTTTGCGATTCGAATTTCAAAATTTTCATATTTTATTTGGTTTTATATTAATACAAAAATGAGTTCGAAAGCTGGAACATACTCCTAAATTTCTAAATGAAATTAGGCGATGAATGGGAATTTTAAAAAATTTTATGGCTCATTATGGGCTGTATTCAATATCCTATTTTCGCAGGGAAATTTTCAAACATTCACTGTTGGAATAAAACATTATTTTTTAAGGAGTAAGAAGACAATTCGCAATATGGCGTAAGAAAAATATGTAAAAAAATTTTCTAGAAATTTTGAAAATCGAAAGGCTTAATAATTTTCAAATCCATTCCTAAAATCTTACAAACTGATCACCTTAACGACCATAGATTCAGTAGAGCGCACAAAGTTCTTTAATATCGGCCTCATTTATCGCTCTACTTAAATTAATGAAAATACAACAACAACAAAATAATTGTACGCGTTTCGATTTTGTTAGAGTCGTCTGTTATCTGGTTTTTCTTGTTTGCATTCTATAATTAACTTTTATGCGTAAATGTTTAATTAATTAAATCTCTAAACAACATTCGCGGCTGCTTCATGTCCACACTTTTTTTTGTATCTCCAAACGTTTTTATTTAACAAAATTGTTGTTAAAGATTAAAACAAATTAATCTCAAATATTTTGATACAAATATTTTAAATATTTCAAATATTTAATATGATTAAGTGGTTTTATAAAAAAAAAACTATTGAATTGTTAAAAAGATTTAAATCGCCAGGCGCGATTATTAAATTTATTCCTGTCAAACTGTAGACAAGGCGCTGGCGCCTTTCGAAATTATTCATACGGCTGTCGAAAGGAGAATGATTGTTAATAAATATGTTTTTTAATAAATTAATTGTTTTCTACTTAAACATGATAAGAATTGATTGGCTGAATAGAATTTTAAATTATTGACACGACACAATAAAATAAATACAATTTTTTTATAACGTTCACAGCGCAGCGTTTGAAAATGTGTGTGTACACGAGTACACTTTTTTGTCATGTCATTTCCACAATTTACATTAACTATCCCTAAATGCATTTCCGTTAAAGGATTTTCATTTAAGGATGAAAAAAATGTATAACTCAGTGGTATAGTTCCGATCTAAGATAAAGTTTTTACATGTATTCTATTTTTGACAAGTTGTAGTCTGTAGTCTGCTGTCGTTATTGTGTGTTAATGCTTCAGTGTCATTTATTTAGTAAAATGTTTTCTATTTAAGAATATCGAAATCCATTTCCCTAGTTTCAAAACCATCGGTCTGGCAAGGCTATTATCAGCTGTTAAAGATTTATCATCTGAAATATCGTGTATTCGATAAAAGGTTATCTATTTAAGAATATGGGGCATTTAATTACCGATGGCATAGAATTAAAAAAAAAATTATTTTTTGCTGTTCGTCGTCACATATTGAAAATATTTAACTTGAGATATAGAATATATCCAGATCTGGGTCCCAATTGTCGCATTCGATGTTGGTTGAAATTTCAATTAAAACATATCGAGCGAAACCGAACGCTGTTCTATGCCTCAAGACAACCAACCATTTAAAAAGAGAAATGAATTAAAATTCTAGTACATAATTAGAGTGCAATTTAATTAGAATACGATATTTAATACGACGTTAATGTGAGTTTATGAACAACATCATCATGTAGCGTATTTTTTGACAGGCAGTGTTTTGTTGAAGCAACTCTAGAGTTTATAGGAGAGAAAGAGAGACAAGAGAAGAAGGAAGAGGAGTACAGATTTGATTCAAAATTTAATTCAATTCTTCTTTGATATTTCATTCTCTTAATAACTTTTTTTGGCAAACAAAATGGAACACAAACTGTCTGAGTGTAAACAAAGAAGCAGTTTTAAAACAGCATTGAAGAGAATTGCCTTCAATAAAAACTAAAACAGTTGCTCAAAACTTAAGATCACTTTTTCTAAAAATATTTGAATTTTGCCCTGCTTGCCGCGTTACCCATCTCTGTACTGCGATAACCTTGACATTCAATTTACACAATCTCATTATTTGTCAAACAAATTGTTTTCGTTATTCCAATTTCAAAAGAGTGTAATTGAATATGGAGCAATAAAATGGCTTGCACACCCTGTATTTACTGAAAGCCATTTATAAATGTAGTTTAATATCGAGCTGCGAGTGTATTAAACAGTTTCTGTTAAATTATTGTTTATCTAAGAGTTTGTGTCATGTATTGTGGGATGTTTTCATATACAATTAACACAATTTCTTTAGTTAAATCGAACCATATTTAGCGAAGTGCAAATAAATTGAAACCACATACGAAATCACAATTTTAAAAGTCATATAATTTTTTTTTTCTTTTTTGTGTTGTTTCTGTTGAAAACAAAAATTTTTTCAAACTTGATACGTTTGGTTGGCAAGCAAAATTTGATTTTATTTTGTTTATAAAACTACATCTATAATATTTTCTATTTTACATAAAGAAAAAAGCCTTATTCATAAAATATATTTATCAATGGCTTATAAGACAAGTTTGGTTAAATAAGCAAGTCAAAAACATAGAACATTTTCTATGGACCAGGGGGCAAATTATAGCACTCGATATCGAACGAAATTACGAAATATTTCAATAAAGTTTATATGGAAATATTTTGAAATTTCGAATCGTATCGAATGCCGTAATTTATCACCAGACCTCCAAAATATTTCTTATGTATAAAAAATTTATTAAAAATTAAAGTGAAGTGTTATAACACACATTCTGGAAAATAATTTTTTTTTAAATCTGTTGAAATTCTGATAATTATTTACAGATCCTATTATATAGGGTGTTTTTTTTTAGAGTGTCACAAGTTTGAATTGGCATAACTGCTTTATTTGACCACCCATTTAACAGCTGGTAGTTGCTTTTTGTTTAGTTTGCTTTTACATTTCATTATGGATCGACTTACACCAGAGCGACGCGTGCAAATTGTGGAAATTTTTAATCAAAATAATGGTTCTTCAAAATTTTATTTTCCGATGAAGCTCATTTTTTGTTGAATGGGTACGTAAATAAGCAGAATTGTCGCATTTGGAGTGAGGAGAATCCACAAGCTTTTGTCGAAACACTTTCACATCCAAGGAAAATTACTGATGCCTGCGTTTTATGGACTGGTGGAGTCAAAAACGATGATGATCAGAATGTTACTGTTTTGTGAAAATTGGTGTTCCAGATTGCGCCTTGTAAGCGCCAGCCGTGGCGGCCACATGGCCGAAATCATATTTAAACATTAATGTCATAAAATTTTCTCTCCAATAAAGACCGTTTCATTGATATCAAAACTATATTGATATGTTTTATTATGATTTAAACCTGTATCACTCTATAAAATACATCATATATTTAAAAAATGATCTGCAGTGCAACATTAAAAGTTAATTTGCTATTAAAGCGATCTTCAGTTATTAATTGATTTTCCTTTTTATCAGTTCATGTTGAACATATTTTGAAATAACTGAACAATGCCACCACGTTCAAACAACACCAACAACAACAGTCCAATAGAGTTTGTGTGTGGTTGTATTTAAAACTTATTTTCACTACGTTATTAAATGAACAAAACAAAACATGTCTTTCCTTTTTCAAAATACAATACAACGAACGACATTTAAGAAATTATTGAAAATTGCAGAAAGTTGTTGTTTTCGTGTGACTATTTTGTTTTATATTTTATATGGGATCATTTGGATGAAATCAATAATCAGTTTGAAATCTGAAACAACCTGGAGAGCAAATCCAGTTGTCAACCCCATATTTGGCGTATGACTTTCGTTAACTTTTTTTTTAAAAAAAACTTTTTGCGTCAGCGGCTCTTATTTTGATCTGCAGTAAAATAACTTTTATGGTACTTTTAAGGCTGCAAGAAAAAGCTTGACTTTCTAGTCAACTCCATTTTAAATCGAATGTTCAGATTTCCCGCTCCTGTCTCAGAGGAGTATTAAAGCAGGTCAAAACTGACCCACGTATGTTACTCAGTACTTTTTATTGCTCTTTTGACCACTGAGTAGACCAGGCTATTGGCGAAACAGGCGCTAATAAGAAATTGACGTGGCGTTTAGTCAAGTCTTCAGGCGTTGCTGGAAATTAACTGGTATTTGTAGGGTGTTCTTAAAAGGGTGTTCTTAGCAATTTGCTAAGAGTTGACAATTCTATTTTAACTAGGACCGCCACTCAGTGATTTAATTGTACCCCAGAACTCTATAACGAATAGAATAGTATTGAAAGGGCTGATACATTGAATTCGTACACTTTTTATTAGTTTCTTTTTAATGTCTGTTTGTTTGTATGTATCTCATTCTCTTTTTGTATCGTGCTTCCATGCGTATACTTAACATTATTAATAATGTTACTCATACGTCACATTGTATTCATACACGTCTGTTAGTGTAGTTCATGTTCTGACCCAATTTTTCGTACGTCGAGTTCTCAACTCTTTTTTTTTTCAGAATAATAATTGTATTTCGCTTCATTATTGTTTTATTCTCATTTTAAAATTTATTTTAAACTTCTTAGTTCGATTCCTTTTTTACTTTCTTTTAATATTAGTTTATTTGGTGTTGCACAGTGTTATTGATATGGAATGTTATAGATGCCAGTTGAATCAAAATATTGACCACAAACTTTTTGATAAATTTAATACCAGCATAATTTAGTATATAATTTTAGCCACATCTGGCAACCACATTCAGTCAAATAATATCTTTTTGATTTTAAATTTAACCAAAAATGATCTTATCTGATGTCAAAAGTTATTGTAGGTTTCCTTGTATTTTAAAAATATCTCTTTTTATGGCAAATATTAACAACAAAATATATTTATTTTTTTTTTGCAACTTATTTATTAATAATTTTTTTAAGCCTACACCACAAAAGTCTGCACGTTTTACTAACAACAACTTGATTCAGTTATAAATAAAATTTTAGTAATAAAAATACGCCACTTAAATAAAAACACTCTTCAAATTTAAGCAAAACGAAAAAAAAAACAACAACTTAAATTTCAGCTAAAAACCGTGCTATTTGTCATTTTTAATTACATGAAATGAGTTTTGAAAAGTTTGTTTTTGAAATCCAAAACGAATAATTATGTACTTGCGTAAATCACAAAACCTTTAAGAGTTGAACGTTATTAACACCAAAAAATGCGTGATAACAAATATTTATTGCCAAAACAAAAGCGTATAGTTTTGGTCAAAAACAATAGAAATTCCAATAAATCAAAAAAAGTGATGCTGTTTAAAATAACAAGAGATTTTTTTAAATGGAAATAATTGTTTGTCCAACTCACAACCTGCTGCATGAGTTGTATGTCATATAAAAGTTAAGGTTGATTTTCTTTTCTCCAGCGACATGTTTTCAAGTGATTTTGCCCACCAGCAGAATTTTTATAGTTACAACACTTTCCCTAAAATATTTAATATCCATTTCCCACGCATTTCTTTCTACAAAGAAAAAAAAATCACAAAAACAATGAAATGGAAAATATTCGTATTCTTTTTTGGTTATCAATTCTCGTATGCAACACTTAACACCAGACATGTTGCTGCTACCAGCTATCGCTATTGTCAAGCAGCAACAATAGAACGTTACGAACATTTTCTCTTAACATATATCGGCTACTAGAACACATACAAAATATTGTTCTTGCAATGCGATCATAAGTCAAGATCGTCTCTAGGCAAACGTTCAGCAAACTCTGAAGAAAACTTTCCATTAATTTAGCAGAATTGAAGAAAATAAATAAAATGAAAATTCTAAAGAAAATGCACGTGTTTTTTTAAGTATCACAAATTTGAGTTGGCATCACTGTTTTATTTGATAGTTGCTTTTTGCTTAGTTCGCTTTGGAATTTCATTATGAATCCACTAACTTCAGAGCATCGCGTGCAAATTGTTAAAATTGTTAATCAAAATAATTGTTCTCTTCGTCAAACTCATTCATTCGAAATTTTATTTTCCGATGAAGCCCATTTCTGGTTGAATGGGTTCGTTCCATAAGCAGAATTGTCGCATTTGGAGTGAGACGAATCCACAAGATTTTGTCGAAACCCTTTCCCATCCACAGAAAATTACTGTTTGGTATGCTTTATGGACCGGCGGAGTCATGGGCCCATGTGTCTTCAAAAACGATGATGTTCAGAATGTTACTGTCCCTGGTGAACGTTATGGGAACATGATTCGAAATTTTTTCGTACCTCAATTACGTGGCATTAATCTGGCTGATATGTGGTTCCAACAGGACGCAGCCTTGTGCCCCAACAGATGGCGCTACAATTGATTTACTCAAAAAAAAAATTTTTTGAAGAAGAAATAATTTTAGGTAACGACCCACTTAATTGGCCACCAAAATCGTGTGATTTAACCCCATTAGAGATTATTTTGTTTGGGGTCATGTTAAGCTACTTGTCCACGTCGACAAATCACAAACAATTCAACACCTGGAAATCAACATTCGAAGAGTTATCGGCTGCGAACAGTTGTTGAAAATTGGTGTTTCAGTTGGCGCCTTTTACGCGTCAGCCGTGGCGGCCACTTGGCAGCAATCATATTGAAGCATTAATTTCATAAAATTTTCTTTCAAATAAACCCCCTTTCATTGATATTAATAATATATTTTCTTGTCTTATTATGAATTAAACTTGTGTTACTCTATAGAAACACCCATTATATTAAAGGAAACGTTTGGTAACCGCATAATTTCACGTTTAGTAACCGTAAATTGGCTTCCAATATCTTGAGACTTATGTGCTGGAAAAAGTTATAGAAAATTGGACCTGCAAATTAGACTAGTCCGAGCCAGCCGAGGCAGTCATATGCCAGCAATCATATTTAAATTACAGTGACAGAAGATTATCTTTCGAATGAAGTAAATTTTATATCAATTTAAGAAATTCATGGCTGTTTCATTCCATTTCAAAGTTCTCTAGCTCTATAAAAAGTACCCTTTACTTTTAGAAAAGTGGTATATCGAACCGTACAACCACCTGATCCATTTATTCAAATGTTTTTTTATAAATAACCCATAAGAAACTTTACAGAAAGTGCTATTGCTTCTAGTGTTTATGTTAGAAATGCAAAAAAAAATTGCAACAAAAACAAACACACACAAACAAAAAGGCCCAAAGGATCACATATAAAATTACTATTAAAAATTAAGAGTTTAAATTTAGGCAACTCAAAATAAAGGTTTTTAAACGACAAGCGGAAGAAGAATAGTTTCGAGTTCTGCTGAAGTCAAAAGGAACTTAACTTTAAAAAAATTTATTAAAAAGTCTTATTTAATTATTAAACGAATGCCCACATATATTTTGAAAAATATTGATTTGATCTATAATAAAAATTTCACGTTTAATATATAACCGGTTGTAACAAAGTCGTCAAAGTCATATTTCAGTGTATTGCAATTAATAAAAATAGATCACATTTTCTCGCAACAAATAAACTCAATAAAACATAAAGAGGTGAATTTAAAAAAATATCTAAACGGCAGATAAGGAAGTAAATAACAGCAGGAACAAACGCCCAAAACAAACTGAGATAAAAAATTAGAAACGCGTTTAACAAACAGAGACTTAACGAATAAATAATGTTTTTATTTAACGATTTTACACATTTAAAAAGAAAAGAAAAGTTAAAATAAAGAAGTTATTAACTCAAACAAGTTATGAACTTTACAAACGATACACAGTGGGACATATAGAAGAAACAACATTTTAAATAATTTTGCTGTTTTAAATGTATAATCCAAATAACGTTTTTTTAAGTTTTTAAAAGTTCGTTACGTCTTATGATTTTTTTTCTTCTTTTAATAACGAAAAATTAAAAAAATTTATTAGTTGCAAAATAAAATTTTTTTGGAAAAATAAATTTTCCAAAGCACAACATCCGTTTTATAAATTCAACTTTAATAGAACAGAACAGAGCAGTTGTTTTCAAAGGCCACTACACTTCCACGATTAGTACTCATATATTATTTTATTTATTATATGACTTTACTGTCATTTAATTTCCGTTTTGCTCCACTGTATAGTTATTGTTTGATTTGTGAGCTCTGCAAACGAGACACAGTGGGAGATTTAGAAAAAGAAAAAAAATTTTCAATAATGCTGTAGTTTTCAAATGGATATTCCAAATGCAGATAAATTTTGTAAATATTTAATTAATATATTTAATTAAAATTTATAATTTTTCTCTTCTTTTCATAGCAAAAAAAAATTTTAAAATTTATGTTACAAAATAAACAACATCAGTTTTACATATTCAACTTGTCGAGCAGAACAGAACGGTTGTTTTCAAAGGCCGCTACGCTTCCATCATCAGTACTCATGTGTAATTTTATTTATTATTATTTATTACAATTAATTTTTGTTTCGCTCCACTGTTGAGTTATTGTTTGATTAACAACATTCTAATTATATCCGTACAACCACAAAAACCACAACAAACAAATTAATAATAATTATTAGAGTTCTATTAAAGCTCAATATATACGAATCGCAAAGCACTTCCTGCGAACCATCAAAAGGGAGTTTTAATGCTTTTTTTTTTTAGGTGCTTTGACACCAACTTATGACACGAATTAATATGTCGGTTTAAGCATAATGAATATCACAGATTTTGAAATCTAACACACATCCGCCTTCACCTGCTTTAGACATCAAATTTTCAAGATCTCCACTGAAACTAAGCAAACAAGCCAAAATGGCGATTAGCAGCGGTTTAATGGCTTCAATGTAAAACACCATGACAAAAACAAAGTTTTTATTTACAACGTGTCATTTATTACTCAATTCTTTTATTATTTTTTATTTTTTTTTTTGTAATTTTTATTAGAGTTTTAGATGAAATAAAAAAAATGCCAAAAATAGAAGTTTATGATCAATTGATGTTGGGTTAGACACTAACGCTGGTTGCCCTTTTCAAATCTGCCGATTGTCAGAATGCTGGTTTGATTGTATGCATAAAGTCAATATGTACACATGAGATATATATGTATGAGTGTGTGTTTGTGTGAATATAAATTTTTTTGCTTAAGCCTGACTTAATTTTCAACACGGTCTTCCTTTCGTTTTGCACACATTTGGGCAGTTTAAGAATTGATTCTTAGAAGTCAGCGTTTGATGTTTTAGCGTGTCAATAAATCATCGCAAAATAAAAAACTTGAGTATGTCTTCTTTTTCTAAGTAAATTTAGGTTTTAAAAAAAATTACACTGACGATACATATTAGATTATAAAAGAACTTAAGATGCATACATTTAATACAGGGTGCACTGGAAAATAATGTTATTTTTAAAGTAATACATTTAAAATAAACAATTTATTACAGTACAGAAAACAATATCATTCTAATTAGTGCTTTCAAACGAGCCGGTCTGGCAAGGCTGTCACCTGTCAAGTATGTGTCATGTGAAGTGTCATTTATTTGGCGAAAGCTGAGCTACTGAAAATAGGGATCGTTTTAAAGCTGAAGAAATTTAAAATAGTTGTAATTTCTTTATAGGTGTGATCATTCCAAACAGGCCCACTTTAGGAACACTTTGGGGATGAATAGAATGGTCATAAACGCCATATTGAATAAAGAATTGGCAAAGAAACTCAAACTCGAGGGGGCGCACTATCGCAATGCCGTAAATATTTCTTATTTTAGTGATAGAGCCGCGGTTAATCTGAACTTGCCGATTTTACATTGCGGCGACTTTTTCTTACCTGCCATTAAAGATTATAAACTGAAGGGCATGTGGTTTTAACAAGACGTTGAATTGAATCGCACAACACGGCCGATTTGTCTTTACTGCAGAAGTTTCCAGAATGCTGACCTTGAAGCCAATGGGCCACCTTATCATGTCTTTTGACGCCGTTAGACATAAATTGTAGGTCGAAATCAAAAGCCCTCTGCAAAGTTCGTTGCATCAGACATCTTTCATGTTCTATAGAAGTCAATGGGCTGCCAGACCATGTGTAGGTCGAAATCGAACGCCCTCTGTATGCACCATCCAAAATTAACATTTTCAAGGTTTAGAGGCTTTTACGGGCCGCCGGACTATGTCCTTTAACGCCGTTAGACTTGTTTTATAGGTCGAAATCAAAGCCCCTCTGGACAATTCGTGGCATCAAACATCTTTCATGTTCTATAGAAGTCAATGGGCTGCCAGACCATGTGTTTTGACGCCGTTGGACCTTCTTTTGATTATTCCTCTTGAAACCGACAAATGTATAACCCGTTAAATATTTTTTCGAAACCTATTTTAGAGCATTAAAACTGAGGATCAATTCTGCAACTTTTTTCCAACATTAAATCTTTTTTATAACATCTCTTCAAGGGGATGGAGCGCAAAAGCTCTACATATTTCAGCTACAATATATTTTTGACCTTTTATTTTATATATGTATAAATAATTAATCGTGCATATTTCACTCACTATTATTATTGTCGAATAAAAAAAACTATTTAATACCGGTTTTGATTAAAACTAATCGAAGGGATGGGATGCTTCTTTTATTGTTTTTATCGTTTTCATTTTCCTCGAATTCAAATCATCATTTCAAATTCATACTGTTGCTGTTGTTGTTGTTGTTTTTATTAGTCAGTGTATCGAGAATTGTATGGTTTGTAACACAAGAATCTAATTCATTTATTTCTTTATGTGGGCTTTTTTGACGATGTATGCATACATTTACACCCACTGTAATTCTCAACAAAAATAAAAAATAAAAAAAATTAAATTAAAAGAATTATATAAAAAGTTTCATTCATATGTAAATTTATTAACCAACACATTCGCACACTTCGAAATAGTTGCAAGTGTGTGTCATACAGAAATACTCGTGTGAACGAGTAAATAATTGAATTCAAACATTCTCAAACGTTCGTATGTAGTCAACAGTGTTCGACCGAACGCACTTTTTCAGACCGAATTCGACGACTAGTATTAATAAATTTTGCAAGGTTCGGCTGAGCTAAAACCGAACTTTTTTTCAGCTGTACTTTTATAAAAGGTATTTGTTAAAAACAAAATTATATTTAAAAAAAAAACTCATTTCTAGAGAGAGATTTAACTTATTATGTTTAAATTTATTAGACAAACTGTATGTTAAAACCTAAATATGTTAAATCTGTAGTGTGCACGCAAAACCATATTTTTATATTTTTAATGCTAAAATCAGGTTCTGGCTTTCAGAAAGCACTATGAAATTACAGAATTTAATGATTTTATTTTCCTATCTTTGAGTTTTTCAGACTGTGCTCCGATTTTTTTCACATATGCGCATTATAATAAATATGAAATTTTATTCAAAAAGAAAAAAAGGAAAAAGTTCGGAATTCAGCCGAATGTAGCTTTTTGCCGAACTCCACAGCCGAACCTGAATATTCGGTGGGACACTAGCAATCAAGCATGCGCAACATTGACTTAAAAATATTTATTAAATTATGTTTTTTAATTTCCTATATAAAGAAATTTTTTTTTGTAAATATATATCGGGTGTGTTTTTAGTGGAATGAAAATTGTCGATATCCACGGTTTGGCTGAATTTGTTAACAGTGGGAGTAGGAAGCCTATAATCCCACGCTCGACTACGTACTCAATCCGCATCAGTGCATTGTTGCGTTAATTCTTTTCGGCCGATTTCAATAACGAAGGCATAGCACTGTTTACTGAACATTGACGAGAGCAATTGACAGGCTCATGTTCTCAATAGCGATAAAGCGAAAATTCGCGGTTAGAGCAAGACTTTATTGTTAATGAATATCTAAAATCTGTAGCTCCCGCCATGCTCTGTAACCATTTAATTAAATGGCCATTAACAGAAAAATCTGTAATTATAAAAATGTTTACACCGAAATCCATTTCAAGCGGAAACTCATTCCCACATGTTGCACCGTCTTGCACTCATGGAAATTATGTTCTTTAATTTGCTTATCTTGTTAACGTTAATCAAAAAGAATTTTTTTTTTGTTTTTTCACTGTTCCTTTATCAGAATAAAAAAAATAAATCCTCAACGACGCCTCTGGCATACCAAAATGTCACTCGAAACAAATCGAAAAGAAATAACAACGTGTAACACACAACTTTTTACACTTTTTTATGTGTACGAAATCAATAAATTTCATTCTCAAACGAATTGTTTATGTGAATTGCATTCGCATATTAAATTCCAACATGAAAATAATTTTCTTTAAATGCTCTTCAGATTAAAATAACATTTTATTGAAAGAAAGAAGGCAACTACTCTGCATGAATGATCTATGGCGATCATGCCGCACGTACATTTTTGCAACAAAAAAAACAGTTTAAAAAATTTTGCACTTTTTTTAATCTGAATTATCTTTATTGATTTTTTTGGTGATAAATTATATGAATTCGAAAAAATTTGGATAATCAGTAGTGATAAATAAATGTATATGATTAGTGAAGTTGAGAAAGTGCAGCGGCTTTCGAAAACAGCACTGATCTAGTTTGTTGTGAGAGTTGACATCTAAATTGATTTTGATTTCTCTTACAATTCTTAGATTATTTATCATTTTAACTCCTTTGAATAGTAGACGTTGTTAAATTATACTCAGACGAGAATTATTTTACAGGCTCAAGTTCAAACCGCCGAATTCAAAATTTTTGTTTAATTTCTATTAAATTCGATTTTTATTAAGAATAAATTTAATATTTAAATTATTTATTATTATCATCATACCAAGAGAATGGATCAGCACTGATTTCGAGGCCGCTAAGCCTTCTTCTCATCAGCGTTCAAGGTAGCTCTAGTCTTTAGGAATAGTAACCAACGATTTAACGAAAATTGTTGTCAAAAAATTAAGAGTTTTATATAACAAAGAGCATTATAAACTCTAGGCCTTATTCACCAAAAAATATTTTGAACTTATAAGCCGCTTATAAGACAAATTTTGTATGGAAAATCTTATGCTTATAAACAGCTTATAAGCATAAAAAATTTTTTATGAATAAGGCCTTATATTTTTAAGCAAATGTATGGCTCACATATATTTGGGTGGAGTAACACAATTTATATACGCACCACTGGCGTATGTACACTTTTCTACTACAAACAGCTACTAATCAATATTAACCCTGGATGTTTACTCTTCATGTTATACATTAAGATTAATCTTCATTGAATCGTTTAAACATTTTCGAAACTGATTCCAGCGGAAGAAGTTTTAAAGATAAAAATAAACAAAATTATTTTCCCAAAAATTTTACCAATTCGGAAATAGTTTTTGTTAAATATTTTATTGCAAATATATTTAAAAAAATAAATTATGGCATAAAAAATTTTTTCTCTCTTAAAATTCGACACGAATTGGGTCAAAATTAAAAGAGTTAAATGATAAAGAGTAAATGTTTCTTCGATTCGACGAACAGAAATCATCCAGGGTTAATTTGTTGTATTGTTTTTAAAATAGTTCATCAGCTGACTACACAGCGACAATTGTTAGTAGCGGTATTTGTAGTCATTGTAGTCGGTACATTGTTGTCATTGTATTTCAAGCATAACCTTGAAGACAGAATGGCATGTACGTGTGCATAGAACTACATTTCAAGCCAAGTGGATTCACTTCCCCACCAAATAATCCCTCGAAGAAGTAGCAGAGGAAACTATATGCCCCAAGAGGGATAATGGAGGATAGACTGTAACGCTAATAAATATTTATTTTAGCTCTGATTGTTATTCGAACTGAAATTAGTCGAACTTTAAAAGGCCTCTAAATAAGTTAACAGTTTTATAGACCACATCAATAGTTTCGTCGAGTTCTAAGCATCCAGCATTAATACAAATAAATTTTTTATATCACAACTCATCACTCCATTCAAGCGAATTGTGTTTCAGAAACGAACAACAAACTGCATTTTATAAATAAAATTACGCATTTCGTCTTCTTAAATAGACCTTCAATTTTTTTAAATAACATGTCACCTTATTTGGCAACATGTTTAATATTTATAATGTTCATTAATCTTCTTAAACGTATTTCCATTTTATTTTTTATTTTTATATATTTTTTTTTTAATCTTTTTACACCAACATTAAATTCTGGTTTTGTTTTCATTCCGTTTGCTAAACTGTTTCAATTGAATCTTTCGCTCTTTTCTGCGGTCTTCACATTCCGCCTGCTGTTTCATTTCGAGTCTTTTAATTAAATTGTAAATACAACAAATTAATTACATATAATTTTGTTTAATTTATATTTTTATACATTTTGTTTTTTTTTTTACTTCATTTTATCGTTACAGTAAGTCAGTCAGTCGTCATTCGTTTATTGATGAATCTCGAAGATAATACACGTTAAGGTTACTTTAAAAAAATACACACACACATACACACACACACACATGCACACTCATTATTACTTAACTACATCCACAAGGGAAATGATTATTTTAAGGTGTAAGTAATTGCGGGATAGGTGTAAATTGTAAGAATTTAACTACACCAAGGACTTTATTGACAGCTTAGAGAGGCATGTATTGAAAGAAATAATTTCTAAAATAAATTTAATTTTGATTAGTTGTATTCGAAAAGTGTTTTTTATTCAGAAGCACAAAGGAAGGCTAAAAGCAATTTTTTTAATATTCAGCCATACAGCTGTTTTCGAAAGCCCCTACACTTTCATCATCAGTACTCATGTGTATTTTTATTTGTTACCACTTGTTAAGACGCTTAATTGAATGTGTTAGCGGATTATATTTGTAACAATTTTATTATGACAAAGGAAATGAGAACTGTATCAAACCGATGTTAACACAATTTAATTAAGTCTTCACTAGTCTACAGAGGCCCAAATCTGTATCTACACTCCTGATGAGATCTTTTAACTTAAAGAAAAAATCCAAATTGACTTTATTTGCTCTCTGAAACGCGTTAAAAGAGTCTTCTATTTGTATTCTGATGTGACTGATGCATAAATTAATTATCTTGGTATTTTTATTTTGTATTATTTTTTTTAATACAACAGGTTGTGGCATTTCCGCTTATTTTCAATATCGACATATTTAAGAAATAAAGAAGAGTAGATTAAAATTAGTAACTGAATGGGAGTCGTGGATGCCAAATAAAATAGTACGGATTCATTTAAATTAAACTGTTTCAATTTCATTTGAGCAAGAGATCTAGTAGATGTAAAAGGGAAAAATCTCACATTTTCTAAAAGAGCTACTACATCTTTAAACCCAATTTTCAATCTGAGCTCGGAAGCACAAGTTACTTTTTTCTGTTCTGTTTCCATCCCTTGAACAATATAAAAACTCCTTGGCAGCTGCTTTAACAAATTCCTCGGTAAAGTAAAATAATAAATGAAAAAAATGGCCGGCACAAATCTTTTTTTTATTCGCCTTTCACTCTTCTTTACGGTGCATCAGTAGGACCATCCTTATCAAAAGCTTAAAAATTTCTTTAAAATGTATTTTTCAAATACAATCCAAGTCCAGTATTTATATCGTTTAATTTTTACAACCGTTTATCTTGTAATTTCAAATATTGAACAAAATAATTTCAATGTCTTACTGTCAAGTTATATAAAATCTATAATATTAAAAGGCAACCTGACCTTTTGTGGCTCCCATTACGCTCGCATTGTAGTTATAATTTTGAGGAGATAAACATGATTTGAAAGGTATTTATTTGAAGGTGTGCACAAGCAATATTTCATCAAAAACGATTAAACAATATGGAAATTATAACAGCAAGAAATTTGTACTACTTTTTACCTAAAAAACTTTACAAAAATTTATATGATAAAAATAGCTGTTTTGTTCTGCAACTTTTTTATATTTTTATAATTCTCAATCGATGTAAAAATTTGTCTAAAAGATTTTGGATGACATGTTTCTATTGATCTGAAAAATGGGACAAGCAATTGGATTGTTTGTTTACTTCTTCTAAATATGTATTTTTTTTTCTTTTTTAATATAAAATGCGGTGTGGCCTTTGATTGTATTCCTACACTTAAAATATTCTGAAAGATTTCCCATAAAAATTTCCATCCATATTAATGCTTCCTCTCCCAGTGGTTAATTCTGATTAGAATTTGTAATAGGGAAAAAGTTATTCATCGCTCGTATCAATAACAAACCTTTTGGCGTCATATAACATTTACATACAGACAAACCAAAAACAATATCATTTATAATAATTTTCCAATAAATTATGAAAAATTACTGATGACAGCTGCCAAAAATTATTATTAATGAAAAATTATATTGAACAAAATAACGACCGCAAGAGCTATCAAATAAATTCGAATAGCAATTCTAACAAATAAACATGTTAGAAACAAATGCAACCATTATTTTCTCTCATAAGTTAAACATTTTACGATCATTAGAATGATTATTGATCGGCTATTAAGCAGCGGATAGAAACGTGAACACACACACACACACATATATACACAGAGAAGTGGCAATTTGGACAGGCATTGGAAAAGACATTCGTGGCAACTAACAACTCAATTGTTATTTAAGCGATTAAGAGATAAATAACAATAATAATAATAATAATAATATGTTTAATAGAAATGTCAATAGCATTAGAAACAAATAGAAGTTACATTTGTGTTTATTTACTTGCAATATTTTCCCTATTCCACACGAGTTTATATTTTAAGACATTTTGCAATAATTAATCCAGAGACAGCATCGTTATGCAGGCGGAGGGCAGCTTATTTAGAAAATAATGAACATTAAATGCATTATAATTAAATAAAGTTGTTGTTGCTTTTTTTTATTTCTAACAGAAAACCTTGTGTATGACGTTTGAAAGTTATTGTCTTTGAGCCAGCATTTGAAAAACCAGCCGTCCATTCAGCCATTTGCAACGCTCATTTTATTTTATATATTTCAGACGAGTGTGTGCATAATTTACGGATAATAATGCATTTATTGTCTTAACATCTACTTTTTTGTAATTAAATATTTCTATTTTTATATTTATATTTAAAATTTTTTTATATTTAATTTATAAATTTTTTCCGTTTGACAAGATGACGTAAATCCTTAACACGAAAACCCTACATGGAATAGCTTCTTTTTATAGTGTTCATTTATTCTGATATAAAATCTAAAGTCTTGTGAAATTATATCTTTCCTTGGATGCTGCTGAAAGTGATACTTTCGATCTGGAGTATTCTATTAAGAAACAATTTTAGAAATCGTCTAAAACCGAGGGAAACTATTCAAAAAAAATTTTTCAAAGCACACAAATTTCTTTGGTTTTGAAACAAAATCAAATCCAAAATATTTTAAAAAATAATAATAATTTACTTATAATAAGGAAAAACATATTTTTATTGAATAATTCTTTATAATTATTAGCCCTGCTTGCAAATAATAAATTGTATGGCCCAGTCTTATAAGTACCGCTGACTTGTTAACTCTTTTCGCAAACTGTTTATATATTTTTAAAGGCTACTAAAATACCGCTTAAATAGAAATTTAATTTCTTTTATTGCCGTCCATGAGCTTTTTACTGGCAACGGCTTGTCAATGACTATTTAAAGCAGGCATTTATTCTTAATTGTTTCTTAATGCTTCAAAGTAGATTAAAAAAAAGTATATTAACAACAAGAAAGTAACGATGAAAATACACTGAAAATAATGTTTGATTTTTACATCAAATATTTTAATTGTGCGAACAGAGTCGCCAGCTGTTAATATGAATTGATAGCAAAAACTAAAATAGAAACTAAAACGATAATTATCGTCTGTGATTCAAAAGCGATTTGATTTTTTATTTGTTATAAAGAAAATTCATTTTAAAATCAAAATTTTAGAAAAAATTAGCTGTACTGAAGCAAATAATATGTAGACTACGCAGGCTAAGTTCCCGGCTTCGTTTTCTCTCTAAGTCACGAATATAGTATCGGCATTTTCTGATGTGCATTTTATGTTTGTTCTTTGTCAATCTATTTTAACGACGAAGGCAAAGCATGACAATGACTGGCCCTATTCTGTAACAAAAGAATGGATTACAGCACCCTTCTGCATCCGTACTGTAGCGAACATTTGCCGGTGTAGGAGTTATCGAAAACGACTAAAACAAATTATCTCTCTTCTCATCATTCTCCCACTTATTCTCTTTACAGTATCCCCTATTTTGTCTACTCCTACAGAATGCACTGCATGAGTAGGGTTTCTACCCCAAGTCTAAATAAAAATACCCCCGCAAACCCTGCAAATAATTAAAATCTAAAGAAAAAAAACTAACCACAATTCTAATTAATTATTCCGACAGTGGAAAGGGAAAAGGAAATACACTTCCAGCAGCTGCCTGGAAACTATCGATGTCGATGACATGAAGCTGATAATGTCAAACCTATTCTTATCAATAAGGCTTTGCCTGTTATCGTGAATCGCCTAACGCTTCCCAACGGTGGAAGTTTACTTTTAAAAATTGTGATAAATCCGTTATCGTAGCTCACAGAGATTATCGCTTATTTCTATGATTTGACATCTGGGAATGTCAAACGTTGTTGGCATTTCTAACTCATAAGATATTAGAAAGTTATCGTGAATCATTAACGTTTCTAAACTATGAAAATTTACTTTTAAGAAAATAAGATAAATCTGCTCTCGTAGCTCACAGAGAACTTCGCCCATTTCTATGATTCTACAGCTCAGAACATCCTACTTTTTCGATATTTTTGTTCAATAGGGCGTCGCAAGTAATCGTGAATATTTTAAAACTTTCAAACTAAGGAAATTTACTTTTAAAAAATGGGATAAATCCGTTGTCGTAGTTCAGAGAATCTCGCCCACTTCTATGACTTGACAGCTGAGAATGTCAAACCTTTTTGACATTTCTGTTCTTCGCAATTTATCGTGCATCGTTTAAAGCTTTCAAACTATAGTAATTTACTTTTAGAAAATTATAAAAATCTGTTCTCATAGCTCATAGAGAACTACGCCCATTTCTATGACTTGACAGCTGAGAACCTCAAAATTTTTGTACATTTTTGTTCAATAAGACGCGAGTAATCGTGAATATTTTGACACTTTGAAATTGAGGAAATTTACTTTTAAAAATTGTGATAAATCCGTTGTCGTAGCTCACAGAGAATTACGCCCATTTCTATCACTATCCAGTTGCGAATGTCAACCCCTTTTGCCATTTTTAATCAATAAAACATTCGCAAGTTATTGTGAATATTTCAACACTGAATCCACAGTTTCAGTTCATTTACTTCTAAGATACAACATAAATCCGTTCTCGTGGCTCGGCAAAAAATCAGTACGCGCAGTTATTGAAAATTTCCCACTCATTTTAATCTCCTCGATTCAACGCCTTCAACAAAACCAAGAAATGTGCACAATGAAGATAATCTTGTTATCGCTGTAGCGCAAAGTATTGATAAATTTAGCGAAACTACAATTGCGGTGAATGGTGCACGCTATTGAGAAAAGCTGACTGCAATGTTTTTTTTTTTTCTTTTTATAAGAAAAATGCAACAGTTCCTACACTTTTTAACAAACAAAAAAAAAAGTGGCAACATAATGTCATTTGAAAACAAAACTTTATTAGAAATTAATCCGACCTCCTGTACAAAAAATTATTTCTGTCTTAAGACTCTTCCCAGGTGCCACTTTTCAAAAAAAGTGAAAAAATGCAAGAAATGTTACATGTTTTTCAGAAAAGAACGCAACTGGCCACACTGCATAATTAACTATCCATTTATTGCAAAACCAATTTCTTGACAATTTATTTGCTTCACACAAAACAAAAACCTCTTAAATCTTCAACAACAACGTTTATTTTTTACTGTGTAGCGGCCGTAAAATTCTTTTCAAATCTTTTGCTTTTAACTATTGACTGGTTTCTTCAAATATTAAGTGCTTTAAAACCAAAACCAAAAAAAAAATGCATCCATCACTAGTTAAAACACGTCCGCGGATATCCGTGTAGTTGTTGCGGTTATTGCTGCCGTTGCAAACGCGGCGGTTTGATGCACTGCCAATGAAAAAACATGAAATTTTTTTTGGTATAACAATTAATGAGTTTTTAATAGTTGGTAGTATTTCAATATTTATTATATTTTTCAAAGCCATCAACATGCATGGGTTAAATGTTGTAACATTTATTGGACATTAGCGCCTTATTAAATTACCAGTTGTTGGAATGGAGCGGAGTTGCATTCGTTGCAGTTTGTTTTATGACAGTTTCTGTTTAATTTGATTTTATGGCTTTTAACGGTTTTTGTTAAGCAGATTTGTTACAAAGAATTTAAAAGGCCATACAATTTATAAAAAAAAAAATTCATGTGACGTAATTTATGGATGGATGGACGACTCCAGTAAAAATGTTTGGAAATATTTGTGGAAATTAATGAAGTCATAATTACAACCCATTTCTTGTTAAGGTTTTATTATTGAGTTATTAAACAGTTTACAAAATGCTGCGTTTTTTTATTGATGTTTCAAGTCGGATGATTTAATTTTGTTTTTTAATTTTTATTATTATTTTTCTTATTTATTTTTTCTTAATTTTTTTAAGACCACAAAAACTTACGCACAATCTCTTATAGCGCTTTTGTGTTTTCTAACTTGATTTGAATTTACATCTTTGGGTATCTTTTTTTTAATTCATTTTAATTTCTTATTAAAAATAATCTTATTGTTCATTAATCTTTAATTTACGGCATTAAAACACACTTTTCCACACTAATAAACTTGATTTAACAATCATTACAATATTATCTATTCAAATCACTCACTCCCCTGTCTATTCCCGTAAAATACAGCATAATTTCTGCACAATGGGGTCTAGACAGCGACTCCAAACATTTGTCGAATATTAATAATAGAAAATATTTTCGAAATGGATTTTCCCAACAGCAAAATATGTTAAATCAAATGAATTATTTCACCTTCTATTTACAGGCTTCAAAACGTTTGTTCTACGATTCAGGGGCTGTAACGTTTAAGAAGAAAAATTCCTAAATATTTCGTAATACCCTGAGAAAAGTTAAAAATTGTTTAGAACATGTTAACACAGTCAAATTGTACAAAAAAAAAATTTCATTCAATTGCAATGCACGTATTTTATAAAGAACTTGAGGCATTAATTTGAATGGAACCACTACAATCGCCGAAAATTGTTGTAGACACTTCTCAGTTTGGTAACAGTTGCAACTGCAAAAATTTATAATTTTTTCCCGCCTATTTAGACTTGTGAAAACTAAAGCCAAATTTTGAATTTAAATGCAAAAAGACATTTTATTCGTAGGAGCTTTAAAGTACGTTCGCACTTATGGAATATTTTATTAAGATAAGGTAACCACTAAATACTTACAAAAACCCTTTTAGTTCAGACAATTTTTTAGTGAGTGAAACAGTTTCTAATAATATTCGATTCTATAAATAAGTTATCTATGAAACTATTAATAAAAATGTAAAATCGAATTCAAGCCGAGATTATATTTATCTTTTGCAAGAATTAAGAAAAAAAATGTAACTCCCAAAAATACATCAGAGGCGACCACAACTTTCTGTGTTGTTGATGATGTGCTGTAAATCATGTTAAATAGTTTAATCACCTGCTGCATTATGCTGAACCCCATCCCGCCCCTGCCACTACTGACTGACAATAAATAAGTCATGGAATAAGTCATGCGTAAAATGATTGTACCGCCTTTGAAATTCGTCTAATTATTGTTATCTGACAGCCAAGATTGTTTTGTTTTTAGTCTAATTTTTTTCTTTGTTTTTTATAATTTTTTTTTTTTTTTTGTAAACATGATTTGACTAATAAATTTTAACTAACAAACAAACGATTTATTAAAATAACATACACGCTAAAACAAAAGTCACTACGCTCAGGCTTCAGAATGATTATCTAAAATTTATGTAAACAAAATCAAACGTTTTGCAGCATAAAAAGGGAGTGATTTGGCGTACGTTTCCATGAAAAAGTGTGAGAAACAGACGAAAATGCGATTTGGCTTTAAGTGATTTTTTATGTTTAAACTTGGACAACGGCAGACAGACACAATTTTGTTTGGCATGAAATATTTATGGGCCGTTGAGTTTACAAACGCGTAAAATATGTTTGAATGACCTTCATTCAATGACGTGCGAATATAATTTTTTTTTAAGTTGAATTGTGGTTGCTCTTTTTTTGCCAAATCTTAAATAAGCAAACAATTTTAGTTATAGATGAAATTCATCAATATGAATTTCAAATGATGTGTGCATGCCATGTTTTGTTTTAAATGCTCCACGCTTTTGGTATTTGCACTTTTGAAATTCGGTTAAGATAATTGGCATAATTTAAAATTTCAAAATTATAAATAGTTTTTTAAATGTTTGTCCTTGCAAACCAGCTGCGCGGAAAGAAGTCCAAGAGAGAAACATAAACAACTTAATTATTCGTTTTATTTGAATTTACAAAATTAACATGGAGACTACAGTGCGCGCTACTAAAAAAAACCACATTAAACTAAAACCTGCTTTAAAGGGTTCTCTATTTCGCTATCGATTATATTATATAATATTCGTTAAAACATCCCGATATCAACTCACACAACCTGGTTATAATGCAGATCAGTAGAGCTCGAGATCTTCATTCGCGCAGAAGCGAACTCGAGATCTTTGACTCAACTACGTCGGTCAATAGCTGAAGTTGGACTTTGTTTGCTTTTATGTTCGCCATTTTTAAGCCGATTTTTTATATTCAATAGGCTGCAGTACTTTCAACGTCATGTTGTTATTCTCAATTCTTGGCCGATTTCGAAATTAATAAATAATTATTTTCGTGCTGCCACGGACAGAACAAGACTTTGCTCAACAATTATAAAACGATTTTCATATAAAATTTTTTTGTTTAAGGAATTCATTTGATATATTTTGAGATTTAAGAAAATAGTGCTTCATTTACTGATTGATTATTGGCTGGAAAAGGCCATGAAATGCAAAGTGAAACCAATTTCTTACAAAATTTGTCTATTTAAAAGTCTGCATTGCCGGTTGCACACAAATTAATATTTAATTTTTTTATTAATTAAAAAAAACTCTAGAAAAGAGTGCAATATTTTTTACACTTTTTAACAGAAAACGACAAAATGCTGTCATTTGAAAATAAAGAATTTATTAAAAATGAATTCAACAGTTTTTACGAAAAAGATTTCTGTTTTAAAATCTACTTTAAACTCCCACATTTTAGAAAAGATGTGATTAAATGTTACATTTTTTCCACAAAAGAAAACGCCTTCAGTTTGTAAAATAAATTTATAAATTTTTTTTATATGATTTTAAAGGACGCCACCAAGAAATATCAATTTATAAATTGGATATAAAATTTTTTTATTGAAAAGAAAACACTCCTGAAAAGAATCCACTGCAAATATGTCCGGAAACAATTTCATAATTTAAATTTAAAATTAAATTATTCACAATTTGAGCAAAATAAAATATAGGGAAATATTTTGATGATATCATGCCTCTACTACAAATGATTTCTCTATATCAAGTACAGTGTGTGTGTATTTTGAGAGTGTCACAACTTTGAGTTGGCATCACTGCTTTATTTCAGTATCCATTTAACAGCTGATGGTTGCTTTTTATTTAATTGGCTTTGAAATTTCATTATGAATCGACTTACACCAGAGCAACGCGTGCAAATTGTTGAAATTTTTAATCAAAATAATAGTTCTCTTCGTCAAACTCATCCGTTCGAAATATTATTTACCGATGAAGCCCATTTCTGGTTGAATGGGTTCGTCCATAAGCAGAATTGTCGCATTTAGAGCGAGGGAAATCCCCAAGATTTTGTCGAAACAATTTCAAATCCATAGAAAATTACTGCTTAGTGCGCTTTATGGGCTGGCGGAGTAACTGGCCCATGTGTCTTCAAAAACGATGATGGTCAGAATGTTAATGTCACTGGTGAACGGTATGGGGACACGATTCAAAATTTTTTCGTACCTCAAATACGTGGCATTAATCTGGCTGACATGTGGTTCCAACAGGATGAAGAACCATTTACTCAAGGAGACTTTTGATGAGGAAATAATTTCACGTAATAGCCCAATTAATTGGCCACCAAAATCGTGTGATTTAACCCCATTGGAGACTATTTTATTTGCGGTCATGTTCAGTCACTTGTCTACGTCTATAAACCACAAACAATTGAACACCTGGAAATCAACACTCGAAGAGTTGTCGGCGAAATACGGCCGCAAATGCTGCGAAAAGTTGTTGAAAACGGGTGTTTTATATTGTGCCTTTTATACGCCAGCCGTGGCGGCCGCTTGGCAGATATCATATTTAATTATAAATTTCATAAAATTTTCTTTCAAATAAAGACCGTTTCATTGATATTAAAAATACATTTCCTTGTCTTATTATGACTTTAGCTTGCGCCACTCTATAACAAACACCCATTATATTTTATTTAAATCTTTACAAGCACTTATTACAATTTTTTAAAGCTTCAAGCTTACGGCTAAACAAAAATAAAAGAAAAGAATTCATTAAATACAATTTGATATCCACAAATTTTTACTCCGCCAAAAACTTAAATGAAACATAAACGATTTCAGGAAGATCATCTGGAGTAAAATTGTCCAAGAGCATAAGATCATTAAAATGATCATTTTAAAATCCAAATAATGACGACAAACAGAAAACGAAAGTATAATTGAATATTTAACGATTTAAGAATATTAAATTACACGATAAACAGCCTTATAAAATCAGAGAAAACTATTAAAGAAATTAAATAGTTTTTACCGGAAGAGGCAATTCAAAACGCAAAATGCACTTGACTTATGTGAAGTGCGTGCACACAAAAGTCATAACTTCTCCACCCAATTTAATAAAAAAATATAAAAAATTAAATAAAAGAACAAAAGCCACAGCAACAGAAGCAGCAGCAGGCAGCAACACAAATTTATTTATAAAACCAAATAATTTCCAAACAAAGAAGTGCCATCCAAACGAATCAAATGAACATAGAAAATCTAAATGAAAAGCAAAAAAGCAAATAAAGCTTCCCTTTCATTTGCTATAAGTATGTATATGTGCGTATGTATGTGTGAGTGTGTATGTGTGTGATTATGTGTGCATGTACGCCTGTTATGCGAATGTAGAGAACAAAAACCTGACACATGTTTAGGGAAGAACCACAAGGAATGATGCCAACGGATTGATTCTGAATTTGAAGTGTAGCAGACCGGGTGAAATTAAGTCTGCGGAAGAGTGTGAGGGAGCATTTTTGTGCTTGAAGTGGCCGGTTTATTCGCTTAAATACTCGTTTAAATGAAGATGAGCACAAGTTTTGCCATAATTCATAATCAATGCGAAGTGTTAATCACGCGTGACCAGGAGTGAGTGAATAAAATGAAATTTACCCTTGAAATGGGTGAACTTACTTGTCGCATAATTTATGGAAATAGTGGAGTTACAAATCGCTATGACTAGCGGTTCAATAACACTGTCGAACCGGTGAAATAAAAAATCTAAGTGAATTCGTGTAGGAAATCTTATATCTACAAGTGAGAAAGAATTTTTTATAATATAATTATTTCATAAGAAAATATATAAGAAACGGTTGGATATAAAATCCATCCCTGCAACTTCCCTGTAATTTTAACTGCAAAACTGTCGCAACGTAATTTGTTGAGCTCTTCGATCTAGAACTCTATTATTTTCATTTTCAAACTGTTACAACTCTTGACCGAATCAACCGGTTCGCATGTGATTAGCGGTAATTAATATCCGAGTCCTATAAAATAATCGAAAACACTAACTGATCACATATAAAATTTCGGAATTTTTTGTAAAATAATTCTAAAGAATTTCTAAATTTTTCCATTCAAAATGTCTCTTCAACAAATTAACCGATTTTGAAACGGTTTGCGGCCGTCGACGTCATTTTCGAATGTCAAGAGCTGATTTCCAAAATCAACCGATAAAACCGCTTAAAGTTTATTACAAAAACAAAAAAAAAACTTTGGAAAAATACATCTTCATTTCTACGGGTTGGAATCGGTTCCAAATTCACAGTAAATCTAGAACTCTTTAGAACGCTACCAGTTCCAAACGGTCAAGCAGTTCAAAAGCTATAAACGGGTCAAATACTTACACACACATACACTCACGTACTCGTACACTCACGCACTCGAAAACTCCCGCACTCGAAAACTCCCGCACTCGAATACTCACACACACACACATTCACGTAGACAGACACATACACATTCACATACAAATAGTTACGTACACATGCACTCGCACACTCACACACACATACACATTCAGTCATTGTGACACGGACTCAGAAGTAGTCACGGAAGAAACTTAAGAGCTCAGAACGTCGAGATGTGGCAAAAACTCAATTTTGGCGAAACGAGATAAAACGTTCCTGTATAACCGTCAGCCAGAGATGGAGACAGTGGGGATTATAAAACGCTATTTCGCGCCCCTAAGTAGACGCTGAGGCTAATCTTAAGCAGACTTTGCTGGTTTATAAATGACTCATATTTCCTTTGAGGCAAGAAAATTAAATAAAAATCTAAATTTAAAATAAATAAAAGAGCGTCAACAGTCACTCGCTCATATCTCATCCTTAAAAAGATTATGGAATCGTTTCGTTGGTTGTGTGCAATTTTCTTTTCTTCTTCGTTCGGCTCAAAATATGATTTTTTTTAATATCTTTTTTTCATTTTCACTGTTGACTGTATTTTTGCGTACGACGATCGTTAAACTGCCGCAACCATAAATTTTATTTAAGTTAAATTAATAAATGGGCTCCACAAACCAAAAGACAGGCCACTCAAACTCACAGAGTTTCATATTAAAAAATATGACTGAATACCATGAACCGATAAAGTTCTTAATTTTTTTATTTTATTTAATTTTTTTTTTTTGTGAACTCAAAACAATCTTTAAATCAAATAAATATTTGAAATATTTTTCAATTTTTTTCTTAATAATAAATCAATTCCGATCAATTGAATTTTAAAGTTGAGATAAAAGAAATTCTGGTAGACTTAAGGGAAAATATCAATAAGTTTATAAAAATAATATTTATTAATTAATAAAATAACAAAAAATTTTAATTAAAGTAAATAAAATACAAAATTATTAAATGGCTGCCAATTTCAGCAATGAAACGGTTCATTGAGTTTTATGAATTTTGCGATTAATCGCATTCGAATTGAGTTTGAGCAAAAAAAAAATATATTCAGGCAAAAAAATTATTATGATTTCGGCCCTATTTTGACTGCGAATGAAGCCCATAAAAACTATATTTTTCTGCTTTAAATCAGTTAAAATTGTTGGCTGCCCTCAGAAAGTCATAATAAATATTACAACGATCACAAAAATATATTGATAACAACTTAATTATCTCACTTGCACAGCAAAGCATAACAGCTGTTTTCGTAAGCCGCCACACTCTCAGTATCAGTATAAAATCCTTTGATACACTCACAAAACCAACACGCTTTATCGCCACAATAATTCGACGTTCCCTTATTTCACTGTTTAACAAATTTTTTTTCTTTTTTTCTCAATAAATTAACAAGATGAAATAAGAAAAAGCCTGAATCATATTTTGAGGGCATAATTTGTCTTTCGTTTCAGCTGTTATATTCTGCTGATAAGCCACTCCTCAACTCCTTTGAAGCATTAAAGATGATGCTCATATTTAAAGATTTCTATTGAACGAAGTTGTTGATATTTTCACAAGAATTGTTACACCCTAATAAAAAACACTAAATATTTAAACCCTCTGATTACTCTATTAGGCCATGTCAGCGGTAATGCCAGTACCCAAAACTATAAAACAATTTGCCAACAAAATTTTATGTCTGACTTCAAACTCCCCCAAAGCAAATTTCCATGGAAATAAGTACATCCAATAAATAAAAATTGCCAAAAAAAAAAAATACAATTTTTTTTCATTTAATTTTACAAAATCCGTACCCACAATTATGGCAAACGAAAATAAGACAAGTTAAATGCAAAGCAGACATGTAAAGGGAGACGCAACAACCAACAATTGACCCCTAAAAATCATGAAAAGAAGAAAATTATAACTTCATTTCATAATTTTATTGATGGAAATCATCAGCTGCAGCGTCATCGCGCCCTCATCGCCAATTTGAGACAAATGCCCGGCAGTTTTATGCAAAAATGAGAACTGCATTCGCACAAAAGAACCTCATGACTGACCGACCACCTTCAAATCATTCATCATGTTTGTTACTTTAGCACACAAAAAATGTGTATGTGTGAGTGTGTGTGTGCATGTGTTGTGGCTGATTTCATATGGGCAACAATTGTGCAGAAAAGGTATCATAAAATGCCACAACCATTAAATGAATAGCGATCTGTATGATTAAATTAATTTTTTGATTTCATATCTAATTTTTTTTCTTCTTTTTTCTTCTTTTTTTCGTGTGATGAAATGGCTTCAGGTTACAACAATTGCAATTAAATGTTAAACAAATCGTGCAATTCAAATGTTGCTTGCAAACGTTTTCCACACAACATGTTGCTTGAACTGTTTCGATGTTTGGTGATCTTAACTAATGGTGTGAAATATATGATCAGTGATCACATACACATAAACAATACATTATCTTTAATCCAATTTTGGGTGATTTTTCAAAACTTGTTTTTAAATGTCAAGAAAATCATTTCGTTGTTACCAATGAATTAAAGGGCACAAATTTTATTTTTGTTTTTCATAACGCAGCAGAGCATATGTACATTCTCCTATCGCATTTGATACCATTTAATGCACGTATTGTGTTTCATTTTATAAGTGAAAAAAAATATATATATTGAAAGCGGTTCACCCTAAACGCCGTCACTGTAACTTTTCGCTAATTTGAACCACCCTATGATTTTGAGCTCTTCGAGCTAAAATGCTATTATTTTCATTTCCAAACCTACCGATTCCCACTTGATGAGTAAGTACTGATTGATGTAGTTTTCGATTGATATAAAAGACATGAGATCAGTAACTGACCAAATATATAATTTTGGAGTTGAAAAATATATCACTGTTCTCGAGTTTTTTTTCTGTTTCCGATATCTTACGAACAGTTTAACCGATTTTCAACCGGTTTGCGGTAATGGAAGTTGTCTTTGAATGTCAAGAGATGACCGTGCAATTGATCAATGAAGCCGCTTACAAGTTATTTTAAGAAAAGCATTTTGAAAATTGCTTTTTTGTAAGTTTTTTTGTGATCTTAAAATTTTCCACATCGAATCGGTTTAAATTTTGGACAATTTTAAGTTAAGGAACACTCTTTAGAACGCCGTCAGTTTGGTTTGATTCGGTTTAGCCGTTCAAAAGTCATAAGCGGGTCATATACTTACGCACACACATACATACAACCATATAAGCACACATACATACATACATATATACTAACATAGTGGCGGGCTCACAGAATTAGTCAGGGAAGCCTTTCAGGACCTCAAGACGTGGAGACGTGATCAGAACACGATATTTTTTAAAACGGGGCATAACGAATGAATACCCGTTGTTTTTTTTATAATTTCACTTTCAGCTAATTAAAAATAAGTTAAATTTTTTTTATTTACGTGCCATTAAAAGTCAAAACAATAACAGCTAAAATGGAACCAAACTGCAGAAAATAGAACCTGCAAAAATAATTATCAAGCGGCAACACCCTGTTGCCATCACACGAGGATTTAAATTTAAAAGAAACAGGCAAAAATTAAAAAAAAACTTTAAATATCAGAAGGTTGGGCCCACGCCCACCCCTAAAGTTCTAGTTTTTTTTTAATTTTTATTTATTTTATAGGACCAGCACTCAGAGGATAGGGAATGATCTCTACATATGCAGTACAAAAAGAAAATAGCCATGACACGTAAGAAAATGTCTGATTCATTTATTGAGAGCATAATTTAAATTTCGTTCAAGAGTTATTTTCTGATCAACCACTTCCCAACTTATTTGTTGCGTATTTTATGAACGCAATTTGCTCAGGAGTGATATCCCCCATGTCCAACCCAAAAGTGACGGTTTCATAAGAATATGTGTTTTTAAACGTTCTACGAGGGAATTTTGAATTTATATAAATTTAATTTAAAAACTTCTCAAATCATTCGCTTTGCTCTCAAAAAAAAAAAAAAATACCCGACAATTTGACATTGACGATTATTCCTTGTCTTCATAATTATTTTACGTCTTCAAAAAAATACTAACAAAAACTTGCAACAGTACCAGCGATGAACAATAATGTTGCCTTTTTCTTTTGCTAATTTTGTAAGCGGTTGACAACATGCAGCAGAAATCTGTAGTTTTTTGTTAAAAGATTTTGCTATTCAAATATAAACCAGCATGACAAAATGCAGTTTTTAATATCGAATTTCTCGGTATTAAACTTAAAGTAGTTGTTCCAAGAAGAAACTACGCAACAGAATTAAAAAAAAAATTGCAGTTTAATTGTTGCTCACACCACACGTGACTCATGGAAATGGGTGACATGAAATGGCACAATGAAATGTAACAATATGGAACAAAAAATATATAAAGATATAAAAAAAACTTCTCAAGTTTCATTAAAAAATAAACAACTTATGGAAATTTTGATTAAATTGTTACTAAACTAAAGCGGTACGAGTTTAATTCATCGCACTCAACACATGCATGCGGCATGATCACAGAAAGAATATTCTGTTGTGTTGCTAGAAAAATATATGGGAAACCTGAAGATCTGTTGGATCCGTTCCTTAACATCACTGGTGTACAGCCAACATTTAAAGAATTCCATTTCTCGGCAAATAGATTTTGAATATTTTTGATCAAAAGTGAAACTCCAAAAACAAGTTGCAACTTAAGAATCAAACCATTTTCTGTTGGCGATAGGAAATAAATTCCATTTAAAATAGGCCACTCGATTGAAGAGACTGAAATGTTTCTTAGAAAAGTTCTTTTATTTTCCACGTTTTAAATCCACATAAAGTTTTTAGGGCGTTAATAATCTGCAGAGTATTCAAAAATTTTTGTTTAGCTCCGAACAACACACATGAACTTGTATGTTGTGTTAAATGTTTTTTTCTTTTTTTATTTTTCTTTTCATATTTCTATCTTTTATATTTTAAAACATTTTTCTTTTTAGGTTTGCTTTTTTTTTTTTGTAAATTGATACTTGTACTCGTTGCATGCTTGTGTGCCACACAACTTAATTCTATTTACCTAAATTTATAGCAGCCAACAAACAGACAAGCAAACCACAACAATCATGCCAACCAGCACCCAGTCTCCGGCTGACAATCATCCAACCAAGCGAACAATCAAACCGACACCAAACCACCACCAGCAACTTCCAGCACTATTATTTCTTTTTTGGTGCAGCAGCACTAAACAGAAGCTTGAAAGAGTTCAATTTTCGTATTTAACGTTAAATTTTGCCTTCTTTTTTGGAATATTCCATACGCACAAATAATTTATTAAATGGCTGCCAATTTTAGCAATGAAATAGTTCATTGAGTTTTTTAATTTTTAATTCAGTTTGTGCAAAAAAAAATGGTGGCAACAATGAATCAAATCGTTACGTTTTCAAATGGCACTCATACATATGATTTCGGACTTATTTCGATGGCGAATGAGGCCAAAAAAAAATTAGCTTCTTCTACACGCACATATAATTTGCAACTACTTAAAATCTGAAGCGATAATTGCCTCAAGTTTTTGTTTAGGAAGTTCAGGAAAACTATGGTACCGCTCCTAAATTTGGAGTTGTTTAAGGCAATAATGAGATTATTTCGAGCTGATGGATTTGGCTGCAACAGGGTTAGACAACAACTTCTAGTTCATTTTATATAAATAAAAAAAGGACATAAGGAAAATACTTAAACGGCAACACTGTGACTTAACAGAAGTATGTTGCCATCGGTTTGATACAATTCTCGTATTATTTTTCCATAATAAAATGGGCATCGAGAGAAACTGTTATCACATTCAATTAATAAGAAGTGGTGATATATAAATATTCATATGAGTACTAAAGATAGAAGTGTAGCGGCTTTCGAAAACAGCTGTTCTGCTCCTGCTGTATAAATTAAATGTATATAAAACTGACTTTCCCTTGTACTTTAGATAATTTATCATGCCCCTTAACAACTGACGATAAGAAAAAATACTTATGAGTACGGATGATAAGAATGCAGTGTTTCTCCAAAACAGCTGTTTTGCTCCTGTTGTATAAATTGGATGTATAAAACTTTCCCATCTGCTTTCCATAATTTATAATGCCACCTAGCAAATGGTGATAATCAAAAATACTAATGTATTGATTGTAGGGGACTTTTCTTTATCCTCATGCCATGTAACAACTGGCTATAAGCAAAAATACTTCTGAGTACTGATGATGAAAGTGCAGCGGCTTTCGAAAGCCTACTGCTCCTACTGTATAAATGGAATATATTAAGCTGATATGAACTTTATGTTCTTCTTTGGATAATTTATCATGGCGATAAACTTTTGAGTACTGATGATGGAATTGTAATGGCTTTCGAAAACAGCTGTTCTGCTCATGCTGTATAAATTGAATATATAATACTGATGTAGAGTTTCCCTTGAGCTTTGAATAATTTAGCATGTCTTTCGAACAATTGACCTACAAAAACGTCATTTAATTAATGCTGAGATTTTTTAATTACTTCTCAATAAAACTTTTTGTAGCACTTCCTTTTTCATAGTTATTCGAACAACGCACTCTTTTACAGCTCCGGTTTTAGCACCAAACCCAAAGCAGCGCACTTGTAAATTAACACTTTAAATCTGGTTTAATCAACAACTGAAAAGCTCTGCAACAAACTTGACAAAATGGCAAGAAAAAAATACAAACATAAAATAATGAAAAACTACAACGACAAAATCTGAATTTAATCTCTGTTGTTCGCTCGTGTATTTAGTTTTGAATTAATTGCACACATTAAACTGCGGTGTGGTAGATGCAACAACAACAACAACACCACAAATTATACCTGCCATTCGTCATAAGTCTGTTTAAAATAGTACAAAAAAAAGAGAATTGAATAAAATAAAAAATGAAAACGTGTACTGAAAGAGAAAAAGAATTAAAAATTAAAAGGAACTACAGAATGAGTGTCACTGTAAAATGAACAGGTTGATAGTTTAAGTTTTAAGATGAGAATAGAAAGACAAAAATAAAAACACTTTTAGCAGCATTCGATTAAATTGTTAAACATACAAATTACACTTTAAAACTTAATTATTTATTGCATTATTGTCAATATTTGTGAAACTGAAGGTGTTGTGCTGTTTGCAGTTGAGATAGAAAAAAAAATTGCAAATACGATCGTTTGTTTGAACAGCAGTTTATGCAGTTCTTATTTAATGTTTTTGTTAAGGTATTTGTTTACTAATTTAATTTTTTTGTTTTTGTTTCTCGTTGTTTGTGAAATTAATTGTCATACTGCAAATTAGTATTATTTGCATACTCATAATGTCATAATGATTAATAGTCTTTGTAACTTAATTATGTTGTGGTTTAATAACTACAAGAGTAGCCAACGTTCAGAGAGGTAAATGTTATTGAATTTTATGATTCTATTTTTTTTAAACTTTTTTCTTTGTCCGAATTTATGATTTTACTTGAGTTTTAATGATTATTTATATGAACTACTGCCATCGATTACCTTTTTCAGGAAATTATTTGTCACTGTCATATATTTGCTGCTCTTTTAAACAATTAAGTTTTTATATAAAAAGGTTATATTGTGTGCCAGGGAAATTTGTCTAACTAGAGCTGATAAGCTGACATGCATACAAGTACAGATGATGGAAATGTAGCGGCTTTTGAAAACAGCCTTGTACTACTCTGATGTGGAAGTTTATTAAATCCCATGTACCTTGAAAAATTTTACTCTATATCCATGACAATAACAACAATAACATTAAAAGTATGACGTATTAATTTACTGACATTTTATTGCAACTTTTAGTTTCATTTAATCTTTTATATCTCATACTCAAACTTATGAATTCATTCACATATTTCTTACATGAATACATTTTTGTTTCAACTCAATTCAATTCATTTAATAAATAAATATATTTGTGTAGGTGTTATTTAACACATGCGCTAAGAAGATCATCATTTTTTTGTGTCAAACATTTACACAAATTTATTTTGAAAAAAAAAGAAATACCCGTTTTATGTTTGAAATATCAAACGATTCAATAGTGGCAAAGAAATAATTCTGAATTTAAACAAGTTTGTTGCTGCTAAAGAACTCTATTTCCACTAGATTTTTATTTTCATTTTTATTTCTTATTTTTCTTAACATTTTCATTCATTAAAGTCTGAAAAGCCATGTGACAAATATGACAACGGGTATTCAGTCGTATTGGTTCCACAACATAAATTGTCTGGTTCGAAGTTAAGTTGTTTGCTGCTTTATGAATTAAAAATTTTTGTTTGCAACAGAGAGATAGAGATAGAGAGAGAGAGCGTGGGCTTCGCCGCAGTTGACCACAAAATATGAGAATTTATCAGGAATTAAGAAACGACTTCATTAGTCGACTTTATTGTCATCATATATTATTTGTGACATTGTGCGGTGCAGAGGAAATATTTTTAATAGTGTAATTTTACAAATTTCAGAATGTCAATAATTGAAATACCTAAAGGCAATTAAATGTGGGGTTGATTGCAATTTGTGTTGAGCAACAAGCAACAGAATGAGACCACAAATAAGCTTTTTTTTTGTGTGTGTTATTTCATGGTGCAGTAGAGAACTGCTTAAGACATCTTGAACGTTGTATAGTTGTCATAATTGATTGAAAACAACTTTTTTAAAATTTCTTATGAGTACTGATGATAAAAATGCAGCGGCTTTTGAAAACAGACGTTATGCTCTTGCTGTGTAAGTTGAATATTTAAGACTGATGTGGACTATCCCTAATGCTCATGCCACCTAACAACTGTCGAGAAACAAAGAATACTTGATGATGAAAGTGCAGCGGTTTTTTAAAACAGCTGTTCTGCTCCTGCTGTATAAATTGAATATTTAAATTTGTTATGGACTTTCCCTAGTGCTTTGGATAATGTATCATGCCATCTAACAACTGGCGACAAACAAAAAATACTTATGAGTACTGATGATGAAAGTGCAGCGGTTTTTGAAAACAGCTGTTTTGCTCCTGCTGTATAAATTTAATATTTAAATTCCCTTGTGCTTTGGATAATTTATCATGCCACCTAACAAGTGGCGACAAACAAATATACTTTTGAGTGCTGATAATGCAAGTGCAGCGGTTTTTGAAAATAGCTGTTCTGCTCCTGCTGTATAAATTGAATATATAAAACTGATATGGATTTTCCCTTGTGCTTTGGAATATTTATCATGCCAGCAAACAACTGGAGATAAACAAAAATACTTATGAGTACTGGTGATGGAATTGTAGCGGCCTTCGAAAACAGCTGTTCTACTCCTGCTGTATGAATTGAATACATAAAACTGATGATCGCATGATTCATGTTATTTTCAATATAAACAATGCTAAGAACCTTAATTATCGTGTGTACTTTTCTGAGAACATAATTTTGCCTTAAAAGGCTTAAGATTCGCTTAAATTGTTTGCCATCTAATAAGACATCATAAAAATATAAACCAAATATTAATGATGGGAGTGTAGGAGCTTCGGAAAAAATCCCTACTGCGTAAATTAGATTAAAGTTAATTTTTCTCCTGTTTCTTTTCTCTTCATTGCGAGCCTTAGCCTAATAATTTAATTTATATACAATTTGCAAATTTAATAACGATTATTTTTAAAAATTGATTTCCTAATATTTTCAGTTTTAAATTAAAAATTTTTCTAAATTTATTTAATCGCTCTTTTAAACTTCTCAATTTCCAGCCACAAACGCACGCATTCAGGGTAAGTGCTATCACTTTCATATAATTAATTAGTTCGCTGCATTATTATGAAATTTAAAAAACAAACAACAACAACAAAAACCACACACTTAAAAACTCCATTATTAATAAATAAATAATAAAGAAGTTCATTGGCTGCATTAATCACCGCTATCACAAACAAATTTCTGGGTGTTTGAATAGTTTCTGGTTCCGATTTATTTAATGCGGTTTCTTTTACTCAAACATCGTTTCAGAGATCCCAGCCATGACCTTAACTTTGAATTTTTAAAAACATTAAAGTTCACTAGATTTTAATGCACGAAAACAGATTTCGTTTTCATTTTTTTTGTAGAGATAACAAGACATTTCAAATCGAGCTTTTTTTTTATAGTTGACAAAAAAAAAAGAAAAGAAATCATAATGGATTTTTTGAAACTAAACTGATCTGGAAATAATTATTGATGTAAAAGGACAACAACAACGTAATAAAACAGAAATGAAATCAAACCGCAATGAACTGAATCACATTGAAACGTGGCGTTAGAAAATAACACTAAAATTGTTGGTTAAACACAAGCAAAAGGAGAATAAGTAAAGCAACCACAATATAAGCGTTATGAAAATTACACCAGGCAACAATATCATTTTTTTTATGAAATCTAAAAAACATGTTCTTTAATTATTTAAGATTCTATGAATAAGATTCAATGATTTTTTTTAACATTTTTTTATTTAATTTTATTTATTTATTTAACTTTTTTTAATAATTCTTTTTTTTTTTTTTTTGAGGAGACTGTCTTAAATATGTTACAAAAACTTGAATTTATCTAAATTAGTGAGAAAAATATTTATATTAAAATCAACACCAGCAATTGTTAAGAGTTGTTCACTCATGCAAAAAAAAACTTAATAGCAAACCAAAAAAAAAACTCTTTAACCCTTTGCGACCGAAGAAATTTCCTGAAGAAGCGAATTATTGGATACAAGGAAAAATGATTTAGTTTTCTATACAAAATTATAGACCTCAAGCTGAATTATTATAATAGAAAAACAAAAAAGTATTTCTCAACTTCGCTGTTGAATATTTCCTAAAACAATAACAACAACAACGAACTCTAGTGTAAAGTGTTCAGTGACCAATCGATTCCATTCTTTTTCTAACATCGTTTATAATTTTAGTAGGGCTAAATAACTTCGAAAAGAAATAGAAATTATATTGAAGTTTGGAGCGAATGCTTGGAAAATGTTTAAAGCATACACCATGGGTAGTAAAGGGTTAAAAGAAAACGTTTTTTATTAAAAAATCCAACCTTAACTTAAAGAACGCTTAATGTAAAGCACAATAACTTTTCGCTTTAGCATAATTCGAGACGAAACTGCCAACTGAATTATTATACTAGAAAAACAAAAATGTATTTCTCAACTTCACTGTCGAATATTTGCTACAACAACAACAAAGAACTGTAGTGTTCAGTGACCAGTCGATTGATTCCATACTTTTTCAATGCCGTTATATTAATTTCTAACATCGTTTATATTTTTATTAGAGCCAAATAACTTGGAAAAGAAATAAAAATTAAATTTACGCTTGAAGCGAGTGTTTGGAAAAAGTTAACTACATAAGTCATGAGGAGTAAAGGGTTAAAAGAAAAACGTTTTTTATTAAAAACGCCAACCTTAACTTAAAGAACACTCAATGTACAGCACAATAGCTATTCGCTTTCACATAAATCGAGACGAAACTAAAATCTCTTCACTTTGATTAGGTTGAAAAGTTTTCAGAAATGGGCTCTTAAATAGTGCTGATACAAGTGTACGAAAGGGGTTAACTATTTAAGCCAATAGCAGGCAGTGGTCACGCAGACATATAATTATTTTAACTTCATCTTAATGATGATATAATTCTCGTATACTAATTTATCAGCTACCAAGTGGAGATATAAAAAAGTCCACAAGAGCATGTGGCTGCTGTTTTCGGAAGTATTTCGATATCACGAATTCACGATAACTAACACTATCAATAATAAGGATACTTCCTGTAGTTTCGGCTCAGTGTATTACATCAACAGAGGTCATCACTAGAATGCCGGTCTCATAGAAAAAAAAATGAAGAAAAAAAACTGATGATGGTAGTGATGGAAACGGTGTTATTCTGTTGTGTTTTTTAGGCTACAAAAATAATATCAGAAATACTCGCTGGGATTTTGATGCTTGGCCATATTAAAAGTAATTGATACAGGCCATTTAGCAATTGCTTGGCGAAAAGATCCTAAAAACTTTTTGGGCTAGAACATACATCATTATTTTACTTCCGATCCACTGTAATAAAAATTGTTCACCTGTCGACCAGTAATCAATCAACTTAAATTTAAGAAAATATTTGTCTTTTGAAGCATTTTTCATAAAAAAAATATTATTTTTTCTAGCATTTGGCTTAAAAACTACTTCCACCTTCAATTCCAAAGTTCAAGTTGTGGTAAATCAATAACCAGTCAACCACAAACTATTTGAATGCCATGCACAAGTCTAGAACTCGCTCTTTATCCAGTTATTCTTTTTTAATTTACGAGCAGTTTTTTTTTTTTCTTTTTTTGGTAAATAAACATTTAAATCAAACCGTCAACAATAAAGTGTGTTGGCTTTTTTCTTATGGTTTCGAAAACCTGGCTATTGTTTGGTTAATACATATTGTTTTTTGTAGTTGTTTATTAAGTTTCTTTTTTTTTTTTTGTTTTTTTATTGGAAACATGTATCCATCAGATAGCATTAGATGGTTAGATGAGATACTAGTAAGAAACGACAGCACAGTGATGTGATGGTGGCATATTCGTCAACAGTTCGACATTGAGCTGATGGATTTTGTGTAGAGTTTTTGCCATTTTTGTGTGGGCAAATCCATCATGTGCGCGCAACCAGCAACAACAAAAAATATTTGCCATCAACTCTTTTTTTTTTCTTTTTTTTTTATCAATACGAGATCGGTTGTCTATTTGTTTGCTGTGTTTAGTTTGTCATTAAAATGTTTTTTGTTGTTGTTGTATTTTAATGCTTCCACATAAATAAACCTCTTGCCAAATAATATAATTTATATGAAATTAAGTGTAAGAAATTAAGAGAATTTGTTTTTAATGAATTAGTCATTTGCTTATTAAAATGTTCTTCAATTTGGCGTTAATATCTTAACGCCAAAATTTAGTCAACATTAATTTTTTTGTTTTTTTTTAGTCAAAATCGATAGTGGGTGCATTTTTTGATATGCGAGAGTGTCAAAAAGACACTAAAATAGTCATCATATTGGAATATTGTTGTCAACAATATTTCTTCATTTTATTAATCGAATATAATTAAAGACTAAAGAATAAAATTTATTAAAGAATAGGGAATAAAACTCGCTTAACGCTAAGCGAATTGAAACTCAAGGAGTTTTGTTTGCCTACGCCATCATCAGCTGTGCCGAGGCTGTTCAGACCTGAACAGTCAAATATTGTTTTTATTGCATGTAATGCGATGATGAATTTCTCAGAGCGAATAATCGTTGTCAAAAATATAAGTCATTGAAAATACGCACCACAATTATGGCGACGCGGAATAGGGCGGCCAACAACGAATGTTGATATACAATGACTTAGTAGCGACTAGTAAATTTATTTTCCTTTTGGGCCCATATCGAGAAAAAATATATATTAAAAAGTTTGTCAATGGATACACAAAACACTTTTTTATATTGACGAATAAAGACAAATTTTGTCAAATTTGGAAAACGTTGAGCCTAAAGGCCAAACCTGCAACTTGCCGCTAATTTATCGTAACGTTTTGAGCTAAAATGCAAGTATTTTAATTATCAAATTAGCCGATTGCCCTTGATTAGCGATGATTGATTAAGTTTTTGATTATTATAAAAGAATCGAAAAAACTAACTGATCAGATATATAAGTTTCGAATTTTTTTCGTTCACGATATCTCACAAATAGATTAACCGATTTCGACCCGATTCGCAGTGGCCAATTTTTAGAGCTGATTAGGTACTGGAATCGATCGTTGAAACTGTTTAACAGTTAAAAAAAACACTGAAAATTTTTTATTTCGAAGATTTTTTAATTTTATGATATCTACCGGTTCAAATCGGTTTACAGGAAGTCCCCAGTAAAACCACTTAGAACGTCATCAGTTTGACTGAAATAGGTCAAGCCAATCCGAAGTTATAAGAGGGCACACACACACACACCTATATCTACATATAGCCATAGTGGCTGGTCCTCAGAATTAGTTAGAGAAACTTCATAAAACCACAAAACGTCGAGATCTGTTGAAAACTCGATTTTTTCAAAACAGTGTAAAACCAACAACAACTCGATATTTGAAAATTTTCAATTTCCTAAAAAAAAATCATTTTTCTATGTGTAACTTAAAAGTGATTCACACAAAATTCGCTTCCTTATTGAAGTGAATCGCAGTGTCGTTTCTATTCTATTTACTTTTTTGTTAGTTTGTGGTGTAAACAAGTTTATTTTTGCGTGGTTTTCATTCGTAACTCCAAAGTGAACACAAGCCAAGAGACTTGCGTATGTATGTGTGTGTTTTAAGTTCAAATGTCTGTAAAAAATGTTTCACACAAAAAATCTTTAGACGAGAATTTGTTCCCCTGTGTTAACTTGCGGCGTTTGCATCTGTACGTCATCCTTCATTGTGTCTGTCTATTGTGGTTTGTTGTATTGTGTCGCTCTTTTTTTTTTTTTGTTGTTGTTGTTGTTCTCTTTGCAGTGCAATTAGATTTCGTTTTACTTGGAAATAAAAAGTAATTGAACTTCCGTAATACATTTAAAAAAAATTATTAATTATTATTTAATTAGTTGCATCGCAACTTGCAATTAGTTTCTTTGAATTTATTAATAATTCTGTTAGTCTTGTTAATTGTTGTTGTATCTCTTTTTAATACAAATACAATTAAATGTAATATAATTAACCCTAGATGGTTACATTTCATGTGTTATGAAGCACCATGTTTTTATACTGATTTGGTTTCAATAACTTCTGATTTTAAAGTTCAAACCGGTTCCAGTTTTAATGTTCTGGTTTAGCCATGCAAAATGATTTTGTTAAGACCAACTTTAAACCATTTTTGAATGGGTTTTAAGTAGGTTTTATTAAAAGCAATCTTGTTTTTTTTTCTTCTTTTGGCTGTGCTAAGTCGAGTGCTGCCAAGTTTTATATTGAAAACATCTGACAATGTCATGAGCAGCTGTATTTTTTTTCTTTCAGAATTTGCTTGATTTTGTATAAAATAAAGTATTTTTCTATAAGTATTTCCATACTTTGAAAATTTCAATTTGCAAAATATTAAATAATTCCTATTTCGAGCTGCATTTTTTTTAATACAAACAAAAACAGCTGCAAATACAGTTTGTGCATTAAGTGTTATAGAATCAAAAATAAAATACTCCAACGGTTGCACAAATTTTTATGTGAGATTTCATTAATTGTGATTAAAGTTATTGGACAATACGATTGTTAAGAACTGAATTTATTACATCTGCAGTATTAACGGAAAGTCACATGTTTATGGTTTTAATGATAAAACCAGGTTTTAATTTTCAGTGTGAAAACACTATTATCAAGTTTCTTATACACGGAGTTTGACAGCGGTCCACGCTGTCAAATAAGGCCTACTTAAGGCCTTATTCACAATACATATTTTATGCTTATAAACTGCTTATAACACACATTTTCTATATACAACTATTTTATAAGCATGACTTATTTTTTGTGAATAAGGCCTTTAAGACATAATATAAAATGAAATTGTCATTTCTAGCCTTATGCGACTGTTATTAATTATTTCCAAACAGTTTTTCAAACAGTTTTTCATGATCTAAAATAGTAGAAAACACAAGTGTTTCACATAATTTATGCAATATCACTTCCAATTAAATAAACAATATTTTTTTTCTTCTAATTATTGCAAAATGAAAAAAATTCCCACATTTTTAATTGCAAAAATAAAAATTACTCTGTTACACGCATCATTAGCTTGCAATTGTTTGTGAAATTTCACTTGTTAACATTCTTGTTTAATTATTTTTCATATTTGTGCCTTTTAATTTTTTTTGTATTATTTATGAAAGCAAATAATTAACACTAAAATAATAGAAAAGTATGTGATAAACAGTCGCTGCAATTGTTGAGCGTTGAAGCCCAACATTTTGTGCGTGTTTGTGTCGAAGAAATTGAGGTTTCTCAATCAATTTAAATATTCAAGCAAAATAAAAAAAGAAGGTCGGACTGACAGAAATAATACCCACAGAACTAAAACTATATAAAAATATACAATAAAAAAATGCCTTCTTTATATTTTTAAATCATATTATGATTTAAAAATATAAAAACAAACATGCTCTTTAAGAAAATTAAAATAAAAAGTTATAAAAAAATTTTAAAAATGGCTTAAAATAATCATGAACCAAAACCCAAGTCTTATGGTCAAGAAGCTTTGGGGGCTCCATATAGAAAATATGGGACCACAAAACGCACTTATGAAAACTGACTTATGAAAACTCTTATAAACCATCTGAGAGTTATGATTTCAAAAATCACATTATAATAAGTACAGTAGGCTATGAAACTTATAAGTATCTTTTCATAAGATGGGAGGTTTGAAACTTTTCAAAATTTTGTTTCAATTCACATTAACTTTTAAATTTTTAGTACGATTTTCTTAAAAAGCATGTGTTTTAGTTTCCTTAAAATTGATTTAGTTTTTGTCTTTTAGTTTGGTGTGCTTCAAAAGCGTGTAAAAATACTTGCCCATTATGAGAAGATAAGAACATGAAACACAGCAGCAACTTTGTATGAGTACACTGTGACGTATGAGTAACATTACTAATAATATTAAGTACACGCATGCAAGCATAATAAAAAAAGAAAAATTTGATATAAAAAATCGTTTAAAAAGAGTTTATAACCAGTTTGTTATTATAAATTGGATTGTGAAAACTATTGTGAAAAGCTTGTTAATACTCTTGATTACAAAAGAACTGATCGCTTGGGATAATATTGTAGAGCCAAAAAAAAACTATAAAGTCTAGTGACATAAAAAGCTTAAATCGGTTTGATATACTTCTCGTATTCCTTTTACCTTTTTTCATATTAAAATTTCTACAAATAGAAACTGTTATCATATTCAACGAAGCCATCTCACAGGTGGTGATGAACAAAAATACTCATGAGTACAGATGATTAAAGTGTAGCGGCTTTCGAAAACAGCTGTTCTGCTCCCAATAAGTAAGTTGAGTATTTAAAACTGATATTGACTTTCCCTTGTACTTTCGAATATTTATCGCGTGTTTCTGAGTTTTTAAAACACTTCTCGAGCAAAATTAAATTTATTAAAACTATGTTCAATAACAGAAAAAATTTTTTCTGATAATAATTGAAATAAACTTTAACTCCGCAGTACTTTGGTTAGAAAAATATATTTTATAATATAATAATTTTTTACATTATTTCTTAAAATAAGAAAACCGCAGTTTTATTGCAATTAATTTCATCATTAAAACGATTAAGTTATTCATGTATTACGAAACAAGTAATTTTAAACGTCTTGTATGGCCAAAAGATACTACTCTGACTAGAGGACTTGGCAAAAAAAATCTATGAAACAGTTATATTTTTAATCCATATTAACATTATCTTTTGGAAGACATGTCATAATAGGCAGGTCGAATGACTGTGTAGGATAATGAATTAAGTCTCTCACTTATCAGTTGTTAGTTTCGTAAGCAGTTATTATTAACAGAGCAAATGCTTTAGGCCAGAATCTCAATTTTGTGGTAAAAATTCGCTTCATAAAATCTTTGTGTTAAGCAATTGTCACGATAGCAATTGCAACTGATAAATTTGTTTGTAGTTTATGTGACCATTTAAAAATATAATAATAATATTTCAAAATCTAAACATAAGCGAAACCCCTACACTACACAAAAAAAAATTATATAACATATAAATATATTACGTCGTTATTCGTCGTTCGTCCAAATTATATTCACAACATTAACAGATAAACTAGAATATTTTATATGGAAACTCCTTTAAATAAATAAATTCGGTTCAAGTTGATCGTAGGGGTAGTATAAGCAGGTAAAATTTTTTTCAGTGTTCTAATTTATGCACATGAAAATATTAACACAAAATATGTGGCAGACAGCATGTTGCCTTCATCATTTCACTGGCAGTATTAAAAATAATTTAATATGAAAATAGTTTTACATCATTGCATTTGCCACTGGGGAGAGTATTGGAAAGCAAGTTGAATACATTTTGTTGGTGTAGAGTACACATGACCGTTTGCACCAACCACTGAATTCCCCTATTGTATTTTTAAAATTTTTATTATTAAAACGTTTTTTAAATGCTTTTTATGTATTTATTTGCTCTGTTTTTTTTTATAAAAAATCCCAAAATTATTCATAAATGGTCAGTCAGGTCGCGCCAATTTGCATACGATGGCAGTTTATAAATTGTCTTATTAGCAAATAAATACCAGTCCTCACTTGCAATTTTGGACGCAGCGATTCTTGACTTTATAGTGAGAAAGAGCGAAAAGGGAATAGAAAAGGTATATATTTCTATTGCACCACTCTCACACAAAATAAGAATTACTGGAACAAAAGTTTCACAGTGTGGATCGGGACTAACGAAAAAAGTTATATAATGAGTGCTTCAAGGATTTAATCAAAATTCGAAATGAAGTGCTCGTTTCGAGGTAGACATTTTTCTATCCCTGATCTTGGTTTTGAGGGATTTGAGTTTTTTTCATAATTAAATAATTTTGCTTTAAAACTTCCAACAAATTAAGTTATTCTCAACTAAAAATAATACACGATTACAAAATATTTATTTACGTATGAAAACGTATTTCAACAAACTGTAACGGAAGGTTATTTATTTCATTAAAATTAAAAATAAAAACTTTTATAAAATACAATGAAAATGAAAACAAATCGTTAAAAAAAACTGAATTAATAAAACAATCAATAAGCGGCAATAACCAGTTGACTTGTCAACCTTAACTAGTAAACTTGACGCCACTTTTACCAATTTGGCAACAAAATTTAAAAAAAATTATATATTTTTTTAATTGAACATGTTGTTGTGGTGTATTTGCCGCCATAAATAAACGGCAATACAAAATTCATTGTCTAGAGCGGAGAACTTGTCGTTAACAAAAGCAACAAATAATGATTCAATTATGACTTTTTTCGCGAATGTTTTACATTTTTGGCGAATCCTTTCTCAATTATAGAGTTGAATTTTGTCAACATATTCAATTATGTTTCAAAAACCAGTTTCGGTCAAACAAAACTGCTCTGCTGTTTAAGAAAAAAGTTTTCAATTTTTTACAGAAATTGTTTTTAAAAAATATATGGAAAATTGAATTTATTGCAACCTGCTGCTGGAGTGCTTCAGATATTTGTTGTGCTTGAAACTCTTTCACATCAAAAATGCTGCGGCGTATATTCTCAGGCAAGTATTTTAAGGGCCTTTATTGCAACTTGCCTTTTAAGTGCCTGATGGTACTAAATTGGGGAAAAAAGTATCCTGGAACTATTTTCGTTAGTAACACTTTCAGGTTGACCAGTGATGTCAATGTTGGTACGATTGTACTATTTTTAATGAAGTTTTTATTGAAGTATAAAACTTTAAGTTGGCATCACTTTTTAAACTGTCATTCTGTCAGCTGTCAAGTGCTTAATGCTTAAGACAATGTCAGCTAGAATTTTTGCTCGGCGTTGCGTTAAAAGTTCGCTTTGACATATAAAATAAAGTGAGGGCCCCTAAAGAAGTTTTAACGCAGTTTGGCAATTTCATATTATTTTTTTTTCCAAAGTCGTGTGCATAACAAGTTTAATATCAAATTAAGTTTCATAATTCTAAATATTATTATTAAATATTTAACAATATTATCAACGACTTTTTTTTAAAACAAACAATTCGCCTATGTTGCCAAAGTTTTTGATTTACGCTTTTTATATTTAAAAATACCAAGCAAAGCGACAAAGTTTTATCTGTCATGGCCTGTAGTTTGCTGCGACAATTCATTACGAATAGAATGACAACTGAACAACGTCTCCAAATATTGCAAATTTATTTCGAAAATAATGGTCCTGCTCGAAATAGGTATTGCCCACTACGAGCATTTTACGTTCAACGCCATCGTCCATCAGAGCTATTAATTAGATTAATTGTGAATTGCACTCCAAGACCGTGCGATTTAACACCGCTACACTGTTTGCGGTGGCGATTTATCAAGTCGATGGTTTACGCCATTAAGCCCGAATCGTCTGATTACTTAGAGGACAACAGTTGCCGCGGTATTGCGGATATACGGTCACAAAAAGTCATCGAAAATTGGACATCCAGATTAGACTACGTTCGAGCCGGCCTTGGCGGTCATATGGTACAAGTCATGTTTAAAAAATTCGTCTTTGTTTTATTCTATTTAGAAGTTTCAAACCTCTAAAAATAACACCCTTTGCTATTTGATATAAAAGTATCGTGTTACTTCCTTCTGAATCTCACACAGTGATATTCCTGTTGTGGGCGGATTTAAATTGTCGTGATTCTAGTGCAAATCATATGAAACATTTCAAAACTTTTTCAGAAGTACTTTAAAGTTCCGCACTGCTAAAAATTTAGAAATAATGGCGAGTGGCTAAGCATTAAACACATTTACCACAGCAGGCTACCGACTGCAGCAACTGGAAATGCAACCAGCGGCAATTGTCGCTCAGTAGTCAGCTACTGAATTATTTTGAAGAGACGACACCACCAACTCAATAATCATGAGTATCTGTACATACGCCAGTGTAGCCACTTTCATATAATTAATTCATTTAAATGATGTAACTCTACTAAATTATATATAAACCATAGAAAACATAAAAAGGAAATATATATTTTATTATTCTCTTTGTCAAACAAGACAATATATTATCAAATTAACAATAATAAAATTTTTTTATATTATACTGGCAACACTGCATTTACTCATTGTCGCTCACTAAAATAGAAATTAATTTAATTTTACCACAAACCACAAAAACAGCATGGACAAATAACCAGTAGCCGTGTTGCCTGGTGTTGTGAAAAAAAATCATTCTTATATACGCGCATGTATTCTATTTTTGGCATGCTGTAGTCTGCACAATGAATCACTGAATGTGTTTATATAACCACAATATTCGATTGAATTCCGAATCGCTAAAGACTTCAATATAAATAGAAAAAAAAGGAAACCAATAAAAAAACGCTAGAAGGGCTACATTGGCTACAAACCACAATTGTCGCTTTTAAATAATCAACATTAAAGGAAAACTGTTTAACCAATTCGAGCAAAACTAACCAGCCTTTAGACTCTAAAGCTTAGAGCCTAAAAATAGATTTGCAACAATGTTGCCAACTATTCCGGCAACATTACGGAAACCGCTAAAAAGGCAAGAAAAGCACTAAATGAATTTAAATCTAAAATTGATATTAAATATGATTGAGTACAATAATTTAAGCGACTAAATGCGTGTAATAAAACGAAATGCACATGAGAACTTAAGACAAACACCAATAAAGATGATGACACATTTTAAATGTTGTAAACACACACGCACACACGCACACACACACACACGCAGACATGACTAAGAGTAACTAAGCAGGCGCAAAATAATCAATGTTGAACAGAACAAATATTCGTGCAACAGAAGCGTCAACCTCAACATATTCGTTCGTCCATGTGCGTTTTAAATTTTTTCTTTAATAACTAAAAAAAATCATATTTAAACTTGAATGAATTTACATTTTATTGAGATGCATTTGGCAACAACAACAACAGCAGCCAGCAACAACAAAGCTTAAGTATCCTTAATTTAAATAAATAGCAACAACAAAGAGGCATAACAATAACGCATACAAAAGCCTTGTCTGTAGAGGATTTAAACAACAAAAATAAATAAATAAAAATATGTTTCCCATATGAAACGATACTAAATTTTAAACTTATTTTCTATATTTTTTTTTTTATATTTTTTTTTTGTGGAAGGCACACTGTCAGTCACTTAGTCATACAGCCTGATTGTTCTCGTCTGTCCTTTTAGACGCCGTTCTGTCATGGAAATTGCACTGCAATAATTTTATTTCAAAGTCTAAAGTTTGAATTATGACAAAAAAGAGGTTTTTACCCATTTTTAGTCAACTTGAGGTCAATGTTGTTGTTGTTATTGTTGTTGATGTTATTGTAGAGTTTTAATGTTGCTATATAAACATCTTTATGATCGTGCGATCGTGTGCGTGTGTCTGTGTGTGTGCGAGCATGTGCTTTAGTTGCAATCAACAACAGCTTAAAAACTCATGCTTCAAGATCGTGTGTAACTTTTATTTTATTTTATTTTTTTTTTCTTCGTTTCAGTTCATGCTGTTGCATGCAGTCTGTTGAAAATTTGTCTTTACCAGTGACAGCATGTGCGAATGCAACGTTGAATAGTACTTGTCTCGTTTACAACTTTTCACATTCGCTGTTACATGCAAACGTAGAACAAACAACAAACAAAAGGAATAATTTTAAAAGATCATTCAAAATGTTTTTAAAAAAAGTGTGAATACAGACACTGTCATTGTTTGGATGCTGCCTGTATTACACATTTTTTTTTTTTTTGTTTTATTTATTTTTGTTGGAAGATTGTTTATTCTTGATAAGAGTGAAAATTTGTTCGCCTTATTTAGAGTTTTAATTTCAAATTTATTTTGAAAATTATCATAAAGTGATATAACGAATTTATATTCAGTTTGGGAGCAACACAATTGATTTATATAAACGAATAGGTCCTGTCGAACTGTCAGGTCGAACTGTTCCGAAGAGGCGTGGGTAGAAGTAGTTTTACTGCTGCGAAAGTATTTAACACACGAAATCATTTTGTATTGAACACTAATTTTATTTAATGAAAACAAAACCAATAATATTCATATTCATATTCTTTCTGAAAAACGTGCAACATTTTTTCACTTCTTTTCTAAAAAGTTGCACTTTACAGAAGCTTTAAAACAGAAATTATTTTTCCTAAGGGATGTTAGATTAACTTCTAATGAATTAATCATTTTTAAATGATACAACGATGGCATTTTGTATTAAAAAGTTTAAAAAATTTTGCATTATTTTCTAAAAAAGAAATTAATATATTATTTCCATGTAAAATATTTAGAAAACACTATCATCTCAAAATAAAAGGGAGTGCACAGATTACAAAAAATATTCTAACGCACATATTTTTCCACTTGCAACTATTTATTGTTGCAGCTCATTAAAATTCATCGGTTTATTTGTATTAAACAATTTATAATATAACAACAGCGAAAATCACACCTTTTTTATGTGAAAAACAAATGCTTCATTCAAAACAATTGATACAATTGAATTTCGTTAGAAATCTTTTGAAATCTGCCGATTTTATAAAATGCATGTCAGCTGTCCCTCAATTTCGATTTATGTTTTTGTTACTTGTGACATTCAATAGTTGTAATTTTTGATATATTTTGTTGTAAACGAAATAAGTGAAATATTTAAGTGGTCTGAATAAATAAATATTTAAAAAGATTTAAATAGATTCAATTAGGAAATTATTAAATATAACAACCAGCATGTGAAGAGAGCACCAACTAACTGATCGGTTCAAATCTTCTCTGAGATAAATTTCGAAGACTTTCGAAGTTTAGCAGCATCTTAATAGAAACAAATCATAAATATTCCAATAATAATAAAAATAACAATAATAATAATAATAATAATAATAATAATAATAATAATATTGTTAATAAACTAATTTTTTGACATATTGTCATTGTACTATTATAATAGGAAATTTATTTTATTTTTCATTTTGCCTTATAAATACTTTCATTGTTATCCAAGGGATTTCTAATTGTATAAAGGTATAGAAAAATAAAATAGAGTCGTATCGAATAAAAGTTGTTTGTTGGGTTTGGTTTGTATAAGTTTCATAGACTGCTACACTTATTATAATGTGATTTTTTGAAATTGTTTGTGAATTTTATAGTTAATTCATTTAACATAATTCTCAGATGGTTTTTGGAAGTCTTTTAATAAGTTGAGAAGTTTGAAACTTTGCAAAACTGTGGTTGAAGTCTACTGACGATTTGGTAAAGAGCGCCAATGAAATGCATATTGACATTGCTTAACCACCCAACAAATAAATTTCATATTATAATAATAATAATAATAATAATAATAATAATAATAATAATAATAATAATAATAACAATAACAATAATAATAATGATTATAATTATAATAATTATAATAATTATAATAATTATAATAATTATAATAATTATAATAATTATAATAGTAATTATAATAGTAATAATAATTATAATAATAATTATAATAATAATTATAATAATAATTATAATAATAATTATAATAAGAACAATAATAATACATTTTACGGAGGGAGAAAAAGGACATCGACCAACTTTTGCAGAACGAGTCCACACGTCATTAGATCCTCAATAAAATTAATTAGAAGCACCACAACGGTTGCGTATAGCAGACCCAGACGTGGGCACATGAGTAATAGTCGTTTTTCAGGACGTTGTTTCTGGGCCTTCACGAATAATAATAATAATAATAAATAAAAAACAATAAAGCCCCGCAATCGTAAACATTCCACACGCACAAACACATACATATTTCAATAAATCTTTAAAAATTGAACCTTTAAAAAAATTTTCTTACGAATCAATTAAACGATCACAAACAATTAACATGCATGCAGCAGCATGTTCCACTAATTGCGCTTGTTTGTTTTAGGTTTTATATCATTTGCAAGTGACTTTTGAATTTATCGGCTTAAAAAAAACATTCCGATTCAGTTAATAAAATTTATATTTCTTTGTTTAGAGTTTTGCAATCGCAAAACTGCAATTTTTTTTCTAACATTTGCTCCAACATGTCCAATTAATTTATGTGCGTTGTCATATTAGTAATGCCGATTACATGTAATAAATAATACAAAAAAAAAACATAATATTTTTCTAAAAACAAAACAAAAGCCATTAAATATGCAAAATAAATTATTTAATTTTTAATTGATGTTTTGCCGCCTCAAGTTTAATTAGAAATCAAGTGAAAACAACTTTTAGGGGAGCAGTTGCTCGCAACTATAAAAAGATTGTTTCTCAAAACCCCTGCAGCGATGTGCAGAGAAAAACCAGCGAGACAAATTTGTAAAAATTAGTGATTTCAAGTTTTCTTTTTTTTAATTCGATTAATTAATTTTTAAAAAGAGGATTCTCGCTTTATTTACACAATTTAAATTTAATTTAAAAAATATATAAACTTTAAAATCAAATTATTGACACGTTGCAATGAAAATATTAGAAATATTGAAATGGTACATTTGAAATTTCAAACCGACCAGCCTTTTCGTATATCCATCACAAGTCTAGTCATGTTCGTGCATGTCGTCCACACGAATGCCAACTTCCCAGTAGTCATTTAACCATCACACACTCGAAAAGTTTTAGTGATCGTATGCCTAAATAAAACTCTCAAAGACATTCTCTATAACAAATTTTATTTTCTTTAGAATGTGTGGAAAATATTGAAATTTCTTCCACTGCTTTAATATGGAATTGAGATGAAAAAAGTTATAAAAATAAGTAACATTTTCCTAAAGTTTTGGATTTTTTTTTATTTGAAATAAAACGCAAAGAGATCATATTCGTAAAAACCTTTATATTCTTTCTTGATTCCCGGTAGAAAATTTTAAAATTTGAAAAAAAAGTTATTAGTTTTACCCCGTTTTGAAAAAAATCGAGTTCTTGTTAGGACTCAACGTTTTGAAGTCCTACGAAGGTCTGACTAATTCTTGGAACCCAGCCCTATCGGTATATGTACATGGGTGTTTATGTGTGTGTGTATGTATTTCTATGTATGTGTGTGCATGTGTGTGTATGTGTGTGTAAGTATGTGACCAGCTTATAACTTTTAAACAGCTGAACCGACTTAAAACAAACTGGTACCGTTCAAACCAAACTGAAGAACGTTTCTGAATTTGCAATTCCTGTGAATTTCAACCGATTCGAACCGGTAAGGATGTCTCGAAAAACAGCAAAAGCATAACATTTGAACATACGAAACCACGACGATCACCGCAAACCCGGTCAAAATTGGTTAAGCCGTTCTTGAGACTTCGTGAACGAAAGAATTCGAAAAAGTGATTTTTTTGAAAAACTCCCGAACTATAGATCTGATTTTTTTTATAATAATCCAACACCACATGGGAATTGGTTGATTTGGGAAAATTGTATTAATAATGTTTTAGTTCCAAAAGATCGAAACTTTGCGGTTGATATTACAAGTTATAGGGATGGCCTTTACGGTCAACTGTATTCCATATTTTTTATTTTTCTTCCACGCGTATACTTAATATTATTAATAATATTACTCATACGTCACATTGTACTCGTACAAAGTTGTAGTGTGAATCATGTTCTTATCTTCTCATAATGTGCAAGTATTTTTAAGCACTCAGAAATAATAAATTTATTTAAAAATAACTAAAAACACGATTTTTAGGAAAATCTAAATAAAAAGTTAATAATAAGTGTGAGAAATAATGAGTCAAATTGCAATTATTATAGAGAAAAAGCGTCGGGCGCTCGATATACGAAAAATAGTGCAACATTTCTTGGTCTGTTAATCTCAATGAAGAATTAAAAGCTATAATAGGAGTTTTCCCACGTCTCTTTAAGGCCTTATAATTTTTCCCTTCACCGTATGCTAAAGTTGCGGTCACAACTGGCAAACATTTGCCAAAAAAAAAAAAAAACGTAACCACTAAATACTAAAGAAAAAAATATGTATATTAAATTATTTATATATTTTAAGTGAAATAGTTTCAGTCATAAAAATAGTCGGTGACGCAGAATCCAGTTGTTTAACTTATAAAACAATTGGCTGAATTAATATATTTTTCATCAGTATTTAGTGGTTACGTTTTTATGGGCAAATATTTACCCAACTGTAATAGTACCTTAAAGTCCCTATTCACAAAAAACTATATCAAGTGTTTATAGCCTGTTTACAAGACAAATTTAGAAAATTTGTGTTATAAACAGCTTATAAGCATTAAGTATTTTTTATGAATAAGGCCTTAACAATTTTGCACCTGTTGCGATTTCTATTTATTTTGCAAAATTAGTTTTATTGCATTATTCAGCCTTTAATTTCTTTGCTACACACAAATTTCCCAATGCTTCCAACGTCTCTTGCAAGCCATTGTGCAGTGTTAAACTTAAATTAACCCGCAAATCATAAAACTACAATTTTATGGCAAAATTAAATAAATAAAAAATATTCATTCATTCATAGTTTCTGTTTTTGTAAAATAATTTTGTCTGTTTATGTTTTCTTTTATCTGAAATAAAAAGTAGCTGCTGAAGTATTTTATTGAAGTAAATTGTTTTACAAAAGCACATCCACAATTAAAGTGTCTCTACGTGTGTGTCTATGTGTGTTTTTGTAATGCTGTTGTTGTTAACAAGATTAAAGTCAAAACAAATGCCAACTGATTTTATGTTACTTTTGAAACAAGCAGCTACCACCAGAAGAATACAAAAACAACTCAGCAACGACCTTGCGCTTAATGCGCTCCACTGCCAAAGTCGTCGCAGTCTGTTAAAGTGCATTTGTGGACTAGAGTGTGTCGTAAATCAAACAACAATGAACAACAAGTCTATTTAGTTACTATTTGCAACAACTGAAAACGTACACAAAAAGTTTGGAGGGCAGTTGCAGAAGTATTTGTTAAAATTTCTTATTCTGTTATATAGATGTTTGAGAGATAATGTTTAATAATTTGAAGAAATTTTGGGGACATTAGCCCCAATGTGCAATCGCTCAATGTCCTCTCTGAATTTTTTAAATATTATTGGAAAAAAGGATGCACACCACCATTATTAATTTGTGTTAATAAATGCAACCAGAATGTAAAATAAAAAACAGATCAATATTAAATAGATCAATTTAGTATTACAAAAACAACACATTGAAATGCTGCACACATGCGCAATTGCAAACAACGCTCACATATACAAACACAACAAGGACTTGTTGTACATGAGAACTTCACATCGATGTAGCCAAATAATGGTTGAGCAAAACACAGTCCTCTGGCGTAGCGATGCCACCTAATATTTAATACATCATGCACCTTATATTTAATACATCGGCCAATTATGGAAAAGTGGAACGTAGTAGCCCACAGATAACTTTCTTTTAAAAATTATATAAGAAATAACTTTGAACAAATATTTTCTGTTTCCCAAAATAAAATATTATTTAAAAGGAATAGAAGGAAATTTCAATTTGACGTAAAACATGTGCTGCCAGATTGTTGATTTATAAAGTGCAACTCTTGAATATAGTTTAATGTGATCTGTTTCGGTCCGAATTAATAAAGAAGATTGCCTTCATTATTGCGAGAGTAAATTTTTTTATGATAAAAACTACCACGTCTTTTATTTATTTTTTTACTAATTTTTTTATTATTATTTTTATTTTTTATTATTTATTTTTGTTTGTTTTATTATTATTATTTAATTCCCTTTTTTTCTGAACTGTAGTATCAGTTTTTTGTAAAAATCCAACTGCAATCAGGCACCGAATATATCTATACTTTTTGCAATCCAACCAGATTGAACGAACTTTAAATTTAAGGAATTTTGCTTGAAATATAAATTGTGAGGAATAATAAACAATTTTAAGACCGCCTTCCTTGCCAATTTTTCAGGTAATGCTCTCTATGCGACTGTTATTTAAGCTGTTGGTAGCATTTATTTAATTTCTCAAAAAGAAGAAATAAATAATCTTTCATTTGCAACTGACGAGTATATATAAAGGGTGTTTTTTATAGAGTGATACAAGTTTAAATCATAATAAAGCATAGTAATATTTTGATTTTGATATCAATGAAACGCTCTTTATTGGATAGAAAATTTTATGACATTAATGTTTAAATATGATTTCGCCCATGTGGCCGCCACAGCTGGCGTGTATAAGGCGCAATCTGGAACACCAATTTTCACAAACAGTATCATTCTAACCATCATCGTTTTTGAAGACATGTGGGCCAATGACTCCGCCAGCCCATACAGCGCACCAAACAGTAATTTTCTGTGGATGTGAAAGTGCTTCGACAAAAGCTTGCGGATTCTCCTGTTTATTTACGTACCCATTCAACCAAAAATGGGCGTCATCGGAAAATAAAATTTTGAATGGACGAAGTGCACGATACGTTTGACGAACAGAGCCCTTATTTTAATTAAAAATGTTCACAATTTGCACGCGTTGCTCTGGTGTAAGTCGATCCATAATGAAATGTCAAAGCAAACTAAACAAAAAGCAACTACCAGCTGTTAAATGGGTGGTCAAACAAAGCAGTGATGCCAACTCAAAGCTGTATCACTCTATAAAAAACACCCTATATATACAAATTGTATAAAATTTATAATTTTTTTTGTCTATTACGTATTCTATTAATTTGTATTAATTTAAAATTATTTATAAATAATTAATCGCGTGCTGTTTGTTATTTAAATTCGTAAAAGGCGTGTTTTTCTTAATTATTTTTCTGCCACCTACAGATCGCGTCAGGTAACGAAATACAAAACTTGATTTCAATCAGAAAATAAAAATTTAATATCAAATAAACAGGTAATTTCTATTCCATAGAATGCTTTAATTTTGTTATTTATTTAATTTTTTTAATTATTTATTTTATATTAAATAAGTTGAAAATTCTACGATCGATGCTTGACAAATTTATATGGAATACAAATTTCCTAGGGGTCTTTATTAAAGTAGAGGAGGCGTGTAATGAAGTTAACTTTTCTATAAATTATATTTAAATTTTATTTCATTTAACAAATTGTTCTCTTTTTAAAGAATTTTTCAGTATCTTTTAATATGCTTTTAACAAAATATTTTATTATCTTTCATTAATGCCCAGTGGCTGGCCGCAGCTGGGATTTCAGATTGATGATAATGCGTTCAAAAAGTGTCACTTACTAGACAAGAGAATGCATTTTTATTGACTTTTTTATATTTATTTTTATTTGTAATAAATATTTATTTATAAAAGAATTTATGTTAATGACACAGCAGCAGTTAATGATTTTGTTTCTGCGTGTGCTGAGAGATGATTCATTGAAAGTGAATGAAAACCAGATATTTATTTGTCTTAAGAATATTTTACTTTTATAGTAAAAAGAAGAAGAAAAATTTTAAAATATGAAGCACCTGACTGCAAGTTTTAATACCTTAAAAAATTAATTTTTAAAAATATATTTCAATAAACTTTGTTTTTGTAAATATCCCTGAAGAAGCTGCACATTTTATATTAAAATGAAGTGGATCTTTTCCTCAAAATATATTTAAAGATAAAAATTAAATAGGAAGATTGAAGAAATTATAAGAACATTAAACAGATGTCTTTAGAAATTTTAAGGCCTCATTCATAAAAAACATTTCAGGCTTATAAGCTGCTTATAACACAAAGCTAGTATAGAAAATTTGTTTTATTAACAGCTTATAAGCCTATAATATTTTATATGAATAAGGCTTTTAATATTGACTGGAAAACCTTTAAAACGTTTAACTGTTTGTTAGTTATTCCTGATCTTTTCAATTCAAAATTCTCACTCTCATAAAAATGCATTTCAGGTTCCAAAGCGGACCTAAAGTATTGACAGTCTATATAATTTATGCTTAAATATGTTTGTCAATCATGTATTTGTTTCAAAATACTGAAAGACGGGCGCCTGTTCACACACACCGCGACTGAAAACACAAAATACCTGCTGTTTTATTTAACATAATTTAATGGAAAAAAATAAAACACAACAAAATTATTTTAGCCACAATTCAATTCATAAATATTGATAAGCCAGAAGGCAGTACAATAAAAACGAATCCAATTAAATCTGCTCTAGAATTAAAAATAAAAGGAAGGGAACTTTAAAACAACTTGTCGTTATCAATAATCGACATCAGTCGAAACAAAATGGGAGTATTTTTAATGTTTTAAGTGCTTTTGAAAATTAATTATAACGATCTCATTCATTAGTTTTGCTCTTGTTAATTTTGTTGAAAGATCAAATCAAGTTTCAAATTTAATTGTTAGAAAAATTATATATAAAATGATTTATTGATAATAAAGTGTTTCTGTTCTGTGAGACATCGGATAGCAGTCATTAAGTTTTGCTTTATTTTTAGGGCGTTTGTTATGGATTTTCAAAATTGAAGCTCTTTTCCATAAATTGAATTCAAATGAAATTACATCAATTAAATTATTTTATTGAAATGTAAACAAGTTTACTAAATGAGTGTCATTAAAAACCAGTTGAGTTGTAACGCATGTTTTTTTTAGTGCTTCAATTTAGAGTTGGCATCACTGCTTTATTTGAACACCCTTTTAACAGCTGATAATTGATTTTTAATATATTTTTTTCCTTTAATTACATTATGTATTGATCTACACCAGAGCAGCGCTTGCAAATTGTGGAAATTTTTAATCAAAATAATTCTTCTATTCGTCAAACTCAGCCCGATTTCATTTTCCGATGAAGCCCATTTCTGTACTCGTCTGTAAATTATTTATGGTTAATACCAATCGAGAAACCATACGAGAAGTATTATTTTTTTCGAAAGAATTTTAAGTTTCTTTTTTTTTTTCTTTCACAGTGTTTTCAACTTGATCGCTTTTTAGTACCGCTCTCGTACAAAATATAAAACGTAGATTTTATTACTTTATATTAGAGAAGACAGCAATTAATTAAATTAACATTTTTAACTATGAACCACAGAATACAAAGAACAACTTCAAAAGATTATTAGTGTCCAGCCGAATCTTGGTGTTCGGCAAAAATAGTGTGCTAAACATTTGCCGAACTTTACGAAACAACGTGTTTTTTTTTTCTAAATTAAATTATATAATTATTATCATGTGGGTATATGAAAATAGTAGGAAAGGAATCGGCCCATCTATGGGTTCGGTGGGACACTATAATTGCTTAGATCAGGAAAAGAAAACCATTCTGTAAAACGTTTTGCTGTGAATTTCGGTACAAGTCTTCGAATTAATTATAAGTTTTACTAGCTTTGCAATTCGGCGAGATTCTGTAATCGGCGTGACAAAAAATATCGTTTGTGATTATTAATATTTTCAGCGATATCTAAGCGGATTAATAAATATACGAAACTAATTTCATTATGGGAAAGCAGGCGAACAGCTGCCGAGAACTATTAACCTTTTCGAAATAAAATTCTGCCACTTAATTGACCGGGGAGTTTAATGAAAAACAGTTCTTTTTAAATTTATTTATGCAAATTTCCAAAGTGAGTTTTATCGTCTTCGAAATTAAATGAATTTTTTGTTGCTGAAATTCATTATGATCTTAATATAATTGTGTTCATAATTTTCAACATTTATGAATTAGAAATATTTGAAATATCTTTTCCAAAACTCAATTTATCAAAGAACAATTTTAAAATCCATACGCCGCCTTAAATTTGGTAATAAATTTAAAATTATCAACAATTTATCACAGAAAAATTTCATATCAATAAAGACAAATCAAACCACACCAAAAAAAGAAAACAAAAAAAATTATATTTCAAAAAGAAAAACATAGAAAAAATATCAATAATTTTATGGAAATAAATTATGTTCTTCATTCTTGAATTGGTAAAACACTATTATTGAAATTGTTTCCATTGATAAAACAAACAAAGTTCAAATACAAATTCAATATTTTATTAAAACAATTAATTTATGACGATCACGAAATCTCGTTTAATTTTTGAACACTTTTTTTTTTAAATAGAATTTCCATACGGAGAACGAATGCATTCAATACAAACCCCATATCAGCAAATCAAATGAAAATCAAATGCGAGTTAAGCAACCGAACGACCAGACTGTAATTTCCAAAACGATCATCAGACAATAAGAAAGATATGCAGCGTGTGTGTGTGTGTGTATGCTTGTACGTGTCACGCTCATCCAATCGATTGTTTGATCGTTCGGTCAAATTTAAGATTTTCAAACATGTTTAAAAACAATAAATTAATTAAAGTCAAAACGTACCCCAGAGAATTTGTAAAAATCGTGCCAGAAAATACAACAACAACAATAAGAAATATTTCACAGTCGCGAAGGGTAAAAGAACAAATTCTCAGTTGCACATATTTTAACTCACTGTACATTCGTGGCTAAACAACTGGCGGCGGCAAGTGGGCATGCGCCAACTGATCATATAAATATTGAAAAGTGTGTGGAGTATTTCTTGATTTGAATTTAATAAAGTCTGCGATATTTATTTTAAAAAAAACTGAGAAAAATAATAATTACAACAATTTTTGGAAATTGTAGCTAAACAGTGACTTTTAAGTTGATTTAAACTTCTCATTCACTTGAGTAAAAATTTTAAGTAATTTCTTTACCTCCTGTTCGCCGAAGTCGCAATCGAAGAAATAGCATCAAAAAATTTTTTATTTTAAATGTTATTATTTAAACGAACGACAGCTTGTGACTTCGGCAAACAGGCAGTTAGATTTTCTAAGCAAGCCTGGGTAAAGGTAAGCTGATGATCGGTTTGAAACTCTGTGAAATTCGTTTAAGATCACTTTGAATCTTTTATATATTTTCCAAAAAAAAGAGAATAAAATTAATTTGTATTTAAATAAAAGTTTATGAGAAAATTTTGTTTCTAACTACGCTTAAACCAAATTAATTTTAATAAAAACAACACTTAAAATGTATTATGAGGCCTTTAATTGTTATTGAGTTCAAAACTTTTTTAATAAAAGGATAAGAAAAAATAAATTCAAAATTAGGGAGCAGTTTTTGGATACAAGTTGTACCAAAAAAAATTGTTGGTACTTTTTTTGGTTTTCTCTGCTTAATTGAGCCAAAATACGTACAAAATTTTGTTAATTCGTTAGATTCCACTTTTTTTTATTATAGAGTCCTAATTAATAACATTTTTATCTGATTTATAACAGATTAATTAAACAAATTTTCTCCCAAAAATTTATTTTATGCTATTACTAAAATTTTTTTAATAGGCTGATTTTTATATAGCTGCCGCCTAATTTAAAAAAAAGAAATATTTATAAAAGGATAATGAAAAAAATTGTTGTATGAAAAATTTTATTTTTATGGACTGTTATAAATCAGTTTTTTTTTTCTTATAAATTAGGCCTAAATTGTTGTATTTATTATGCAACAGTAGTTGGGGCTTCTTTTAATTAAATTATGATATTTTTTTTTTGGAATTGTAAAATAAATTTAAAAAAATAAATTCATCAATTTCAAGTGAATATAGAGAAATTAATATACAAAGAAATTGTACCAAAAATGAATTGGGATGGACTTGGAATATTCCATGAAAAAATATCAGCTGAGTTCGTAAATTGTACCAAATGAGCGATTGTACCAAATGAGGCCATTGTACTTTTCAGTCTGGAAATGTACCAAAAAAAAGTACAACTTTCGCAAGCCTGATTTGTACTATCAACACTATCCCGGTTCACTGCACTGCCTGAGTAGGGGTTCATATCCTAAGTTTCGGTCTAAATAAAAGAAATATATTTTGATTAGTCACAGAATGAAAGGGACCGGATTACGAAATAGCAGATCGTTAAGAAGAACAAGAAAAAGAATAATTTTTCGTTTATAAAATCAAACGCACTTTCCAAATCACTACCCAGCACGTTAGCATTTCTATTCAGTTTCGCTTAAATCTAAATCATTATAAAGTGCTGATTACACTAGCCAACAAAAACAATTATTTGTTTAATATTTCCTGCACTTAGTGAATCAATTACACGGAATTACGAAATAAAATTTATTTTGTAAAGAAACGTATAATTTTCAAATGTGACACATTTCGTATTCTGAAATAAATTAAGAACCAATTAACTAACCAAAATAATCAACTACATTTTTTTTCCTTTATTTACAGATATTCCAAAAAAACAAAAAGAAACCAAAAAAATTTCAACCGCACAACAACAAATTACTAAGAAAGAACAAGAACGTTATCACAAGAAATGCCAGTCATGCTAATTAATGCAACAATTGCATTTCGACTAATTAACAATTCTAAGCGAGTCATCATTAACTGACAACATAATCTTTATGTTTTTCTTCTTCTTCTTCATTTTCCTGAACTGCTTGGACATCTGAAATAAAGCAACAAATGCAATAACAACTACAAAAGATATACAATTAAAGAGCCATAAAATACTTTTTATATGTAAATAAGACTACGAAAATACAACAAAATCAATTTGAAAAAATCACATTTTGTTGCAGCCGATACAACAACTTATTTTTCCAACATTTTATATATTAATTTTTTTTTGGAAAATCTCAGCACGCAACGGAAATCCATAAAGGGACTGCATATTTTTACTTAGTTGGTGTGGCGACACACATCGTATATCTCTTTTAATTGCTGGCCCTAAAAGCGCATATACCAACAGCCAAAAACGCTTTTGAAAGCAAAAAAAAAAAAAAAAAACATTCACAATGGACTCACGCATTGGCCTGGATTACATTGTCGAAAATCGTGATTATATTTCGAAATTAGGCACCGCATTGGACACAAACAATGTTGTGGTTAAGAAGCAAGTCTTTGAATTACTATCAGCTTTATGTGCCTACAATTCCGACGGTTATGCTCGTGCCATAGAAACGTTAGAATATTACAAGGTAAGTGAACTTTTTACCTTAAAATAAGCGATACCGAATTCGATTTACTATGCATGAGGCCTATACATGCTTATGAGAGGGTCTATTAGAAAAAGAAGATTTTGATATTAACATGGTTAGTAGAAATTCATTACATATTCTAGCCACGCTGATACTAAAATATATTTATTTATATCAGCCTTGTTATGGTTGAGTCGTGAGAAAATCGATAAAAAGTGGCAACGCTTGCTTGAGATGAGAATCGTACAATTTAAAATACCCTGATTCTAAAATATATTTTTTAAATCCGCCTCAGTATAAAAATCGATGAGATGTGGCAACGTTAACCGTATCTTTAATATTAGGTTCGTTTAATATCGAGTTCGCTGACACTAAAATATTTTTTTAATCGGCATGATTATGGTTGTGTAGTGAGAAAATCATTAGAATGTGGCAACTCTTATCGTATCTTCTATAATATATTTTTAAATCAGCCTTATTATAGCCATCGATAAAGTGTGGTAACTCTTGCCGTATGTATAATTTCGAGTACGCTGAAGCTAAAATATAATTTTGAAATCGGCCTAATTATGAAAATCGATAGGATGTGGCAACTCTAACCGCTTCTTTAACATTAGGTTCGTTTAATTTCGAGTTCTCTAACAACAAAATGCTCTTCTTAAATGGGCATTATAATGGTATTGTCGTGAGAAAGTCGATAGAATGTGGCAACGATTGCTGTATGTCTAACATTAGGGTGGTTTAATTTAGAGATCGCCTGATACTACAATATATTTTTTGAATCAGCCTTATTACGAAAATCGATAAGATGTGGTAACGCTAACCGTATGTTTAACATTAGGGTGTTTAATTTCGAGATCTCTAACACTAAGAGATCTCGTGAGAAAATCGATATAATGTGGGAATGCATGCTATATGCTTAACATTAGGGTAGTTCATTTCTAATTCGCCTATGACAACCTAATGAGGGCTAATAAAGTTTCAAAAATAATTAAAGTTATTCTGCCCGACATGAACAAACATGTTTTGCATATTTGTTTCACTTTTAGCTTTTTCTTCTGGGAACTGGGAGAAGTATAAAAAATTCTAGGAGAAATAAATAGGAAAAATGGGCTGACGGCGAGTACAAAAAATGTTGTATTCCATCTACAATTTAAAAGAGAATAACGACAGAATTGTTTGTTAAAATAAATTTCAACACGCCTAAAAGTACAAACAGAGATCGCAAAATTAATAGAAAATAATGAAGCGAGTTCGCATAATAATCAAAAAGGGGTCGGTCTCATTGGTCCCTTTTCTAAAAAAAATTTTGCTTTTATAATATGAAATTTATTTGTTGGGTGGTTAAGCAATGTCTATATGTATTTGATTGGCGCTTTTTACAAAATCGTCAGTAGACTTCAATCATAGTTTTGAAAAAAAATAAATAAATCTTGTGACATGACAACACTGTTTTGCAAACAACCCAGAACGTCCTCTCTGGTCAGTTGAATGTTGATCGTCTTCCAGAAAAATATTCGAAATATTCGAAAGTATAAACGAGTTAAAATAATTCCCTTTCTTTTGTAAAAATAATCGTATAAGAAAAGTATCTTGCAAATCGCGCGATAGACGTACGAGAATCTTGGGTGCATTATTTTTTTATTTATTTTTTTTTTTTTTTTCATCTTAAAATTAATTGTTATTTTAGTGTAAAATCTGCTAAAACATGTTCTCTGCTTTAATTTTCAGAATCTCAAAAATGAACGATATCGATTCAAAATTGTTATCAATGAATTGGAAAAGACTACAACGATCGAATATCAAGTTGCCCTCTTGGCATTTATAAATTGTGTGATCATTTCGGCAGCCACGCTGCAGGAACGCATCAGAATACGAAATGAGTTTATAGGTGAGTGTAAACAATTTACAAATAAATAAATAAATAAAAAAATTTATGCATATTTTTAAGAAACACTCTAACAAGTTAAGAAGGCTATTGTGTGGCTAACCAAAGTTGGTAATGAAAGAGAATTATTTAAGCCAAATAACAGTAGTTGAAAAACCTTATTTGCCAATGACACCAACTGTAGGCAGTCAATAATAAATATTTTATTATTATTATCATTCTAATTAATCAATTAAAGAAACGATCGTAATGCAAAATCAGTTAATAAAAGAATTTTTGTTTCGCCGTCGAATCGTTATTGTTCCTCATAAACAACATCATTAAGGAATTGAAGCCCAAAGAAATAAATGGAAACAATACTTTCAATAAAAACCAGTGACGATTGGCCATTTAATTGTTGGTATCTTTTGTTGGCCATAATAAACTCAAAATAACATTTTTTTATTGAGTTCGAATATGAACTTCAAGTGCAGACATCATTGACTGACACCAAAACACCTTCACGTTATGCGGGTGAACGAACAACAACATCTCTCGTCTTTGGCTTCAGTTGTGACTGCGATGGCTTTAAATGGCTTCGAATGAACAGCACTCTTACAAAAACAAACCATAAAATCAGGAGTGAGTGTGCACACGATTTTACATATTCAAAAATCTATTTTATTTTAATGCGAATCCAAATAAAACTGGATACTCGCTTAACCCTATAAGGGAAATGGGTTGTTCAAGCGGTATTTGGTGTTGATTTCAATACAACTTTTTAATTAAATTAAAACAAATTCAAATAAACAGTTACACCGATGGACAGACGAGGTGGTGTTGACGTTTAATGAATTTAAAAAATAATCGAAATGATTACGGAAGATTTTTCTTAATTAATATTCCAAATGGTTGGCACAACAACAAAAGAAAATACCAGAAAAATAAAATTTCTTTACACATTCAATATAACGTGACCTGAAATCCAATGGGCCGTGTTTATTACAGAGGCAGTAAAATAATACTGTACGTTCAAGCCCTTTGAATTCTTTGTTTGCAGTTAAATTAAAGAATCCACCCCTAGAAAGCACTGACCAAACTTTCCCACATCTGTGACCGAAACTAGATTCAACTCGAAATTATACTTGATGGATTACAATTTACTAAAGATGATGTTAAGGGTTAAGACCTTTAAACATAATCAGCAACAATTTATTTGTGTATGAACACGTTTTACTGATGTTTTGTGGCAGCAATTGTAAAAGTGTCAGTAGTATTTGGCGTTATAACCTTGACCATTTGTGCCCGCGGGGGATTGATAACGACGACTTATTAGCTTCACAATGAATTACAAACATATAATGTGAATTAGCCTCCAGCCAGCTAGTGCAAAAGCCGACTGTTTAGTCGTCGATGATTAGAAAAGTCAAACAAAAATTATGCAAAATATTTTTAATGATCATTCGAATGACAATTTACTTAATTATCGTTCAGAAGATACTCATCGATTATGAATTCAGTGTGTTGGCCGAAACTTTTTTACTTTTATATTGTAAATATTTAATCAATTTTGTTTTGCAACTTTTGTTATTCTTTCAGTATTTTTTTTTTTGTGCTTAAACAGCTTCCGGTTATTCCATAATAGATTATAAAGTTTTTTATTGAAATTTTTAATGTACTTTTTGCCTGCTTTTTTAAATTAATTTTTTAACGATATTTTTTTCACGCTATAAAAAATAGTCTTCCTTTTTGGGTTCGTTTGACGTAGCAACTTGTCGTTTGGTTTTCGTTTCGTTCCCAATTTATTTCAACAATTAAATGTGCCAAATTTGGCTGCATACTTTTTTTCAAAATTAAATTCAATAGATTTTATTTATTGTTAAACTCTGTTGAGCTTTTTTGTAAGATTTTTAATAAAGAAAAATAATGAATTGCATTATGGAAAATTTAACAAGGATTTGACGTAAGAATAAATGCACAATAAAAGTAGAATCAGAGTGCCATGCGAGTGGCTTAAAGATCAGCATCAATTTTATATTTCAAATTTTCAATTCTTTTTACAGAGAAAGTTTAGGTGCGCTTTTGCGTCCGCTTAGCACATTTCCAAGGGGGATAAGAACAGGATATAGCATTAACCTTAAAGAGGGCGTTTTTAAGACCGCTTTAAATTTCAATAAACAGAAAAATTTTAATAAAAAAATTTTTTTTAATAATTTAGCAAAAAAAAAATTGATCGGTATCGTATCACTCAAAATCAAAATTCGCCTCCAGAGTTGGAGAGATCAAAATTTTCCGTTTAAAAAAAAAGTATTCCAGTAAAACTATTTTTTTCTTTTTCTGTATGAGTCGCACATATTTTATATTTTTTAAAGAAATTCATTGAAATTAAAAATTCGGAAGAGCCAAAAGTACAGGAGCTATCCTTTGGAAAAAATTTATTTTCCAAACATTAAAATAACCAATTTTGTTTTTTTTTTTTTTTTTGCAACCAATTATATTTAAATTGGTATTCCATTCGATTCCAGGGTTGGTAAATTGAAAAGCAACCAACTTCAATAAATAGTATTTTCTTCTTCATCAATTTAATATTTATTTTCAATATTTTAATGGTATTAGAGATAAGAAATGCCAAAAATACAGCTGCAGAGGTGGAAAACCAATTTTTTTATTTTGAAATATCAAATCAATTAAATAAAAGTAATTTATTTTTGGTTTTGAAACATTTTTGAAATGTTAAAACAGACATCATTGAGTAAAAATTAAACGAAAAATATAAGAATGTTCCAGAGTTGGACAATTCAAACTTTTTTGGAGGGCTGATGTATTGAAAATAGAACAGAAATTAACAAAATATGGCCCCAGAGCTGGAAAAAACTTTTTATAAAAGTAAACACTTAACATTCTTCAAGAAGCAAATAGAGCAGATATTACAAAAATACGACTCCAGAGCTGGAAAAAGCGTATGTTTTTGTATATAAACGTAAACATTCAACTTTATTTGCTGTTTTTTGGCAAACTTATTTTATACTTCAAGAAAAACTGAATTGATATAAAAAATCAAACAAAGATGCTTGCAGGGTTGGAAAATTCAATAGGTTTTGGTACATAAAAGCAACAGGCATACATCGTTAGATATTATAGATTCGGTACAGCCGAACATAGCGTTTTTACTTCTTTCAGTTCCCTTTAAACACAGTCAAAAATAATTTTTTTATTTGATTAATATTTTGAAAAACTTAAATTATTATTCTTGTTACAGTTGAGGGCAAAAAGTCTGCAACTATTGTATTGATGCCAGTGATTGAGAAAACGAAATTATGCGAATTTTAAAGCAGCCTCATAATGTTTTAAACCGCAGTTTTAGTTCATTTCCTCTTCCGAAGATGGAAAACTCAATCAGAAATGCCAACCAGATTTTAGAGAGTGAAATAATTTTTTCAAAACGCAATAAAACACGATAAAAGTAAAACTTGTCACGCTTAAAACGGGAGCATTTTCTATTGTTTCAGCACATTTAAATTCGCAACATCCTTCCAATTAAGAGCCAGACACACCTCGTAATAATTGCGAAAAATTAAGATATTTTATAACATGTTGCTCTCGAGTACATGCAACAATTAATTAATTTTCACTTAACAGGGAACAAACCTCAATTGTTATAAATCTACTGTTTACAAATAATTAACTTGAAAACGTATTTGTCACATTTGAAAGTGAACTGTGATTAATGGATAAAGTGACAGAACAATTTAGAATTCATCTCTCATGTACTCGTATTAGATTTCCATTGTATTGAAATACAATAGATGCACAAAAAAAAATTAAATAAAAATAAGTAAATTAATAGTCGTGAATACCAAATTAAACTACAATCTTTTTTTTTATTGGTTTGTGTTAAATAATTCAATTAATTTAATAAAATGTTTATTTTGTAAAAATTATAATTTTGTGTGCTTTAACTTGGGCATTGAAGGCGAACTGTAGCAGGAGTGGAAATTATGCTACAATTGTACTTCTTTTGGTACATTTTGGTACTTTTTAATGTCGCAGTATTACTGCAAATAATTTAGTACTATTAAATACGACAACCAACTAGCCAATGGAAATGTAAATTGTGTCTAATTTATGGCTGCATGATACAAAACATTTTTTGCTTTCTGCAACGAAGACTGGAAGCGAATCACATTTTCCCATCGCCGACCGGGCAGCACACATCATGCGGTGCTTTCGAAACTTCTACTGCGTTGCTATGCAAGATATCTTTTATTTGACACTTCAGATGGAAGGATAATTAATATAAGCTTTTTCATAATTTAATCTTAGCGGGAATAGTAACGAACAATTTCATGTATTCCTGCAAAAGCACAGGGCAGTCTGCAGTTTAAATCGAATCCTATCGAACTACACTGAGAATATTTCGAAGGAATTGTTTATTCTTCAATTTATTAGTGGAAAATGATACATGAAGAAAATAATAGCGGTAACACATGGCTTTAATATCTTTGAACTTTGATTTTGTATTGATACAGTTCGCATAAAAAATGTTATCATAAAATTTCGAATAAAGCACGAATAAAAATACGCCTGAGTCTGATAAAGGAAGTGCAGGGGAAGCCCCGGTTTCAAAACACTGACTGTCCAGTAAATTTAATCACAATATATTGGATCTTTCCGAAAAATAGGTGTTGTTGTTGCTGCATTTACCTTTACATTTTATGAGACTTAATTTACAAATTGTACTGCAGGTATGTTTTTATAAAAAAATTTAAAATAATTCTATGGAAATGCTTATAAAGAATGAATAAATACTATAAAAACATATTCAGCCTGACAAAGTCGAGAATTTCTAACAGATAAAAGAAAAATTTAACTTTTAATGATGTCGAAGAATAACTTTTTCGAAATCATGATTTTTTTCTGTTTTATTTATATTCTCTGTCAAAAGCGTAAAATTAATAATTCGATGCTTTAAAGCAAATTTTCCGCTAGTCTGGCAATCACGCCTTTTTCAATAGACACACACACACACACACACACACACACACACATACACACGTACACAATTGTTGACTTCAATTAGCGCCAATTATTATTAAAGCAAAACTTATAATAAATTCTCAGCTTTGCCAAGTGAAATAAAGTACGTACAATTTTGCAAACATGCTTTTTATGCAAATGAAAGTTTTTAAATAATTAATTGTTTGCCTTTAGTTATCGCCAATATATTATTAAATAATTAATAAAAACTTCATGCAGATGAATATATTTTATTAAATCTGTGATCGTTGTTATATTTTCAATCTATAAACCATGATATTTAGCACTTTGATATTGTTTTTTTTTTTCGTTTTTGCCCTGCAGTTAAATGAACATTTTTATTAATTAAAAACTTTATAAGTAAATTAAATTAAATATCTGATAACTGTAAAAATATATGCAGCTAAATAGCAAACAAGTCGTGGTATAGGTTAGGAAATTTTTGGTATTATTTTGAAAAAAAAAATATTATTTTGGCTTAAAAGAAAACATTAAAACTGTCGCTGAGCAGAGATCCACCCAAAGCCGATATCAAAATTCTCAAGTATTTTTATGAAGTTTTCTTTTGCGAAAATACTTGTGACCACCGCAAATACATTTATATGTTTTGAATCTTCTAGTTTGTTAATAATTATACAATTTCAAATTGTCAGTCAGTCTTTAAAAGCGACATACACCATCTTTGCAGTACACTCTGCGACAAAAAAATATGGAAACCGTTTATCCTAAACGTCATATCTGTAACATCCCGCTAATTTTAACATCAAATCTATCGTAACCTATTATTTTAATTTTTACCGATTCCCACGTGATAAGAGGTGAAATAAATCTATTTTTTCGGATTTTTTCGTTCATGATATCTAGTGGACGGGCTAACCGATTTTGAGCCCGTTTAAGATGCGACGTATTTTTTAAATGTCAAGAGCTGAATTGTGATCGATCGGTGATGCCATGCCGTTCATAGGTTATTCTAAAAAATCCCTTTTTAAAAACTACTATTTTTTTAGGTTTTTTGGGATATCTTGAAATTTACCGGTTCGAATCGGTTCGAATTCAAAGGATTTTAAGAAATTTTTTAGGACCCTACCAATTTGGTTTAAGTCGTTTCAGTTATTCAAAAGTAATAGGCGAGTCACACACTTCCATACGTAGACACAAACGCACACATACAGATATAGTGAAAGTCTCTCAGAAGTAGTCGGGGAAGCTTCTTCAGACCTGATGAGAAATCGATGTTTTCAAAGCGGGTTAAAACCAATAACTTCCCGATTTTTTTTTTAATTTTTTGTTTTCCAAGTGAGTTTCTTTTTGAAAAACTCGGAAATTAAATATCTGATCAGCCTGCGTCATCGATTCTTTTTTCATAATCGAAAACTACACCAATCACCGCTTATCGTTTGGGAACCGGTTGATTCGGAAATTAAAATAATAGCTTTTTAGCTCCAAGAGCTCAAAACCATAGAATGGCACAAAAACCAGGTGACTATAACTTTACACTGAAAATTACCGAGAACTTACAGGGATGGCCTTTAGGGTTAACCATTTTCCTTATTATTATTATTTTTTTTTTTCAACAATTGTTATTGTACTATAAGACTTCACTAAATTTGAACGTGTTTTATTATTGTTTTTATTGTACTGTCTGGCAGACAGATTGTTTTTTAATGAATTTATTCAAATGCCCCATTATGGAGAACAAGCAGTTCTTTCATAACGAGAAAAGACAAACAACAGTTACGCCCTTTGGGACTAAAAACATGCAAAAAAAAAATTAGTTGTAAAGCTTCATCGAGTGCTTTAAAATATCGGTTTTAAGAATTCAACTAAAAAGATCTAATCGACTAATTTATCAATTATTTTAAAATTACTGTTCTTTTCTATACAGAGTTTTAATAAATGGTGCGCTGCTGTCAGCACGACTTTAAAATGGTTCTTAAAAAAAAGTGACAGTTTTAATGCGCCATTAAACATTAAATGAGATTTTCTAATGATGTTGATGATTTTTTAATGTTTATAATGTTAAATATTCGGTTTCACTTGAGACAATAAATACTAGAGGGGACACATATTAACAAATACACACATACATGGGCACAATCTACATTTATATATGTACATACTCATACATACATACATACATACATCCATATATCCATACATCCATACATCCATACATCCACACATCCACACATCCACACATCCACACATCCATACATCCATACATGCATATTTGTAAAGAAAGCTTACAGCCATTGAATTACTTCGCTTTCATATAGCGCTGGTTCTCGAGTTTTCACATTGAAAGTTAAAACCTGTTTTTAGCGTTAAAAATATAAAAATATCCCCTGATGACTTTGAATTTTTTAGTAAGATTTTGGGAAAAAAGAATCAGCACAAAAATAAAATTAAAGAGATAAAAATATGGGTTTGTGTGCACTCGGCAGATTTAACAAATTCAGGTTTTAACACACAGTTTGTCCAATAAATTTAATCATAATAGAAATTAACCCATTTATTGTTGTATTTTCCTCCTCATTTCATAATACCTAAGTTACAAACTGTACTGCAGTTGTTTTTTTTTATAAAAAAAAATAAAAAATTGCATTAAAGTTTCAAATAAGAATTGTTTTATATTTTTCAAATTATTATTTCAAAAGCTTCAAAAATGTTTTGATTTCGTATAAAATCATTTAAATTTTAAAAGGAAATATGCAGATGTATTCTTCAAATACTATCACATGTTTTCAATGTTGAACTTGGCAGCACTCAACTTGGCACAGACTAAAATAGGGAAACACAAAGTTCCATGTCATTAAACCTTCTTAAAACCTATTCAAAAATGGCTTTAAGATGATTTTAACAAAATCATTCTGTATGCTAAAACCAGGTTCCAACGATAAAACCAGAACCGATTGAAATCATGACAGTGTGAAGGTCCAATAAAGTATTACATGGAAAAATAAGGAGGATATTGCTGGATCTCAATATATTGACAAGGCCCTGAGGACTATCACAATAAAGAGAGTGAAGCTTGGAACTGAAGACAGGCGATGCCATTCGCCGTTTATATCAATATTATTTTAAAAAAAAATTAAATTATAATAAAAAATAAAAAACAGGGCCAATTAATGAACTCGTTAAACTCCTTATACAGAGACACTGTTCACAAAATGCCATAGTGTGTTCCCAGCCTTGGACATGTGTAAAAATAGGTAATTTTTTTATAATCGTACTTTCAACAAAACACTTCGAACATTTTCAAAGAAACAGTCACTGGGTGTAGACGAAAGCACATATTTGCAACCTCCTTTCCAACCGGGCATTTGTCACAAAATATGTCACAAACTTAACAGTATATAAGTGAAGTATATAAGGCTGTAAACAAGATAAAAATAAAAAAATAAATACATCTTTTAGACAAGAAAAGACTCATTTGAAAATACACAAGAATTTTTTTTTCACTAATAAATAAAGCGCAAGTTAATTTATTTTAATTGAAAACAATGAATAAATATTTAGTTTTAATACTTTGATTAAAGTTTTTCTTCCCAACTGGAACTTTAAGCAGAGCAAACGAGTGCTTTGGGGAAACATGTACATGTTGCACATGTGTAAATGCAGATGCTACATGTTGCATGTAATAAAGTCAAATCAAACCTCAATGACAATCATTCATTTACTCATTTATCTTCTTTCTTCATTCATTTATGCCAACTGCTCCATCATTAATGTTTTGGTCAAATGATGCATGATGAACGTGTCCCCCTTTAAAAAAAAAAAAAAAAATTTCTGCTGCATATTTTCTTTACTTTTCCAATACGAAAGTTCATGAACTCAAATTAAGCTGCTGTTTCTTTTCTTTTTTTTTTCTCTTTCAAATACTATTCGTTTTGTGTGTTTGTGTGTGTGAATCTCTGAGGGATTTGAAAAGACAAGTGACATTTAATATTTCAAATGCGTTAAGTCCAGTTGTTTATTTATAATTTTTGGGAGTATAGTTACACTGTGCAACAAAATCATATTTTTTCAAGGCATAAAAAGGTTCATCCAACAGGGGATTCCATACGTTTATAGTGGATCAGCGTCATTTCATCTAGGCTGTCAAATAAGTTGTCTTTTATTTTGTCTGTTTTGGCTAAAACATTTAACAACACGGGCAAATAAAATACTACAAGAATAAAATTACTGGCAATTAAAAAATTTTATTGACCCAATAAAAGGGCAAAAACTGTCAATTGTGCTTAAGAAAATTTGAACCAAAATAAAGTTTGACTAAAGAAACATGGAACAAAAAAATTTACAAAAATAGGATATGAAGAAAAATAATCAATCGGCAACACTGGGACTTAATAAAAGTGTGTAACCATCGGTTCGATACAGTTCTCGTACGCTTTTTCATAATAAAAATCGGTACAAATAGAAACTGTTATCACATTCAACGAAGCCGTCTAGCTGATTATGAAAGTGTAGCGGCTTTCAAAAGCTCTTCTGCTCCTGCTGTGTAAATTGAATACATAAAACTGATGTGGACTTTCCTTTGTACTTTGGAATATTTATCACGTATTTCTGAATGAAAATCATTTTTCGGACAATTATCATACAAAATTAAATTTAAGATAAGGAAATTGTTTTACTAAAATGGGTGTTTTGTTCCGGCATCATACCGCGCGATATATTAGATATTCTACAGGAGTGATTTGAGGAGATCATGCGATTTAACTCCGTTAGACTTTGTCTTATGGAGTTTTCTCCAGCCGCAGGTGTATGCGAATAAGCCACAAATCACAGCGGTTCTTAAAGAGAACAAATTCCCTGCCTCAATAAGTGGAGATCTGATGAGAGCTCGATTTTTTCAGAACAGGGTCAAACCAATAAGATCCCGATTTTTTTTTTTTTTTATTTTCTTAGCGGGAAGTTAAAAAATAATCATCAACTGTCATGTATTCGCAGGTTTATTCGCCCACAAATTATTTTATAGAACGTTCTGAATGTTTATGTCTCTGCTGTGGGAAAGTTTATCACCTTTTTTTTAAAGAAAAGAACAAAAAAGCGCTTACAGTGAATACTACGCCTGATAATATGTTCCACTTAAATGTCGCTGTTTTTTCAATCTACTTAAAAGTGAAGTGCAGGGATTTTAATAAATATTTCCTATGACTTGATCAAGTAGAGTTTTTGGAATAAAATTTTTTAAATTGCACTTTTTGCGAAAAATCAACTAACAACTTCAACTATTCACTGTTAATAATTTCTAAGACTATATTTAAGTGTATTTTAACAAAAAGGCATTATTTTGTTTTATTTAAAAAAAGTTTATATAGAAATGCATCACATATTTTCATAATAGCATCGCTTTGATTTAAACTGTTTTTTCAAGTTATTTTTAATCAAATTGTTCTTGACCTCTGCTGAATATTTAACAATTTTGAGTTAATACCCTCTTGTTGATCAAGTGCGATAAATATATTTCTTATGGTGGCACTTGTAACTTTTTGTTATTTCATTTCTTAAATTAATGTTGGACATAAGAATTTCTATGGCGAAACAAGTTAAACTTTTGACGCGGTGTTATTTCATAAATTATATTTTTTATATTGATCGAATAGAATAAAATAAAATGTGGGTGTTGTAGGCAAAATTTAAAAGCCAATAACCCGGAAATAATGTTTTTAACACATTTTTGTTTTACAATTATTTATATTCTTTTATTTATATTTTTTAATTTTATTTTTTTATTTATATTTTTCTTTTGCTTCTTTGGAAATACTTAAATGCTTTTTATTTGTCATTTTAGGTTTAAAAGTACTTCCTCTATTAAACAATTTAAGGTAAGTAAAAGAAGAATGATTTTATTTTAAATTATTTTTAGCGTAAACGGTTTGTAATTTTGCAAGGAATTGCAATTAAAAGAATAATGTATTCAGTACATAAATTTTATGAAATTGAAAAACGAGAATTATTGTTTCGTATCTATATAACAAACGGAATAAATTTCGGCTCGATCTTAAGGTCCTGAATGAGCAAAAACAATAATTGAGGCCTTCTTGGCAAATATCGGTTGAAGATAAATGGGGGAAGAAAACATTCGTTTATAAACTAAAAAAGTCTCTCTTTTTGTTTGTCGGTTCTTAATTTGATTAATTTATATAAAAAAATATAAAATCACTTTAAGACAAAAGGAAAAATTAAACTCCAACCATCGACTATAACAAAATAATAATATATAGTTTTTGCTTAACAATTTAAAACTTTTTGGATTCAACATAACCTAAAAGAAACGACCGACAATTTTATTAAATTGAAACGTTTTTAAAAAATATTCACTCTCATTGTTTCCAGTGACTTGAGTAATCAATTGCCCATCCCAGGCAAACACAAACCGCCAGTTGCAACAAATCGGGGATAATCCATTTGCAACGCAGACCTACAGACAAATTACAGAAGGAACAAATCATTTACACGGCTCTCCGTCACGTAAATTTTATATTCTCTTAAATTTCATACAACCAAAATTATGTAAATTTGCAGCAAATCAATTGAGCAAACAAACCGAAAACTTCAACAAACGCTGATCTAGAAAATTATATGACACTCTCGCATGCAGGCAAACTAAAAGATACAACAAAAATTAACAGAAATAATATTAGCCAGATTTGCTTTTGGACATGTTAACAATGTGAAACAGAAACGAAACATTTCAAATCCACTAAAAATGGCTCGAAGGCATTTTGAAATCGTTGCGATGTTGATATTTTGCTTATGCAAATCTTTTTTCAAGATAAACGTCATGTATTTTTGTTTTATTTGTTGTTTGTTGTTTTTGTAATAATTAAATACAACAAAATTAATAATTCGTTTCATGCAAAAAATCATTTGTAATTTTCTATTCATACATGAACGCCTTTTTTGCATTTATCTATAGCGCAGAGATGTGGCGATAAGTGAATGTCCACCTCCTTCCCTACCTCCTCCTTTGGCACTTAATTGGTGGGTGTGTCCAAGAGATTTGAAAAAGATTAAAGCTAATAGACATATTTGCCTGACTCAGCTGAAAAGTTATTCTAGGCTTTTTATTTTGATTTTTATTTTCATTTTTATTATGATCAATAAGTCTGAATATAAAAATAAATCTGAATATTAAAATAAATATTTAATTTATTTGTCAATTTTAAATTTTTAATGGCAGAAACGGTTGTAAAGTCCATTTCTTTACTTGTCATGTCAATATAAAATTAATCGATTTCCCTTAAATGCGTTTTCGGTCTAAAATTTTTTATTGATTTTTTCTTTGTGGTAAAAGTATGGCAGCACAATTATGGCACTAATTTTTGAAATCACTGTGCGTTAGTGAAATTTGTATGAGAGCCAAAGAAAAACATTTCTTTATAAAAGCAAACAGATTAAAACTTTAAAAATTTATTTTCCGACGAGCTTCACTTTGGTGATGTGATTTATAAAACTGCCTTCCAAATTACGAAAGAAAATAATTTATCGTTATAAGAGAATGGCATTTATTCACGGCAAATTTTTTTTATCATTATTAGATAGCAATTTCTATACATATCGTCACCTGATTTGCAAATGGTCGTCGACACTCAAAATTGAGTTTTTAATCAGCATTACGGTCAGGGCACACATTTTCAAAAATTCTTAGGTTTCCATTTTAAAAAATAAAGACTTAATCAAAGAAATTAAAGAAGAAGAACGTAAAAAAATATAGAAAACGGTTCACCCTTAAGGCCATCCCTGTAACATTTCGCTAATTTTAACTACAAATCATCCGGTTCCTACATGATGAACCGTAATGGATATAATATGCGATTATTATAAAAGAATCGAAAACACTAACTGATTAGATATATAATTTTGGAGTTTTTAAAAAAAGTAACTTTTTTCGAATATTTTCGTTCACGATATCTCACGAACGGTTTAGGCGATTTTGACCCGGTTTACAGTAATCTACCGGTTTTAAACTCGCAAGGGCTGATTAGCTTATAAAATTTAAAATTTATTAATAAAAACAACTTTGAGAATATTTTCTCTTAAATTTTTTTATATTCATTTTAATATCCTGAAATCTACCAGTTCGAATCGGTTCAAATTCACAGGATTTCTAAATTCAGGAACATTCTTCATAAACACACCGGTTCGGTCTTTAAAATCTTATAAGCGGGTCACACACACGGTTGCACATACTCAAACACGCACACACCTACACTCACAGACATAGAGACACCCTGCCAAAAATTATTTAGGAACGCTATCTAAGGACTCAAAACGTGGAGATCTAATGAGAGTTCAATTTTTGCAAAAGGAGGCAAAACCAATAACTTGCCGATTTTAATGAAACTTTAGTTTTTCCAAGCGCGAAGTTGAAAAACCCTCCAAGTATTTATGATGATGTAGCGGCTATCGAAAACAGCTATTCCGCTGTTAGCATTTTGAATTCAACACGAAACTGTATCAATCTCAACTGAATATATACCGATTTTTATCAATAAATAAGCTTCGCTCGGATTTTATATCTAATTAATTGTGGGGATTTTGGGAATACGAGAATGGCTACTGCGGTGATGAAGAATTTAAAATTGTGGATAAAGCCTAGAAAAATACTATGAACTGGAATATAATGAAAAATGTCAATTTGAAAAATATGCAATTTGCTAAAAAAAAAAAACCAACTGTTGAAATCATGCCCGATAATAGAAAATTAAGTTGAATTGAACTTTTATCATAATTTTTTTTTTTTTTTAATTAAATGAAACTCCATTAAAGTTAAAAACTTGCAGACTTTCAGCTTAAATTGCGATTGTAGTATCTGTTAAATTCCATTTATTAATAGAGCGTTTAAAGAACTTTTGTCCATTTTTTTATATCACAAAATCTTTTTGTAAATATTTTTTTAAAGGATTATTTATGAAACTATTCTTGTGAATTTCGGGTTCATTTAAATTTCTAAAGTATTTGTGGTCCTTAAAAAGGATAGTTCTACTTCAGACGTATTTTATAACTGATGAGAATCGTAAATTAATTACTTTTATGGAAATTTTTAAGACAATAAATTTTGTAAAATGCAAAAAATTCACTTACCCCAATTTGAAGTTTTGCGAGTACCAGCTGGAAATAAATAAATATCGCCTGGATTAGAAGTTGCAAACAATGAAGTTGTTAATCTAAGATATAATTAATATCAATAAATAATTATTATATAAAAAAATTGTGCCCACTATTAAGACTTCATGTCGGTTAGAAGTGGGATTTTATTGGACCTACAAAAGGTTTTCCTTTAATGCAATTTTACTCAAACGATAAGTTGAAGGCAGGTGCATTTTACCTTCTTAAAGAATTTTTGCAATAAAGACAAACCTTTTATACGTTCTATAAAAAAATCCGTTATTTAACTAACTTGAAATTGTAACACTGGTCGTCGTAGTATTTTGAATTTTAATAACAAATTACAACTTAAATACAATTATGAATTGAATTCTTTTACAAAAGGGTTTTTTTTCTCTTGTAATTCTTTTGTGTATGAAGTTTTTATATTGTTTTTTAAAAGGATGTTTTTATAAAAAAAAAGACAGATAATTTAAGTTTTTAAATTTTAAATAATTTGTATCCAACTATTTATTTCTATATTAAATCAAACTGTCTTTATTTACTGTTCGAAAAATGTTTTTTATTCAGAAAGAGTTGGAATATATATTCTAAAGCACAAGGGGAAGCAACATCATCATAGGCAGCAAAACTTTCTCTCTATTCAAATTTTTATAGAAACTCGTCAGAGGAAATATTTATTAAAATCCCTGCACTTCACTTTCAAATAGATTGAAAAACCAGCGACATTTAAGTGGAACATATTATCAGCCGTAGTATTCACTGTAAGCGCTTTTTTGTTCTTTTCTTAAAAAAAAGGTGATAAACTTTCCCCCAACAGAGACATAAACATTTAGAACGTTCTAAAAAATAATTTGTGGGCGAACAACCTGCGAATACATCACAGTTGATGATTATTTTTTAACTTCCGGCTAAGAAAATTTAAAATTTAAAAAAATCGGCAAGTTATTGGTTTGACCCTGTTCTGAAAAAACCGAATTCTCTCATAAGACAAAGTCAAACAGAGTTAAATCGCATGATCTCCTCAAATCGCTCCTGCAGAGTATAAAATTTTTTTTCGGTAAGTTGCCGGAACAACACACCCATTTTGGTAAAACAATTTCATTATCTTAAATTTAATTTTAATAGATTATTATTCGAAAAATGATTTTCATTCAGAAATATGTGATAAATATTCCAAAGTTTTATGTATTCAATTTATAAAGCAGGAGCAGAACAGCTGTTTTTGACAGCCGCCACACTTTCATCATGAATTACACGGCTTCGTTGAATGTGTTAACAGTTTCTCTTTGTAACGATTCTATTATGAAAAAGCGTACGAGAATTGTATCAAACCGATGGTAACACACTTTTACTAAGTCCCAGTGTTGCCCACAGTCTTCATATATCATTTCTTCGGATTTCTTGTTCCATGCTTCTTAACTCAAACTCCTTTACAATATTCATCATGTAGTTTTAAATTAAACACATTTTTCGAACGGGCACCCTATGAAACTAAATAAGATAATTTTAATGTTCTATTTCAATTATTATAATTTCAAAACGATTATATTTTAGAAAAATTGAATTTTATTGTTGCACAACATGTTATTATAATGCAATATTGTATACTCTTTCAAAGTTTCCATAAGTCATAAGATACAACAAATAGTTTCTAAAGCCTTTGGAAAAGCTCTTCATGTTGAAGGTGCAAGAAAAATTTATTTAATTAAATGCTTCAAAATTGTTCTACATACTTCGATAAGAATCTAACACTGAAACTTTGTGCAAACACTCCCTAAAACTCTTAGTGCTGAGTAAGTTTTGCAACGACCTTAAAAAATATTGTATTATTTTTGTTCGTTTTCAAATAAAACTTTTTCTTTAAACACAATCAAAGTTATGAAAAATAAATACTTTCAATATCAGTGAGAATATTCAAACTGAAAATGATTAATTATCATCAGATTAATATGAGAATTTACGCACAAATGAAATTTTTTCTACAATTAATAGTTTTAATAAATTTCCTAATTGAGTTGTATTCGAATATGTCAATTAGAACTGTTTCAGTCTATCACAAATCAAACAAAATTTATAATTAATGAATTTTTAAAGAATTGGCAGGAAAAGGAAAAGCATAGTAAAAAAAACTAGCAAAATTTTATTTTTGTATTAATTAAATACCCCAGCAAAATTTATAAGAAATTTTATTAATATTTTTTTGATGAATTTTAATTTTTTAAGATGAATTTGAAAAACTACTGGAAAAATACTTGGGGTCATTCTCTTCTATATAAAAGTAACATATTTCGTTGGTTAAACGATTGACCCCAAAGGACATCCCTGCAGCTTCCCGGTAATTTTAACCGTAATTCGGTTTTTGAGCTCTTCAAGCCAAAACACTATTATTTTAATCTTAAAATCAACCGATTCCCAAGTTAAGAAGGGTGATTGATGTAGTTTTCGATTACTATTAAAGAGTCCAGTAAATTCTCTACTTTTGAAAATGCTTTATTATTCAAAACATGGACTAAAAGGAGGGTGTTGATAAAAATTCAACCGTTTTCAAGATTTTTTCTTTTTGCATAGAAGCACCCCTTACAAATTTTCGATTTCAACTTTTTTTATAAATTGGTAAGATTTATAATTTCGAAGTTTTTCAAAATCAATCACTTTTTTCGTTCACGGTATCTCATGAACGATTTTGACCTGGATCGATATGGTTTTTAAATGTCAGGAGCTGATTAGTTTTTGCAGTCGATCGATGAAGCCGTTTAAAAGTTGTTCAATAAAAACACTTTCAAAGGTGCATTTTTCTAAGTTTTTTTTCGATATTTTGAAATCTACCGGTTCAAATCGGTTCAAGAGCGCACTTCACAACGCTACGTTTGGTTCAGCCGTTCAAAAGTTATAAGCGGGTCACTTCCACTTACTTACTTCCACGAATAAACACATACACATACACACACACACATACACACATATACATACACACATATACATAAACACATATACATACACACATATACATACACACATGTACATACACACATATACATACACACATATACATACACACATATATATACACACATGTACATACACACATATACATACACACATATACATACACACATATACATACACACATATACATACACACATATACATACACACATATACATACACACATATACATATACACATATACATACACACATATACATACACACATATACATACACACACAGACATATATGCAGTCATAGAGACGGGCTCCTAGAATTAGTTAGAGAAGCTTCTTATGACTTCAAAACGTATAGATCTGATGACAACTCGATCTTTTCAAAACGGACTAAAACCAATAACCAGCCGATTTTTTAAAACTTAAATTTTTAACGGGAACTCAAAGAACTCATACATTAAAGCAACTGCTAAGTTTTTCTTTAATCTTATTAAAATGTATTTGCTATTGTTGCAATCAAAAAGAGCAGTGAAAACTCGAATTTAAAACTGTAACTGTAGAATAACAATAATAAACGGTGCTACCTGAATTATTATTATTTTTCTTCTTCCGGTTTCACCATATTGCGCATCACCTCTATCTACATAAATCAATTATTCGACATAAATATTTTATATCTTGTTGGGCTTTTTCAAGAATAAAGAAGAGATTTCATTTTAGATCTCCCACTGCGAAAACACGTTAATCATACACGTTAATTACATAATTAGCGTCAGGAGAAACACATACATTGACTCAATTAAATTGTATTTGCCTATAAAGAATATCAAAATATTGATTGATTATATTTTGGTAATAATTTAAAACGTATTTGCTTTTGAATGACTGAAATCAATGAGACTTCAGATTTTTTTAATTAAAATTAAATAAGTTGATCGATAGTCTTTAGAATTATTGTTTTGTTTTTAAATTAATAGCAAATTATTTCTTGATAAAACTTGTTGATATTTTGTTTATGTCATGATGGGCAGGTGCTACTGTAGAAGTTATTTTATAAACAAATTACACGATGCTACACAAAACATTTTTCTTTGTTCAGCATCAGTAGTAGGGAACTGTATGTGCTGCGACCATTAAAAATATTAAATTTCAGCAATTAAATTTGAAATTTTTCAATTTTAATTGCCAAAATTCTCAAATTTCCCAAAATTCTCAAATTTCATTTTGTGTGTGTTCGTGTGTGTATTTTTTCCCACGGTTTAGTAGGGGCGTTCACATTGTTGTTTTTTTTTAAATAAAATGTTGGGGTAGGCGTGGGAATTTGTGTCTGTCCATATGTGACGTTGAGAATACATGTCCGTCGGTATGTGAGCGTGGGAATTTGTGTGTGTCCATATGTGACGTTGAGAATACATGTCCGTCGGTATGTGAGCGTGGGAATTTGTGTGTGTCCATATGTGACGTTGAGAATACATGTCCGTCGGTATGTGAGCGTGGGAATTTGTGTCTGTCCATATGTGACGTTGAGAATACATGTCCGTCGGTATGTGAGCGTGGGAATTTGTGTCTGTCCATATGTGACCTTGAGAATACATGTCCGTCGGTATGTGAGCGTGGGAATTTGTGTCTGTCCATATGTAACCTTGAGAATACATGTCCGTCGGTATGTGAGCGTGGGAATTTCTGTCTGTCCATTTACACTGTGTACGCCTGGTGAATAAAAAAATTTAGAAGCATTTTTAGGAATTACACTATTTAAAAAGTGTAGTAGTTATATATGGATACCCTTAATGTTTGTGGTTCGTTCCTTCTTGCTGGAGTGAGATTTTTTCTTTTATTTTTTTGCTTATTAAAATTTGGTGTGTTTACTTAAGATTTGTCGTCCAGCAATTCAGTGTTTTTTTTTTTTTTACTTTTTTGCTTGCAATGCTTGAGTCTGGAGGAATAATTTGATTATTCTGATCTTGAAGACGTTGTGAAAGAAAAAAATTACTATTGCATAAATATTGAAACTGATGTTTTGTTTATTTTATACATGACGATCATCGATGGATTTTATTTGGGGATCTGGATGGTGGTGCGATTTCTGTATTTTGTAGAATATGAATATTTATGCTATGTTTAAGTGTGTGTGTTTTTTGTGTTCTGAGTGGCGGTTGGAATGTCTGGCTGTCAGACAGCCTGTGTGTGTGACGATTGGTGAGTCTGTATGACAGTCCGCTTTCTTGCTTTCCTGGTCAGTATAAAATGTGATAAGGTGTACATATTCATGCGTACATAAATATCTACAAATTTATTTCATTTACGCATATACATACAAACAAATAATAAGCGTTTATTCTTTGTGCCCAAATATTCCCTTGACCATTTGAATGAATGAATGAACGATTGTTTAAACATATACATTGTTTTAATTTTTATTAATATGTAATATTTATACATACATTTACATATATTTTTTAATATAAAGCTGCCTCCACTGCGTCAGCTGCCTCTATCAACAATTGATCGTTGGTATCTTCGTATAATGCAAGAAACATTGGGACATCAATTTTTGGGAGCATTTGGACTTCCAATATTTCTATGTGCGGTTTGTTGGTTACCTCACATCTATTGGATTCACTACCAGCTTCGGCAGGCTGAGTATTGATGCTCAAAAATAGGTCATCGTCACCTGTCAGCATCTCTTCATATTCTTCATCTATTTTTTGGAGTGGGTTAGATGAAGATGGTTGCGAAGACAGCTCTAGGAGAAGCTCCTCATCTCCTTCAAGATGTTTCTCCAACTCTTCCTGTCTGGCTTTTCTTAAATACTCCTTCAAATGGTGACGCTGAAGTCTCCGATATAATGGTGTGTACCAGAAGGGCTTCATTGTAGAAATAAAAGCTCAACTTCAAAATTTGATAATTTTGCTTTGAAAACTTGTGAAGCTACAAAAATTTTGTAGTTTATCAGATACCACAATGTTTTGTCCACGTAGCAGTTTCTTTTGCTACAAAATTTTGTGACGTATCTGCATGCATAGGCATGCCTCCGTATCCTGTGTATATCACATATCATAATGTTTGTTTACATAAATTTTGTCCACGTAGCAGTTTCATTCCCGTAAACATTTTGTATCGTAGAGGCATGCATAAGCATGTCCCTGTACTCTGTATATATCAAATTCCGTTCAAAACTTTGTAACGTATCTGCATGCACAAGCATGTCTCTGTACTCTGTAGATATCACTTATCAAAATTTTTGTTTACATAAATATTGTCTACGTAGCACTTTCATTCCCTTAAACATTTTGTATTGTAGAGGCATGCATAAGCATGTCTCGGCATTCTGTGTATAATCAGATACCACAATGTTTTGTCCACGTAGCAGTTTCTTTTGCTACAAAATTTTGGAACGTCTCTACATGCATAAGCATGCCGCCGTATTCTGTGTATATCACATATCATAATGCTTGTTTATATAAATATTGTCTACGTAGCAGTTTCATTCTCCTAAATATTTTCTAACGTATTTGCATGCATAAGCATGCCTCGGCATTCTGTGTATATCAGATACCACAATGTTTTGTCCACGTAGCAGTTTCATTCCCGTAAACATTTTGTATCGTAGAGGCATGCATAAGCATGTCCCTGTACTCTGTATATATCACATTCCGTTCAAAACTTTGTAACGTGTCTGCATGCACAAGCATATCTCTGTACTTTGTAGATATCACTTATCAAAATTTATGTTTACATAAATATTGTCTACGTAGCAGTTTCATTCCCTTAAACATTTTGTATTGTAGAGGCATGCATAAGCATGCCTCGGCATTCTGTGTATATCAGATACCACAATGTTTTGTCCACGTAGCAGTTTCTTTTCTAATTTTTTAATCTTAACCGTTTCTATCAGCAGATACGCTACTTTTGCAAAGTAACGCAAAGCTACTTTGTTGGAATGAAGCGTACTATACCAAAACAAAATTTTCACGAATTTGTATTAATCTAAATTTTTTAGGATAAAATTCAGTACATTTTTGTATCTAAAAGTAACAAGTCGTGACTATTAAAAAATTCCTTGTGTGTTATTAATAAATCTAAGACAGAAAATAAATACATATTCTCAAAAAAAATATTATTTGTATATCAAAAAATAAGAGTGTGTCATATAATTTAAGCAAAGACAGAATTTAAATATATATATATATATATAAAAATCCTTGTAATATTACTTGTTATTCAAGCAATCAATATATTTTTTAATAAAAAAGTACACTATAAACAAAATAATTTTTATAAGTGTAAATAAAAATATAAAAAAAATGAGTTCATCAATTTTCAAGTGCAATATCTGTAATAAGGTATATAAATACCAAAAATCTTATTTAGAACATTGCAAAGGTCATGTTCAACCACAACAAGTGCAACAGTCGATACAACCCCCAACATCTGCGTACAACCCCATAGCAACATATCAACAAATCGCACAGTCCATACAACCCTCAACATATGCATACAACTCAATGGTCCAAAACAATTTGCAGTATCAGTACCCAGTGCAGTATCAGTATCCAGTGCAGTATCAGTATCCAGTGCAGTATCAGTATCCAGTGCAGGTACCAGCGTATCCTTTATATCCGTATCCAGTGTCAACCAACCAATTCACAGCACCTATGGAGATTCCATATCCCATTGAATATAGCGTACCTATACAGTTGGAGCAAAATAATATGCCTAATTATTACCCAAGCTATTTGCCCGTAGATAATCCTTCTCAAGACATGGATATAAGTCAAGTTATTCCACATGATCAGGCAAATACACAAAATAATGAAGTAGAAATGGATATCTCAAATTCTGCGGATGATCTACTGTCTCAAGCTCCAAATGAATGCAAATATTATATAATAAATAGTGCTTTTAAAAATAATATTACAACATTTGGAGTTCCAGTAAATAAAGATTGTATTTTATTTGAAGATGTTACTATGGATAATAAACATATCATCAAAGAAAGACTTGAAAATAGTCTTGCCGTACACAACATTATTAAATTTAATATTACTCTTATTGGAGAGTATATTAAAATTATAAGCGATGATATGGAATTGTGTACTATTTCTCACCGGGCAAAGATGGATCTTCTGTGCATTGGAGATGATGTTGAGGAAATTATGGCAAAGCAATTTCAAGAAATCCACAACAAAATGTCTGAATTTCAAGAACGGGATTCAGGATGGACTTTAATTAGAATTGTTCGCCTCGAAATCGCTATAAATAAGTCATCTTTGGTGAGAGGATCGAACTGGATAAGTACGCCGGAGAACTTAAAAAGTAAAAAGGCATGTATAAATGTTGAAAATAATGACATTTATTGTTTTAAATGGGCAATAATATCTGCACTGGATACATCTGATATTAAAAGACCACAACGTTGCTGCTCATACAACATTGCAGACATCAGCGCTGATATCATATGTTTGCAAAACGGAATTGAGATTGACTTCAAAAATTTAAAGTTTCCGTTGGCGTTAAAGAGTATCAGGATATTTGAAGAAAGCAATCCAAATATTAGCGTCAATGTGTTCGGATACAATGATGAAAGCAATGAGATTGTTGGACCATTCTATAACACCAAGAATGAAAAAGCTAAACATATTAATTTGTTATTATTAGAAAATGCTGAAGGATATCAGCATTATATTCTTATAACAAATATATCAAAGTAAGTAATAAAACATACATTTATTTACGTAAATATATTAATATATATTCTTATAACTTTTTTCTTTCCACAGACTTTTAAAATCTCAGACTACCAAGCACTGCAAAAAACTTGTCTTCTGTAACAGCTGCCTCCAATACACCCACAATGAGAGGACGTTAGAGCGACATAAAGAAGAATGTGGGCAAATTGTTGCGGAGCTGCCGTCTGAGGAAAATGCCGTGTTGCAGTTTAAAGACCACCAACGACAAATGGATGTACCATTTGTTGTGTATGCAGACTTTGAATGCATACTGGAGGAGGTTAATATTAGAGTAAGTGACAAAAGTAGGTATCGCAAAAAGCACATTCCTTGTGCTTTTAGTTATTATATTAAATGTAAGCATAATGATAGTTTAGATAAGTTTAAATTATATACGGGGAGGGATGCAGCAGAAAAGTTTGTAGAAAATTTGATTGAAGATTGTGAAGATATTTATAATGAATATCTAGTAAATAAAAGGGAAGTGGATGCTTTAACTCCTTTCGAAAATTTTAATTTTCGAAATGCGATAGATTGTCATATTTGTCATAAATATCTAGGCAATGATAGAGTGCGAGATCACTGCCACATAAGTGGTAAATTTAGAGGAGCAGCTCATAATAGATGCAATTTAAAATTTCAAATTCCAAAATTTATACCAATCTATTTCCACAATTATTCATCTTATGACGCGCATCTTTTTGTTAAAGAGTTGGGTAAAAAATCTGACAATATAAAAGTCCTTCCGCTCAACAAAGAATTATACATATCACTATCTAGATTTTCAAAAATGACCGACAACTACAACCTTGAACTTAGATTTTTAGACACAATTCGCTTTATGCCTGAAAGCTTAGAATCTTTAGCTAATAATCTTTCGGAACAAGACTTTCACATCATTAAAAGACAATTTAAAACAAAAAAAGAGTTTGATCTAGTGAGAAGAAAAGGTGTCTTTCCCTATGATTTTCTTAATTCTTTTGAAAAATTGAATGTTGGTGAACTTCCAGCAAGGGAAAATTTCTTCAACCATCTCAATAATAAGGAGTGCTCGATTGAAGACTATGAGCATGCAAAAGAAGTTTGGAATGCTTTCGGCTGCAAAACCTTGCAAGATTACATGGAAGTATATTTAAAAACGGATGTTCTCTTACTTGCAGATATATTTGAAAGTTTTAGAAAGGTTTGCAAGAACATCTACCACTTAGATCCATGTCAATACTACACTGCACCAGGACTATCGTGGGATGCTATGCTAAAATACACAAATATAGAACTAGAGCTTTTGACGGACATAGATATGTACAATTTCTTCAAGAAAGGAATACGTGGTGGACTTGTACAATGCAGTAACCGATATTCAAAGGCTAACAACAAATATCTACCTGATTTCGATAGAGAAAAGCCCTCAGAATTTATTGTGTACTTAGACGCAAATAACCTCTACGGTTGGGCTATGTCTGAGTATTTACCTTATGGTGGATTCAGATGGCTGTCAGCTGAAGAGCTAAATCTGGATCCTAAAACCATAGATGATAATTCAAGTGATGGATATGTCTATGAAGTTACTTTAGACTGTCCTTCTCATTTGCATGACTCTCACAATGACCTACCTTTCTGTCCAGAAAATAAGAAAATTTTGCAAACAAAGCACATTAAATTAGTTGCAGATTTTTCAACAAAACAAACATATGTCATACATTATAGAGTTCTTAAACAATGTTTACAGTATGGTCTAGTTCTAAAGAAAGTGCATCGAATTCTCACCTATAAGCAATCAACCTGGTTGAAAAGTTATATAGACTTGAATACCAAACATAGGGCTACTGCAAAAAATACTTTTGAAAAAAATTTTTTCAAATTGTTAAATAATGCAGTATACGGTAAAACTATGGAGAATGTGGAAAAGAGGAAAGATGTACGAATAGTTACGAACTGGAAAAGGACAAACTGTAATCATTTAGGAGCTCAAGATTGGATATCTAAACCTAATTTTCATAGTTTGTCAATATTTTCTGAGAATATGGTAGCGATTCAAATGAATAGAGTGAAAACCTATTACAATAAGCCTATATATTTAGGATTTTGTGTATTAGAGCTTTCCAAGTGGAAAATGTATGATTTCCATTATGGGTACATGCAACCCAAATTCAAGTCAAACTTATCACTGAATTATATGGACACTGACTCTTTCATTTACACAGTAAAAACAGAAGACTTTTATGCTGACATAAAAACTGACCTCGACCATAAGTTTGATACATCAGATTACCCAAAAGACAATGTATATGGATTTCCTCTGGTAAACAAAAAGGTATTGGGTATGATGAAGGATGAAAATTGTGGAAAGGTAATGAAGGAATTTGTAGGATTGCGGTCAAAAATGTACTCTTTTAGTGTGCAACATCAAAGTGATATTAAAAAATCGAAAGGAGTAAAGAAGTGCATTCTTAATAATTATAGTATAGCTTCATATAGAAATTGCTTATTCAATAAGTCGACTGTGTATGATGATATGCTAACATTTAAATCAAAAATTCATCAAATTTATACAAATGAAATAAATAAAGTAGTATTAAATTATGCAGACGATAAAAGAAAAATAAGAAGTGATAAGATGAGTACATATGCATGGTATCATTTTCGAATCGAGGAAACTAATCCTGATTATGAACTTGACATGCTACTGTGGGAAATTTCAAGACTAGAAGAGGAAGAAGCAGTGCTATAACTGTATCCCTATTTTTAAGTAATAATTTTTATGTTTATTTAAGTAGTTAAATCTATTAATAAGTAAAAAAAATTGTTGTATTGTTAAGAGAAATAAACAAAAAAATTGTACAAATATATTTAAAATGAAAAAACATTCAGAATTTGTTTTATTTTGTTTGGTGATTTATTATTTAGTTTCATCGAAATATTGCATAATATGAATTAATTAAATGATTTATCATCATTTTTCTTAAGTAAAATACGGAGCACCGGCAGGTATCTGGCCCCTCCTCACAATCTGGATGGCTCCATGGACAAGACTTAAAGTGACCATCGTCCTTGTCCTCATCTTCCATTATACCAAAATCATCATTTTCATTCAACATATCGAGGAACATTTTCACCATTTCCATGTGTTCGTATATTACACATCTCTCAAAATCAACTAAGAATTGTGCGAGCTTGTTTCTAATGTCACTCATGATTTTATTAAATATTTTATAGTATTACTAAAATTTACTTCCGATCTTTTTGACTGTTAGTTCTCTACTAATAATTGTTTTCAACGAACCAGTACTAAGGTGTATGTTATGAAATTAAAAAAAAAACGATGTCAGCGTTTTTAGTCCAGAAAATAATTAAAAATTCGACTCAAAAAAATGAATACATCTCTCTATCCTTTTCCAACTACTTAGTTTTAAATACTTATATATATATATATATATATATATATATATATATTTAATTTTTCCTCACTTCGTCTTTTGTCAAAAATAAAACAAAAAAATCATTGTATAATGATTTTCTGTTAAGCTTCTTACAGTCTAGAAAGCTAAAATCGAGATTAGTTTGCAATAAAAGTTCAAAGCTATAAGTTGTGAAAAATTTCTACCGCAATGGATCTAGTGGAAAAATTTAATTCGTACAATACAAAATCCTTAATCCATATAAAGGATCTAGATGAATTATCCAAACACACTATCGTACGTGCAAAGCGAGTAACAACAAAGTATGGGGAAACAGTTCAACTTGAGCTGGAAAACCACATAATGTTTCTCCCCAACCGATACAATGCATTGACCAATGCAGAATTAGAAGATCTTTCGAATAATAAATATCGACTACAAAGAAAAGGAGAGCGAAACCTGATCTTAGAAAGCGAGATGAACGAGTTTTTAATACCAAACTCTCAGTACCCCGTTTGGCAGTAAAAAATATGTTATGTTCATATATTTTGTACTTAACAAGAAAAAAAAATAATAATAATAAAAAAGAAAATGTTTTTAAATATGTATGTATATAAATATATGTATATGATTGTGTTTTATTTAATATCTTTGGTTATATCATAAAGAAATTTCAAACATAAGTGACCGCAATTATATGTATTAAAGTTTTGATATTGATTGTAGTTGTATTGAATATTTCTACCTAAATATCTGATTAATTCTAGAGGAGGTTGTAAATTTCCAAAGCTGTCGAAATATTGTTTTTCATTCTTGTTCCTATAGTATGCTACCCAATGAGTACCTGGGCCTGTTGATAAATCCAAATTGATTATTCCACACTCTACAGTCTTTGGTCGTTTTGGTAGTGAATCCAACATATAAACTCCTCTAAAGTGTGGAATATATTTTGAAAATTTTCTTAGATCAAATTCTGATAATGGTCTGTTGGGTAGCATTTCTAATAGTTTTTTGAATGATCTTTACAAACAAGTCCATAACCGTTTTTATATGGTTTAAGGTACAGTCCTTCTCCCACAGCAATAGACTCCATTGCCTTATTGTGTCTGGTGGCTTCCTCAAGTTGTTTTTTTGCATTCTTTGTTGCATTTACAGCTTTAGCTATAGAGGCACCTCCAGTTGCTAGACTACCAAGTGCACCTAGAGCAGTTAGAATCGGTATTATGGGCAAAAAACCACCAATTTTTGGAACATTTATAATACGCGGTATTATAACACGAGCTTTTTTCCCCTTAAGAGATTTACTGATAGCTTTACGAGCAATCTTAATGGCTGAATTAATATCTTGTGGTTTTTCCTTCTTCAATATCTTTGTTGCTGATTTAATTGTTTTATGAAACAGATTTTTGTCATTTATACGAATTCGTGGTGATGGTCTTTTCACTGTATTCCTTTTCTTTGCTTCAACACCCATACCAAGTTTAGTTTTTGCTTTCATTGCGTTGGTGACTATATATGAAAATGTTTTTTCTGCAAGATCACTATCTTTTGAAAGAACTCTTTCCCAAGCCGTATTTTCAAGAATTTTGTCAGCTTGATGTCTGCTGTTTAAGTCTTTATTTTTCGAGTAAGCAATATCGTGATTTTTGCAAGCAGCATCCAATAAGTTAATTCCTTTATCTCCTCTATCTAAACGCTTTTGTAATCTTGTGCCAGGTCCACAATACTGGTATCCAGGAAGATGTAATTCAAAAGGTAGAGAATTTATTGCTTTATTTAGTAAACCTTCTCCAACGATAGTTTGTTTGTGACTAAAACTTTTGTTATAAAGTACAACCATATTAATTTAATCTACAATAAAAGATATTGTTCGCAAGTTTAGCAAGTAGTTATTAAAATGCGCTTCATAAAACAACATAAAAATATTTTAGTTCGTAATGCTGATATTTGTTCAAATGACAGTAAAAAAATAAGACATAGTTCCTTGTTACCAAATTCTATTCGAGCATTAATAGTTGGTCCTTCAAATTGTGGAAAAACTAACATAATGATTAGTTTGCTGGAAAGTCCTAATGGTCTCAAGTTTGAAAATATTTACTTGTACTCAAAATCTTTATATCAACCTAAATATGAATACCTAAAGAAATTAATTTCACCAATTAAAGGAATGGGATACTACACATTTACAGAAAACGAGGACGTTGTTCCTCCTAGTGAAGCTAAAAGCAATTCAATTATGATTTTTGATGATGTTGCATGTGAAAAGCAAAACAATATACGTGCATATTTCTGTATGGGTCGTCATAAGAAAGTAGACTCATTTTACTTGTGTCAGACTTACACGCGGATTCCAAAACATTTGATAAGAGATAATGCTAATGTAATTATTATGTTTAAACAAGATTTGACAAATATGAAACATGTATATGATGATCACGTTGCTAGCGACATGAACTTTGAAATGTTTCAACGAATTTGTAGAGAATGTTGGAAGGAAAAATACGGATTTTTGGTGATAAGTAAAGATAATGAACTAAACAATGGTCGTTATAGAAAGTCATTTGATTACTTCATCATAATATAATAAATATACTGTTCATCAAATGCACCCTGCAGTATTTAATCTGACTTCAAGCTTTATACATGTGATTATTGTAACTGATCAGATAAGCAGATCTGATACCTGATAAACTGACCTGATACCTGTTAAACTGACCTGATAAGCTGATCTGATACCTGTTAAACTGACCTGATAAGCTGGTCTGATACCTGATAAACTGACCTGATAAGCTGGTCTGGTACCTGATAAACTGACCTGATAGCTGTTAAACTGACCTGATAACCTGATCTGCTTCCTGTTGAACTGACCTGATAGCTAAAATGAATGAACAAATTCTTAAAGACTTGGTGGCAACAAGAAATATCTTGAAGAAAAAGCTTCGTAGTATAAAAACTGGTGAAATAGATACACATCAGCAATTAACAGATACATTCAAGCCTATCACAGAACCTTTAAAAGAATTTATCAATAGCTCTAAATACATTGGTAGACCAATTAAAAAAGAACCGAGTGATAAGGAAACTGGAATTGATGACAATGAAAGTTTTCATCCTCAGAACTCAACAATAAAATTGGAAACGAGTACGCCCAAGAAACTAAGTGAAGAAAAAATTTTTAAGCAATCTAATAGTAAAAGTAGCAGTAATTATGATGAAGATGACTTTTACTCACAAAATTCGAATAATGAAGAAAGTTATTCTGACTTATCACTATTGCAATCGAGAAACGAACTAGATACTAACTATGGTCCACATAAAGATAATAATAACGAATGGAGATTTGGTAATAGCACCATCGAGTTAAATCAAGATAAGATACAGGTTGGGGGACAAATATGGGCGCTCACGCCAGGACTTTTTTCTTTAATGTTTCATAAAGCACCAAAGAACTATGATAAATTTGAGCTTGAAATCTATAAAAAAATATTACTTGCTACCAATGCCCACAGGAGAGGCTATAAGTCTGATGGTCAAATCAAAGGGAGCATAGCCCATAAGTACAAACATATTATTGGAAAACTTTTCAAAGGAGACAATCATACAGGCTCATCAGATGTAACAAAAAGTAATTATTTAGGAAGGGGTTTGATGCAGTTTAACCCTCATAATCCAAACTATATATACTGGGATGATCCAAACGAGTTGGTAGATCGACTTAGACTACTGCTTGCATCACAGTCTGCAGGCCATACTAATCACAACAACGAAATTGTCTCAATTATTGAAGAACTACGTGAAGCTAATATAATTGTATAAACTATATACATACATAGATTTTTATATAAAACATGTCCGTTGATAAATTTGGGCATTATATTAACGATAGAAGTGAAGTAATTTCAACCAAAAATGCGCCTAAGTTGTTGGGCTTCTTTATGGATACGAACAAAAACATTGATGTCCAATACAAGAGAATCAAAAATGTTGCAAATGCTGTGGAGGAAAACGATGTTATCAGTAAATTGTTTCTGCAAACTGAACTCAAAAAACAGCAACAAGAAGTAGCTTTCCAGTTAGAAAATCTTAATGCTCATTTGCAGGATATCAATAAGAAAATGGATGGTAATAAATCACTTTTTGATATGGAAATTGAAGAGCTACGAGAAAAAATTTATAGAATAGAAAATTACATGTTCGTATCAATAGGTGCAAGTGCATCAAGTAGATCACAACACACTTAAAACAGCGACTGGAAAAATAAGATGTCTTCAAAGAGAAATGTTGTAAATGAATTGCATAAGCAGGCTCGAAAACGTTTTGTACGTCGTAGAGTTGTGATGAAAGGAATAGATGATCTTTGGCAAGCTGATTTAGTTGAAATGGGAAATTATTCCTTAGACAATAGAAATTATCGATTTTTGCTTACTGTAATTGATACATTCTCAAAATTTGCTTGGGCAGTACCTTTGAGAAGAAAGAATGCATTCGAAACAACTCAGGCAATGGAGAATATTTTCAAATTGGGACGAATACCGAAAAACTTGCAAACAGACGATGGTAAAGAATTTTTCAATAAACATTTCAGTCAGTTGATGAATAAATACAATATTAATCACTACTCAACATATAGCACTATGAAAGCCTCAATAGTAGAACGATTCAATAGAACATTAAAAGGAATGATGTGGAAGGAATTTAGCTTAAATGGTTCATATAATTGGATTGATATGTATAGAGATTTACTTGATGCATACAATAGAAAAATTCATCGCACCATTAAAATGTCACCGATTAAAGTAAATTCAACAAATGAAAAACAGCTTTTAAACACAGTATACAGTCATTTAAAGATGTATAAAATGTCAAAATTTAATGCAGGAGATCATGTACGCATAAGCAAATATAAAAACATTTTTGAAAAAGGTTATACTCCGAATTGGACAACAGAAATCTTTACAATTAAAAGAGTACAAAATACATATCCTACAACATATATATTAGAAGACTATCGCGGAAATCCTATTAAAGGTGGATTCTATGAAGAAGAACTTTCAAAAACCAGATATCCTAATACATACCTAGTTGAAAAGGTTCTCAAAACTAAAGGACATAAGGTGTTTGTCAAGTGGCTGGGCTTTGGTAATGAGCACAATTCTTGGATAAGCAAAGATGAGATATTGTAAATGGAAGAATACAATAAATAAACAACAACAAAAACAACAACAATGGCATCAATATTTAATTTAGTTTAAAATAAGTAAATAAACAATAAATACGAAACTGCTTCTTATAAATCATACTGTGTGTTTAACCTCATTTATTTACAATCAAACAGTCACAATGTCAATAACATTGACTCTGAGCTCCAATTCATCAGAGCTATCTGCTAATTATTTTCCTCCTATTGATTTAAACGGAACCTATGAATGTGCTCTAACTGATTTTCATTCATACAACAGTATCCCGAATGTGGATGTCTACAACAATATATTTTATATCGGTGAACTTGTAATTGAAATACCGATCGGATCTTATGAATTAAATGATATAGTTGACTATATAGAAGAACAATACAAACGATATAGACCAGAAAACAAAATTTTGATTGAAGCTAATAACAATACAATGCAAGTCAAAGTCAGCAGCTCTAAAGAACCAATATATTTTAATAAAGAAAATACAATAGGTAGACTTTTAGGATTCAATAGCAGAATATTAACGCCAAACAAAGAACATTACTCTGATCTTCCAGTGAATATCTTTAAGGTGAATCTCTTGAGGATTGAAAGCAGTATTGTGGTTAATACTTATATGAATAATTCTAAAGCTCATACACTACATGAATTTCCGATTAATGTACCGGCTGGATATAAAATAGTTGAGATTCCCAAAAATCTTATTTATTTGCCAATAAACTCCAGAGAGATAAGTTCACTAGCTCTTCGCGTGGTTGATCAAAACGGCGACTTAATTAATTTCAGAGGTGAGGAAATTACAATACGAATACATTTAAGGACAACTAAATAATGATAATATACAACACGAGTATATCGAAGAATACTACAGCAACATCTAATTCTCAAACGTTACAATCTAAGCAACAATTGAAAAGATCTGTTCGTCAAAAATCGCTTACAGCAGCAAACAAGAGTTTTCTCAAGTCACTGAACTTTAAATTGAAAACAAAATGAGTTCAATAATAGACGTTTTAGATAAACCAATATCTGACGAAAATATTATCAAAAAGGATTATCACACATACATACCATACCTTCAGTCTTTTAACAACAACGATGAAATAAGAATTTCAATACAAAACCAAGATCTATATGTGTTACCCAGTGAAAGCTATATATATGTGGAAGGACTTGTTGTAGACGAAAAAACATCGAAATCTACACCCAACTTTCAGTTGAAAAATAATTTTGTTGCATATCTCTTTGATGAAATCCGCTATGAACTGAATGGTATTGAAATTGATCATACAAGGTATTTGGGAGCCACCAGTACCATAAAAAATTTGGTTTCTTTATCACCTACGGAAAGCGTTGTGTTGCAAAATGCTGGATGGAATAAACTTGATAAAATAGATCTTCAAAATGGAAATTTTAATTTCTATGTACCACTCAAACTTCTTTTAGGATTCGCTGAAGACTACAATAAAGTTTTATTAAATGGTAAACATGAATTGATACTCTTGCGTAATAAGAACGATGAAGATCTTGTACACTCGAATGTTTCCACCGAGAAAGCAAAACTTACAATTTCACTAATATCATGGAGAATTCCACATGTTCAATTATCTGATCATAGTAAATTGAATATGATCAAAATACTTAATAATGGTGCTGCTATACCAATGGCATTCCGTAGTTGGGATTGTCATATGAATCCACACCTTAATACGGGAACCAATCACATATGGAATGTTAAACTGGCCGCTAATAAAGAACGCCCTCGTTTTGTCTTGATTGCCTTTCAACAAGAAAACAAGTTTGTTCATTGTGATCTTACTAACTTAAAAGTACATTTGAACTCAACCTCTTACCCATATGACGATCTTAATATAAAATTCAAAAATGAGCGCTATGCGATTCTATATGATATGTATCTAAGATTCCAACAAAGCTACTACATGAAACAACCCCAACCTCTTCTAACAGGTCAAGAGTTTAAAAATAACGCTCCAATTATTGTAGTTGATGTCAGTCACCAAAACGAAACGCTCAATACCGGACCAATCGACATAAAAATTGAATTTGAAACAGCAACAAATATTCCAGCAAAAACATCAGCTTACTGCGTTCTTATTCATGACCGCGTAATAGAATACATACCAATAAAAGGTCAAGTCCGGAAGCTCTTATAAAGTAAATACCATGGATGGTGATATTGTTTTTGTAGACTTGCAAGGTTTCAAAACTAATTCAAATGGCTTCATCGCAAAAGAACTAGCTGTAGTTTTCAGCAACAAGGAATGGTTCAATTTCATCATAAAACCTCCTTTTGATTTCGCATGTTTATCAGCCAAAAAACAGAGAGAAGCAGTTTGGTTAACAAAAAACTATCATCATATTAACTGGAATGATGGATCAGTCTCATTTCAAAGCGTTTGCAAGTTTTTAAAATCGAATATAAGAAATTCACAAATATATGTTAAGGGGGGAGAGAAGAAAAAATGGCTGGAAAAAATTATTCATCAAACAGTTTATAACATTGAAGACATTGGCTGCATTAATTTCAAACAAATGGAAACTAAGCATTCCATATATCTCTATTGTAGCTATCACGACTATGGTGTTTGTGCCTTAAGGAATGCAATTTTACTTAAAAATGAAAGTGTTAACAAACTTTTAAATAAATGCTTATAAAAACTAAAATAAATGTCTTTTTATTTCAAACAAAAAACCTACATACATATTTATTTTTTTCAGAGAACACACAAACAAACATACACAATCGTTCATTCATTCATTCAAATGGTCAAGGGAATATTTGGGCACAAAGAATAAACGCTTATTATTTGTTTGTATGTATATGCGTAAATGAAATAAATTTGTAGATATTTATGTACGCATGAATATGTACACCTTATCACATTTTATACTGACCAGGAAAGCAAGAAAGCGGACTGTCATACAGACTCACCAATCGTCACACACACAGGCTGTCTGACAGCCAGACATTCCAACCGCCACTCAGAACACAAAAAACACACACACTTAAACATAGCATAAATATTCATATTCTACAAAATACAGAAATCGCACCACCATCCAGATCCCCAAATAAAATCCATCGATGATCGTCATGTATAAAATAAACAAAACATCAGTTTCAATATTTATGCAATAGTAATTTTTTTCTTTCACAACGTCTTCAAGATCAGAATAATCAAATTATTCCTCCAGACTCAAGCATTGCAAGCAAAAAAGTAAAAAAAAAAAAAACACTGAATTGCTGGACGACAAATCTTAAGTAAACACACCAAATTTTAATAAGCAAAAAAATAAAAGAAAAAATCTCACTCCAGCAAGAAGGAACGAACCACAAACATTAAGGGTATCCATATATAACTACTACACTTTTTAAATAGTGTAATTCCTAAAAATGCTTCTAAATTTTTTTATTCACCAGGCGTACACAGTGTAAATGGACAGACAGAAATTCCCACGCTCACATACCGACGGACATGTATTCTCAAGGTTACATATGGACAGACACAAATTCCCACGCTCACATACCGACGGACATGTATTCTCAACGTCACATATGGACACACACAAATTCCCACGCTCACATACCGACGGACATGTATTCTCAACGTCACATATGGACACACACAAATTCCCACGCTCACATACCGACGGACATGTATTCTCAACGTCACATATGGACAGACACAAATTCCCACGCCTACCCCAACATTTTATTTAAAAAAAAACAACAATGTGAACGCCCCTACTAAACCGTGGGAAAAAATACACACACGAACACACACAAAATGAAATTTGAGAATTTTGGGAAATTTGAGAATTTTGGCAATTAAAATTGAAAAATTTCAAATTTAATTGCTGAAATTTAATATTTTTAATGGTCGCAGCACATACAGTTCCCTACTACTAGCATCTGATTGATGACTTCCATACTTTTTTATGAATTGCAATCCTTTATATTTTTTATTAGAAAAATAAAATCGTATAAACTTTGCGTTCAAATCGAACAGGGGTTAAATAGATTTTATCAAATTTTGTTTACCAATTTTGTTATTTAAAAAAGTCACTTTAATTTTTTTTTTTTTTTAATTTCTGGATATCTAATGGTTCAAGTTCAAAGGAAATCTAAGCTTTAGAACACCATCAGTTGGGTTGAAATCGGTCTAAAGTTATAAGAAAGGCACATACACACATGCACACACACACATACACATACACACACACACATACACATACACACACACACACACACACACACACACACACACACATACATGCATACACATAGACTTATTATATATTGTTAATCATTATTCAGAGGACATCCAAATATTGATATATAAGAAAACATTATTATTTTATTTAAAAAAGTGACCTCTACCTCAATATTCATATTTATAAAACAAAACTAAAGGTCGAAAAATTAGAAAAAAAGCATAAAATTGTAAAATTTTTCATCGCTACCATAATGGGCAACATATTCCTCCATAATGGACATATTGTACTATCAAAACAAACGACTACATATTTAACGAGCCTTGCAGCCAGTAGTAGTTATTCACATTATCTAAAATAAATAAAAATAAACACACAAGAAAAACTCTAGATTTGTAAAAAAATATATTACCCCGAATTTACAATTTCTCTCCAAAATTTATACGACTGCCGTTAATCATAAACTACAACCGTTAAGTGACAACATTAAAGAAATGAAACCGTTCATTTAATATCCTTCCTTGTTGTTGTATTCAGCAGAAACGTTGCATAGAGATGTGCAACGAAAGTCTCTAAATTATTTATAATGCCGAAAAAAGCCGAAACGTGCAGTGCAATAAAATTCATTTTAATATCCTTTCAAAAACTAAGAATACAATGACAGGAGCTTTCCATAATGTCACATGCTCTTAACCAACAACGAAAGTTTGTAATAAAACAAAATAATTGAGCAGGACACACTCGTTTACAGCTCCCATCAAACGTACAAAAATGCTCGTATTCATTTAAAATTTAAAATCGAAACAACAAAAAATATTGCGCGCGCACCACGTGGAGTCTAAAGATGAAAACAAAAACAAAAAACACATGCCAAAACACCATGCAACCGAGGAAATGTTTATCCAACTGGGGAGTACCGAAAAGCAAGAAAAAAAACTAAAGTTTTTGTTTAATATTATAAACTACTGTTGGAACGAATCATATTTACAGCACCGAGATTTGGCAATGGGTCAAACATTATTACACTCACCAGCTGTTAGTGCACTGAAAGAAATTTCTTACCTCTATTTAGTATTTGATTTTGGAATGATGTTTGATGGAAAATGTATATAAAAAAAGTTGTATACGACTGTTATCAAATCTGGTAAACCATGATGGTAAAAACCATGATGATAAACATTTACTGAAAATAACGTAACCACTAAGTATTAATGAGAAACATTTTAGTTCAGACAGGCGTCTGCTGAGTTAAACAGTTTCCCATCATATTGGATTCTACACCACCGACTGTTTTACTTAAATAAAATTAAAATATTTTTCTTTAATTTTTAGTGGTTACGATTTTTTGGCAAATGTTGGACAAGTGCAGTCACACATCTTAGTATGCTTGTAAGCAGACCAGTTGCATGACAATTCGTATGACATTTTCAATATATTGGGATATATCAAGACTCTTCATATATCCCAACCAAGAAAGACTATATATTGTGATATACATATGTTGGTAGCACTGTGCGAAATTGTTTTTATTTGGCTTATTGGTTATGTTTACTTTTTATTGACCGATAATCGTCTCATATTTTATTTGAAACTATTGTGCACTTGTTTTGTAATAGAAAACAAAATTTTTTATAATAAATATGCCTCTTAAGTGCTCTGCTTCGGCAAGAAATTGCTCGACCCCTTTCGAAAAATATATAAAAAACTTGAAAAAAAAAATTTTTTAGTTTTTGTCACTGACACTATTAAGTGCCACGTCTATGTAAAGGAATTATAAAAATAGAACCATTCCCACTCAGCTGATTACTGTGATGCTTCCCACACGTATTTTTTAATTATAAAAGTACAGCGTGTTTTTTAGAGTGTCACAGCTTTGAGTTGGCATCACTGTCTTATTTTCGCATTTGGGTTGAGAAGAATCCACAAGCTTTTGTCGAAAGACCATGATATTCACAGAAAATTACAGTTTGCTGCGCTTTATGGACTGGCGAAGTCATTGGCCCATGTGTCTTCAAAAACGATGATGGTCGGAATGTTACTTTCACTGGTGAACGATGTAGGAACATGTTCCGAATTTTTTTTCGTACCTCAAATACGTGGCATTAATCTGGCTGACATGTGGTTCGAATAGGATGCAGCCATACGCCCCACAGTGGGCGCTACAATTGATTTACTCAAGGAAACTTTTGATGAACAAACAATTTCACGTAATAGCCACTTAATTGGACACCCGGATCTTGTGATTTAATCCCATTCGAGATTATTTTAATTCTGCTTTTATTAAGTCACTTGTCTACGTCGATAAAGCACAAACAATTGTATACCTGGAAGTCAACATTCGACTAAATATGGCCGCAAATGCTGCGAAAAGTTGTTGAAAATTGGTGTTTTAGATTGCGCCTTCTACCAGCGGCCACATGTGACAGAAATCATACTTAAACATAAATTTTATAAAATTTTCTTTCGAATAAAACCAGTTTCATTGATATTAAAATATATTTCCTTGTTTTATTATGATTTAAACTTGTGTCACTCGATAAAAAAAACACCCATTAGTAAATGTCACGCTGACTAAGAAGAGTGAACTCTGCCACGCCCACGCTTAACAAATATTTACTATCTGTACTTGTGTTTTTGAAGAAAAAATAGTGCAACATTTTTCACACATTTTAATAAAAAATGACAGCATTCCGATTTATGAAATTAATAAATTTGTTACAAATTTAACAAACATCTCTTACAAAAAAGTCTTTTCTGTTTTGAAACTCCTCCAAACTGCCCTTTTTAGAAAAGAAGTGAAAATATGTTACCTGTTTTCCAGAAAAGAAAACGCCTTTAGTTTTGCATTTTGATTATTTCCTATTTTCTCATTTCCTTCTAACCACACAAGTATTATAAACAATAAGAAAGTTTCGTTGCCGCAATTCCTTTATTTTTTATGGGAAAGTGATCCCGGCCCTAGTCTCAAAATAGATCACGACAAAAAATGTAAATTTTCAACGTGTAGAGTTGCTCGTGTACTTCGTATATGAATTGTGTATGAATTGATGTCGACAGGCTCCATCGTAGTATACAAACATATTTCGAGCTCATGTCGTCTATAGTATATCGCTAAAAGCAGATAAAAAATGGAAATTCGAGTAGTTCAGTCAGTCTCTAGTGGAAAGGGCGCAGAAATGTATACGCAAGTTCGTTATGTTGAATAAAAACCGACTTTTGTTGCACGGAAGAAATAAAATTGAAAGAAAATTTTAGCCACATAAAACTAAATTAATTTACAGCAAAAGAAATTATTATTATTGAATGTCTATAAGAGTTAATTAACAAATACACACAGCAAAACACGTGCATAGAAAAAAAAGATCAAAAGAAAAATGAAAAGTATTTGTTGGAATCATGTGCCATTAAGCAAAAGTTTGTAAATAAATATTATTTAAAATTTACCCACACATGCAAATAGCAATTCCTCCATATGTATGGGTTTGTTTGTGTGTGCATGTAAAGGAGACTGGCAGTTTGTTTTAATTCTGTGAGTGTATGTGTATTTATGAAGCTGACGGTTGTTGTTGGCATTTAATTTCGGTTCAATAATATACAAATTTTTGGTGGTATATTGCCAAGGCTCCTTTGTATAGTATTTCCGTCCTTTAAACTTGTTTCAAAGGCTGAACAGCAGTGGAGCCATCAACATTACAACGTCTCGGCTGTGCCGCGTTTTGTTGCTCCTTATCCAAATACAATTTAACTGGGGATTCTTTTCGTTTATTGGCAAATCTAAAGTAAGTTTTTCTTTCTAAATATTTATTTGTTTTTGTATCACACACACACACACACATAGAAATATACTTCGGTAACTAACTTATATAAACAAAATGTGAATGACGGCAGTTCGAGAATTATTCCATCAGGGAAACTATGACTTTTCCACACTGACATGGTTTTAATAAATATTGACTTTAATTTTAAATGCACCTGTCACACTGCCTGGTTTTATTTCAGCAACAACTTGGCAGTGCAGCCCTGTTTTTTTCCGTTCTAAATTTAGTAGTGCCAAGCTAAAGATTGGAAACTCTTGATGGTATTAAAATACTGGAATGGAAATTTTTATTTATATTTCTTTTGCAAGTCTGCTTGATTTTCTTATGATATTATTTGATTTTCAAACACTTCTCTGCTTTTTTAAGTAGTTTTTGAAACATTCATTTGAAAAATATAAAATTTTTTTCAGTTTATCTTAATTTTCCATGCAACCAAAAATGGCTCTTCTACAGTTGGTCAAATGAGTGCATTAATAACCCACAAAAAAACACACTTATTTAAATAAGAGAGACTTATTTTATTTTACTCAAATTGATTAGACAAACTGTATGTAATTTAACTTGTAGTGTGAACGCACAATCGGCTGCTTATGATTTTAGCGCTCTAACTTTAGGTGCGCTAAATCTTTTGTAAGATTATTATCATCGTAAAAATTATCTTAGTGATAATTTAAGGGTACAAAAATTTGTGTTCTTTGCACGATCAGGTGCCAAATTAACTCATTCAAAATCGATCGCAATTTTAATACAATTTAAATGAAAATTTTGATCGTTATCAAAAATAATACTTTGTTGCCGTGGTTCGAAGTCACTCAGTGGCCTGTTTTAGGCATAAATTTATGATCAAACCAATACAGCCTGCGAATGAGCGATATGGACCAAATTCTAATACATACGAGGCCTATCAATAACGACATCTGTGCAACTATAACACAAATTAATTTGCTAGACTTAGGCCAAAAATAGTTTATTAGTCCGTTCTAGACCAAAACTAATGATCGAACCGAGGTAATTTAAATAGTGTTGTTCATTAGGTTTTCGCCTTCAATACAAATATTTTATAACTACTTGTGGAACCGACTGCGAATTCATGTACTGCTGGTGTTTCTCCAATTTATTACACACACATACACTTAAATCCACTTATGCACACACAATTGTATGTATGGCTAGACATAAACTATTTTTAACAATAACGAAGCTTCTTAGGATTGAAGAAAATTTCATATCATTTGCAACTTTTTCTGATAGTTTGCTATCATTTTCATTCTTCTGTCATTTCTACACAATTTTTTATTTATATTTTTTTCTGGCATTTGACAATACAGAAGAAACATTAAAAACGTCACTTCCCCCCTCCAGGATAAATGTTACATTTACCAAGTGTTTGGGGTTATATCAAAGGGGAATTTCAGTTTATAAACAACAACGATATTTAAAAAAAAACGGGTTCACATAGTTCAAGTACACACCGTCTCTATCTGGTTACCAGATTTATAATATAGATTTAGTGTAAACAAGTCCATAAACGAAGCAAACACTTGCACATGCACAAATGAGTGCATGAGTCCACCCTCAACATGTTTGCGGTGGAAACAAATAACATATTTTAACGATTTCTTTTTTACTTTAACACATAAACTATGGGAAAATAATATCGGTCTTTTTTTTTATTAAAAAGATTTTATTTAGTGTTGCTGAGCTTCGCTGGTACCAGACTTGGATCGAAGTCGTTCAGTTTTTATACGCTTTATTGTTAGTTTCACTTGTATGTTTGTATTTAAATCTTGTATTGTTTTGTGCTTCCCCGCGTATACTTAACATTATTAATAATAATACTCATACGTCACATTGTACTCGTAAAAGGTTGTTGGTGTGTTTTATGTTCTTGTCTTCTCATAAAGTGTAAGTATTTTTACACGTTTTTGAAACAGATTCATCTAAAAAATAAATATATTTTAAGAAAATCTAACTATTGAAATATTGAAATTGAAAACATATTTTAAAACTAATTTTAAAAAAAATTCCGCTATGTGACCTATTTTTCGTATATCGAGTAACTGACGCTTTTTTCATAATAATACTTGGATCTTTTTTTAAGCTTAAATGGTTGCTGTTCGTCGAATCGACGAAGCTTATCATACAACTCTTTTGCTTTCGCTCGAATTCCTATAGAACTTTAAGAGAGAAAAATATATATAGGCCGTCCACTGAGTGATGGTCTAATTCACAAAAAAAATCATTCAATTCATCCAAGCAACTATGAGCCAGGAGTTAAGGTTTCATTCAAGTTGAGTACAGTACGGTCCAAATCAACAGCGTCATAAAGGGCGTTTTTTATAGAGTGATACAAGTTTAAATCATAATAAAACATAGTAATATATTTTTGATATCAATGAAACGCTCTTTATTGGATAGAAAATTTTATGACATTAATGTTTAAATATGATTTCGGTCATGTGGCCGCCACGGCTGGCGCGTATAAGGCGCAATCTGGAACATCAATTTTCGCAAACAGTAACATTCCGACCATTATCGGCGGGCCAATGACTCCGCCAGCCCATACAGCGCACCAAACAGTAATTTTCAGTGGATGTGAAAGTGTTTCGACAAAAGCTTGTGGATTCTCCTCACTCCAAATGCGACAATTCTGTTTATTTGCGTACCCATTCAACCGAAAATTGACTTCATCGGAAAATAAAATTTTGAATGTACAAAGTGCACGATAAGTTTGACGAACAGAACAATTATTTTGATTAAAAATTTCCACAATTTGCACGCGTTGCTCTGGTGTAAGTCGATTCATAATGAAATGTCAAAGCAAACTAAACAAAAAGCAACTACCAGCTGTTAAATGGGTGGTCAAATAAAGCAGTGATGCCAACTCAAAGTTGTGTCACTCTATAAAAAACATCCTATACATGTTGTTGTGAAATATAAGTGAAATGAATACATCAAACTTGTGAGTGCGTAGGATACCCTGGAACATTCCAATGAGTATGAATGCGTATGAGTACAAACAATTGAAAGTCATGATTCAAATCTATTCATGTTTTCAGTACTCACTGCAGATCTCTGGTGCAAACACACCAAAGAAAATGGCACACTGCCAATCATTCGGAAGTGCTAACCAACTGAAGGTAGAAGTTGTGTTTAAACAAAATTTATTTGTACGACTTAGCGATAAGAGTTTCTACGATATCTCGGATAAGCTTTTATTGATTTTCAAAAAAATAAATAATCGATTAATGAAAAACATTCATATATGCCGATTTTTATAAAAAATAGTCGGTTCTTTTTGTGAATTTCTGGTGACGCATTGCCTACACCGGAGGCTTACGAACTAAAATTTACGAGGAATATCGATAAAATATTCTCAAGAATTAGAACTAACAGCTACAAATTTAAGAACTCTCTCTTGGCATTCTGTAGTTTTTTTTTGTCTTCTGGAAATCTTATCAGATAACTTACAAACATTTGCCATGCCGATAGCAGTTATCCCAGATTAGAAAATGATTAACGAGATTTCAATTCTACAGTTGAAATTCACTGCAATTAAACTTGAAAATAATTTTTACACTTTAGTAGTCTCAAAGAAAAAACAACAGTAGAAATTAATTTGTGAATTATCAATATTATATTTCGCTAAAAGTGATTTTGTATGTTCGAATAGTTGCCTTATGAAAAACAAAGAGTTCTCTGTTGCATGAGAAAGATAATAAAACGGAAACTAAAGTTTATTGATTTTTAATTTGTATTTTTGTGATTTTAAATGTGAATTTTTTTTTTGCTACTGTCCCATAACATTCAGATGAAAGTTGGAAAGACCATCAGACAGACTATCGTGTTTATAAGAGCAGCAGACATTCAGTCAGCAACTGTCAAGAACCAAAATATATTTAATACTACCCGTAGTAAATATTTGGCAAGTCAATATATATATATTTTGGTAATTAAATGGCAATTAAAACAATTTGCCATTGATTTGGCAAATTAAAAAGAAATTTCCTGAAAAGAATATTCGCCATTTTCAAAGGACATTTTTGGTGATGACAAAATAACAGACATGGACAGCAAAAAAAGTTTATATTTTTGTGAAACCAGGTGACAAAGTACGGCGTTCGATGTGGAATTGTATACATTCTTTTCTAAGTTGTTGGTCTAAGAATAATTTTTTAAATGAAGACCGATTATATTTAAATTTAAATCAGATATTTTTTTGTCTAAATTGAAACCAGTAAAAAGAATTATACAGAGAACTTCAAACGTTTATTTTGTGGTGTTGCTTGAAACCAAGCACTAGATAAATTGCGGCAAATTTAAATTGTTTCAATACCATTTTCATGCCACGAATTTTGAAAAAAACTTTTATATTCTGCGTATCGAAATGAAAATAGCTTTTCAGTCGTATATATTTCATTCGTTTTGGTGAACTTGGGGATACTTAAAAGCGTACCACAAAACAAGTCTTACCATATTTATAAGCAAAATTGCTCTCTCTCTCTCTCTCTCTCTCTCAATATTTAATGTATATTTATGCTACAATAAAATTCAATTTCCACCAAAATCTCAAAGAAAGAAAGAGAAAATGGATTCCCAACCCACAATTACTCATATTCGTATATCTGCATAATTAAAATAGTGTGAGTTATTCCTAAAATAGAGTGTAATTTCCAAAAATTATTTTGAGATAAAGGAGGGAGGAAAATGTTTGCCCCCTATTAAAGTAGTTGTTAGTATTCCTAACTATAAAAGTGAGGGTCCTACAACAGACATTAATTGGCACAAAAAATTTTGAAGTTATTAAAGAAATAGAAATTGTATTTGAAAACTATTTTTATTTGGAAATGCAGTTACATTCAAGGAACTCTCCTAACGTAAATACTAGTGCCGTCATTCGAATTAGAATTATTTTAGTATTCGAACACCCTTCTGTTTTCACTTCCCGCTGGGAAAATTGAACAGTTTTAAAAATCGGAAAATTATTTGTTTCACCCCGTTTTGAAAATATCGAGTTGTCTTAAGATCTCCACGTTTGAGCTTCCAGAAAGCTTCCGTGACTAATTCTGAGAATCCGTCACTATGTCTGTATGTACGTATGTGTGTGTGCGTGTAAGTATGTGACCCGCTTATAACTTTGTAACGGCTTGACCGATCTCCCAACTGATGGCGTTCTAAAGATTTCTATTGAGTTTAGGTTTCTAGTGAATTTGAGTCGATTCACGGTAGATTTCAAACAATTTTAAAAAACTTAAAAAACATTTTTAACGTTTTTTTTTTTAATATCTTTTAAACGGCTTTACCGATTGATTCCAGAAAATAATCAGCTTTTGACATTTAAAAACCACATCGAAATGGGTCAAAATCGGTTGATCCGTTTGTGAGATATCGTGAACAAAAAAAATTCGAAAAAAGTGATTTTTTAACTCCAAAATTATATATGAAATTATATAGTGTTCTCGGTTTTTTTATAGGACTTGAAAAACTGCATCAATCTCTGCTCCTCACGTGAGAATCGCTTCAATAATTCACAGCTTAAGGCAGTTTGAAAACTAATCAATTTATTAAACTCCCATTAGACTTTGGAGCGCGAAGCCCTCAAAATCGTAGAGCAGCCGAACAAACCCCGTTTTGATAGCTTTGCGTTTAAAAATAGCGGACCGTTTTCTATATATTTTATTTTTACCGTCATTACACAAACACAACTAATTGTTTAAATAGTTGATACAAAATCAACAACCCGTTTTCCATACCTGATATTGTTGCAATCTAATGCCAACTGCAAAAAAACAAATAATTTATGAGTTTTATTAAGAAAACACTTAGTGGCAAATAAATTTATCGTAATAAGATGTTATTACCACTTTGAAGAATTCAATATTCGTTTATCATTTTTATTTCCATTAAATATTTATTTATTAATAATATTAACTTATCGTTGGTTTTGTTCTATAAATTTGCATTTTTAGAAAAGTCGCACAAAGTGTAGGAGATATTATTGTACAATTGGACGTATTCGACGAACAAAGAGAATGCGACGAAGCTCAAAGCCTACAGGGCCCAAATGGCATCAACCTAAATTCACATCTTGACGTTTTCTATGCGATATTACGACAGGTAAGTTTATACTTTTATTTTTAATTATTTTATATAACAAATAGTTTTAATAAAATTGACAAAAGTGTATGAATTTCAAATATGAATAGGAAAATGTTTTCAAAAACGTTAACAACTGGTTGTGGCACTAACAACTAATTTCAGCTGCGGCCGAGGTTGTTGGGATTTTTATTTTTAAGGAACTCGTTAATTTTTAGCACCATCATCTCGGCCAAATATTATCGATAATACTTAACAATTTTATATTTTATTCCTTAACAAATAAGAGTTGTTACATCGTTATTATTATTCTTTTTTTTTAATTCACAAGTGACGAGGTGTAGGGCAATGAAATCGCAATTAATAGTGAAAGGAAGGGGAAGAGTCCCTAACTAATCCAACAATGAATTGGGCCGGAACTATGAGGAAACAGTGTTGAAACTAATTTATAGGAGGCAGTTTTATTTATCAAAGAGTTTGTCATTAAGCGCTTCTTATCTTTAAATTTAAATAAAATAAAATGTGTGTGAAATGGCGTCGAAATATTTCACCCGTATGAAATACCTATTGTTGCCGTTATATGGGGAATATAACATTGACGAAATGTCCAACCACGGCTGTAGAGCACCCAAAATATCCAATTTTCTATGACTCAACCGATGGCATGGGTTATGTTGGATTTGATAATCGCTGTGGTTTGTGTCTTATTCGCATACACCTGCGATATAACAAAATCCCGCAAAAAAGAGTCTAACGGTTTCAAATCTCTCGATCTCACTGGCCAGTTAACATCATCTTCATGGGAGATTAACATGAATACAAATCGTGTTTAAACCCCATGTCGTTCCTTTCCAAATTATCCGATTCGGGCCCAAAGAATTGGGTAATCATTGATCCCGCTTTTTGCTGTGATGGACCAGCCAACGTTCTCGGATGCCACTACACACACTGAAAGAGAAGCGATTTCTTCCGTAGATTTTGCGTTTCGTGAAAGTACGGGTGTTATTATTTGCACGACTTTTAATTAAATACTATATTCGTACACTTTAATTAGGCAAAACAGGTTAAAAAAATTACGCATAATTTGACAGAAGGTGCTGTGGGCTGAAGTAGTAAATACAACACTACGATACCTGAAATCCCGAACTCGACTCCGCACTCTGTCATGAATGTGGTGTCAAATTTTCCTGATCTGATTTTTGTCAGATTGTCTCAATGACGAAGGCATAGTACTGGGTAATACATCACCTTTTTTATCGGCACCCGTAGTGAAAGATTTACCGGCGAAGTAACAATTAAAATTGTCTACAACAAAATTCTATATCTTCTAATCTGTCGCCATCTGTTTTCTTAACACTATCCCCTAATTTCTAATTCTGACACAATACACTGCAAATATGGGTGAATCCCCTGAGAATCACTTAATTCATAACAGCCACTTGTTTCAGAAAAATCGCATATTATTTTAATTTCAAAAATAAACCGATTTCCTCGTTGGTGTAGTTTTAGATTCCTATAAAATAGTCGAGAATACTGACTAATTAGATATATAATTTTAGAGTTTTAAAAAAAAGGACGGATTAACCGATTTTTAGCCGGTTTGCGTTGATCGACGTGGTTTTTAAATCTTAAGAGCTGGTTAGTTTATGATCAATGATCACACTGAAAAGTTGTTGAGAAAAACTATTAAGAAAAATTATTTTTCTTTTTTAGTTTTTTTGAAATATCTTAAAATTACCGGTTCGAAACCGTTTAAATGCACAAAAGTTTAGGTATTCTCTTCAGAACACTACCATTGGGGTTTGATTCTGTTTAGCCGCTCAAAAGTTTTTACCTTTTAGCATACTTACATACACACTTACATACAGACATATTGACGGGGTCTCGGAAATAGTCAGAGACGATTCCTAGCACATGGAGATCTGATGACTACTCGATTTTTTCAAAACGGAGTAAAACCAATAACTTTAAGATTTTTGAAAATTTTCAATTTTACTAGCGGCAAGTTAATAAAACGTTTCTTAGGTTTTCTACTGAAAAGATAATGGAAATCGTAGGTATCTTAAGTATATGACAAGATCGTTATACATGATCAGGCGCAATAATCTAATTTGCGTAAGAAATTATTTGTTATTGTTTAGAAACTATCTGTTGATCGTTAGTAAATTATGAGGCAAAATAAAAAATCTATTGAAACAAGCAAACAAAATTGTGAATAATATTAAGTAGTTTGTAATTTACTTGCCATATTTGTGCATAATTTGTCAAGGTTGTTTGTAAACTTTTTCTAATACAATAACAACAACGAGGGCAATAAAACTCAGATGTGAGGAGAAATGAATTAAGAAACTTTACAGTGCATGTAAAAAGTTAGCAACCCACAAACTTTATTTTGGAATTTTTATGTAGTATACGAATTCTTTTCAACTGCACTATATTTTTATTTTCCATGCGACTTATTCGCACTAGTGAAATTAATTAATAGCGAACGTTATAGCAGAGCTTTTTGTTTGCGTGTCTCGATATGTGTGGACAGATCGTGTTCGTAGTTTAATTTGTATTAATTTGCATTAAATCTGTACACTTGCACATAAACAATTTAAAGTTAGAAATAAATTTAAATCAATAAGTTTTTATTGAACTTTTCATTCCTTTTGTTTTTTAGGTTGCCGATACGCCACAGGAAGTGCCATTCCTTAGTATACTTCAGCATTTGCTGCGTATTGAGCCCAAAGAGCCAGTCAGTGATGTAATTTGGGACACAACAGAAAAACTTGTTCACCGCGCTACGCTGCTGGAAAATCATGAAGACTCTGTGCGATTGTTGCGCACGACTACAGCTCAGAAATTCACTTGTCAAAATTGTCGCAGTGACGCTACAAGCCCAACACGTAAATCTAATGGTCCCATATCTCCACCTCCGCCACCACCACCTGCTCCAGCACCGCCACCCATCTCCGTTAATAGCGCAAAAGGAGCTCCGCCACCGCCTCCGCCACCTATGAAATTGTGCAATGGACCACCAGCACCGCCACCCATACCCGGAGCGCCACCAGCACCTCCACCTGGCGGCAAATTATTGAGCGTTAAAAACTCTATGCCAGCACGTTCTCTTACACCTGAGCCCCGCGTTAATGATATTCTACTGCCGCAACAGGACACCCCAGCACCCAAAGCGAAGATGAAAACTTTAAACTGGGGCAAGATACCGCCCCATAAAGTCTTAGGCAAGCAAAATCTGTGGACTATAGTAGCAAATAATCATCAAGATGGTTCCATGGAGGATTTGGATTGGAATGAAATGGAAGGCTTGTTCTGTTTGCAATCGACCAGTGCCCAGGGATCACCCAAATTGGGTCGGGCGGACAGCGGAAACGTTAATAGTGGCGGCTATGATACGCTGGATCGCAAGTCGAAGAAAGAGAGCACAGAGATAAATCTACTGGATGGCAAACGTAGCCTGAATGTAAATATATTCCTCAAACAGTTTAAAGGGTGAGTTAAAGTGCAGACTTGCTTAAATGGATTTCTTAAAAGGAGTCTGAAATTATATTTCATTTGTTTATATCTTTCGTATGTTTCAATTCTTGTAATTTCTCAGATACAACTCCAATGAAGACATTGTACACCTCATACATGATGGTAATCACGAAATTATTGGAGCTGAAAAACTAAGAGGTCTTTTAAAAATTTTACCCGAAGTGGATGAAATCGATATGCTGAAAGCATTTAATGGCGATCGTCAACGTTTAGGACGGGCAGAAAAGTTTTTGCTTTTGCTAATGGAAGTGCCAAAGTGAGTATTTTCTGAAATATCACATGAAAAGTGTCCGAAAATTCTCAGGCAGCAATCAATATTAACCCTGGAGTACTGAACTCGTTTAGTTTTGCTAAAATTCATATCGAATTTTAAGAGAGAAAAAAATTTTTTGTGTTATATTTTATTTTTTTTTTTAACTTTAAGCTACCAAATTGAAAATTTTCAAAAATTACTTTGAAGAAATCGAGTTCTCATCAGATCTCGACGTTTTGAGGTCCTAGAAAGCTTCCTTGATTAATTCTTCACTATGCGTGTGTGCATGTGTGCGTGCTTCACTGATTTCAATCAAACTGATGGGTTCTACTGAACTTAGATTTCCTGTAAATTTTAACCGATTCGAACAGGTAGATTTCGAGATATTTAAAAAAGCTTAGAAGAAGCCATTTTTAAAGTTTTTTTTAATTTACTTTTAAATGGCTTTACCGATCGATTTCAGAATAAAAAACCACGCCTGCCACTGCAAATTGGGTCAAAATCGGCTAACTCGTTTGTGAGATATCATGAACGAAAAAAATTCGAAATATATAATTTTTTTTCCATGAACCCAGTAAAATCGGCTAATCCGTTCGTGATATGTCGTGAACGAAAAACTACAATATCCGCTCAATCACCGCTTATCACGTGGAAATCGGTTGATTTGGAATTTAAAAAAATAGTGTTTCAGCTGGAAGAGCTTCAAAGCATAGAATATAGTACTATAACTTTCCGATTAAAATTTGCAAAAAGTTATAAGGATGGCCTTTAGGGTTAACCTTTTCCATATTTTTTTAAATTAATATTTTAATAAAGTACTTAATCAAAAATATTTTTGTTTATTTTTAACTTAAGAAATATTTTTAAAAATTGTTTGTCGCTTTAACGAAAAGTACGAAAATTAAGAGTAACCATCCAGGGTTAATAGAAAAATATTCAATTTGTGTATTGACTTATAAATTTAAGATCAAGTCGCTATAAGTATGAGATCTGCTGTTTATATTCGTCGTATTGGCACGAAATTTCAGCAGAGAGTCATAAAATATGAAAAGAAGTAAAAAGGGAGGGTGTAGTGTTTGTGATTGGCTTTTGGGGCTCTTTTTTAATTTGTATCCGCTAATTTCTTTTCAGTTACAAACTACGTATCGAGAGCATGTTGCTGAAGGAAGAATTTGCTGCAAATGTTACATATTTGGAGCCCTGCATAAACGCCATGCTTGAGGCGGGCGATGGTAAGTTTCAGTTTTGAAAACAATTTCAATTTCATCTTATAAAATCACAATTTTTGTTAAAACAGATCTTATCAATAATAAAACGTTACAAGAAGTTCTGTACATTGTTGTGGTAGCGGGTAACTTCCTAAACTCGGGCGGCTACGCTGGCAATGCTGCTGGTGTTAAACTGTCATCCCTGACGAAGTTGACCGATATACGAGCCAACAAACCGGGTATGAACCTCATACATTTTGTCGCCATCCAAGCGGAAAAACGTAGTCCTGCCCTATTGAATTTTACCAGTGAACTTAGTAATTTAGAAAACGCTTCCAAGTAGGTTGCACTTTAATTCTTGAATTATATTTCAGAGTGTTCTAATACTTTTTCTAAATGTTCTAGAACGAACATCGAGCAAATCAGCATTGACATAAAGAATCTAGATACTCAATTGCAGAAAATTAAAAAACAAATTGAATTGCCGAATACCGATGAGGATATCAAGGAGCAAATGATGGAATTTTTATTGGGTGCCGAGAGTGAAATAGAGATTCTCAAGTCTGGTATAGACGCCGTGGAATCAATGCGTTTGAAATTGGCCGATTTTTTTTGTGAAGACCCAGCAACATTTAGACTAGAGGAATGTTTTAAGATCTTTCAAACTTTCTGTGATAAATTCAAGCAGGCTGTAAAAGAAAATGAACGCCGGCAGCAGTTGGAAGAGCAGGCCATGTTAAGGCAAAAGCAAAGAGAGGAGCAATTGGCAAGAAGAGCGAAATATGGTAAGTGCTCTTTTGTACTTATTTAAGGAGTATTCAACTCAATTGTGATAATTAATTTATATGTTTAGCTCAACAAAACGGTACTCCTGCATCTGATAATGAAAATCAATATTCCTTTGACTCGTCCTTTGATGCGCGAGCCAGTCCTGCTTTATCACGCAAACGTTTTGGCTCTTTCAACAACGGCAGCATGGAAATCAATAATAGTTTTATACGTATGGAGACTTCAAACAGTACCTGCGATGGAATTTCTCCAGACATTACCCCGAATGGTAGTATGAGGCGACGCCGAAGTCGCGTCATGGCTGAAGAAGATGATCTTATGGAATTCTTGAGAACGTCTGGCCATGAGCGAAATAGTAGGGACCGGAAAGCAGCTTATGGAAGTTTGGGTAGGGAATAAAATTACAATAGTTTTTAGTATTTCAAATAAGAAATTATTTTTTTTAATGGCTTTAGATCGCTCATGGGCTCGTCGAGCTCGTTCAGGTAGCTCAAGTCGTAAACGTCCCGAATTGCTCAACATTGACTTTGGAATGGATAGGGAAAGAGCCGCTTCTCCCCTACCGATTAATGTGACAGAAAAGAGTTCCCCAATATCGCCCATTAATGGGGATGTTGCACCGCCAGCGCAAGATGAAACAAAACCAAAGTAAAATTTTAATTTAAAACAAACGTTTTCCAAATTAATTTCTATTAATATTTCCAATAAACTCTCTTTAGAATATCTCGCGAATGGCGTCAGAAGATCGAAACCTGGTTGCAATCGAACGAAAACGATGAAAAACAAGATGAGGAATACAGACGTAAGCGACGTTTGGTTAACATCAATCGGCGTTCGCTTGAAAACGATTCAGGTTAGTGTCAGGACTTTTTTCTTAATCAAATTAAATAAAAATTTTTCAACTTGCAGAAAGCGAACGAAAGTTGGATACATTGCCCGAAGAGAAGTTTGTACCAACCACACCGAAATCTTGTACTAATACTGCTAACAACACTAACTCCAACGATAGTCAAGCTAAGGATGCCTACAAACGCGTCTACTCCGACTGGAAACCCTCTAAAACCCTAGACACCGACGTTGTTGGCACCTTGCAAGCGCTAGCAGGTACTTTGAACTAACTTTAACTTGCTATAAAATAAATAACTGAAAATCTATGTTTTCTAGATGTTAATAACGCCCGTGAATCTTCCAGTAAACAAAAAGAGAAAGCCAGTGTTATGGCATCAGATGCGGATGCCGATCTTCTAAATAATATTTCGAAATCTGATGACGTTGTTTATAGACGACAACGTTCAACAGAGAATAACACTTCTCAACTAGAGTCTATAGCAGAAGAAGATCGTCGCAAATCTCTCATACAACAATTGGGCGAGAGAGATGCCACCGATCGTTTAAAAATCTACATACGCTCCCCTTCCACCAAGGATAAGGAGCAAAGCACACACAAGCAACGCTTAATGGCTGTCGATGCTCTTAAGTCGGCTGCCGAGTCCACAAGTAATGCCAAAGTAAACGCCGAAATTAATCATATTAAGTCTCCCATATCCAAACACCGTATAGCCATTGGCCAAAACAAATTCAATTTCGAAGAAATACAAGTCAATGAAGTCAATAAATTGGAAACGAATACCTCAAGTACACACAATAAATCAAGTCACAAAACTGCAACGGGCTCAAACCGCAAAGAAATTGATGCCGACAATATCGAAACACCGCCGGTGTCGAGAAGAATTATATCTAGTCCCACAACCACGCTTGTAACAGTGAATAGAACAGAGCCGACAACTGCAATAAATACGAATCCATGTATAGAAATTAAAGAAGGTAATGTTTTGGAGACAGCCGAGATACCGGGTCATTTTGATCGCTATTCGATAGCTAGACGCACCAGACGTTATAAACGTCCTACCGACCACAGTAGCGGAAACGAGGACCTAACTTCTACCAAAGATTCTAGTGAAGAAAATTCCATTTCACAATTACCTAAGAACACAGACATCCAAAAATCTCTAACCAAAACCGAAAATAAACCAATCATTTCCACATCATGTGGGGACAATAATGCGGCCGATAACAAAAACAAGCCCACAAATATCTCAGCCAAAACTATAACGAAATTGGAGAAAGTGGGACGCCATATAAGTTCGATTAATCAAGAGGATGTGCAAGAAGCTTTAAGAAATCTCAAATCACCCACTGACTGTCCGGAACGTTTATGGAGCCCTTCGAGAGAAATAATACCGCCTAGAATAACATCCTGCAATAATACCACCACCACGTCGAACGGTTCTACTTTGATAAAAATATCCAATCATGAGCTTAACGATGAAGGTTTTGAAGAAACGCAAAGTCTAGTCTCCGATACACCCTCCCATGGCAAAGAAAGCACAAATTCATCTTGCAATGAAGTAAATGAGTTGCCCAAACTAACGCCGAAAATCATGTCACAAAAAACCACACCCATACAAAAGATTTCAAGCCGCTTGGCAGATAGATTGCAAATATCAAGGCTACGTTCGTCATCTACCAAGTCACAACCCGCATCGAATACCAGCTCGCCACGTAGAACATCTTCATCTGTAGATCGATCTCGGACGACACGAATGCCAAATGGTCAAATTGTGCAGGGTGGTACAGCAAGTTCTGCAGCAGCTGCCCATATGAGTCACTTTACAAATAATGCCATCAGAAGAGCCACCGCTCTCCGCAAAACCATAAGTAATTCCGAGCCATCATCATCGTCTTCTGGTTCCACAAAACGTGATGTAGAGCGCAGCAGCTCACGCAATAGTTTGCGTTCATCCCGATCTTCCATTAATAGCGGTGTCTCTACACAAACCGTTAAACGTATGCCCATGGGAAATAGCAGCCTAAAAAAATCCCCTCTGCAGACTGTATCTGTCGATTCATCGCCCAGCAAACGTCCCTTGACCACACAAAACGTACGGAGCAATCCCAGTCGTTTGACCGGCTTAGGTGGAGTACCGGCAAGTCGTTCTAGCTCCAGCGGGTCCAGTGTCGGTCCCAATATTGTTATTGTTCGCCGTCTCAACTCCTCAACGCCAAATACGCAACAACGTCATACGTCCAGCTCAAATTTGGGCAACACTAGTTTTAAGGAAAATCAAACAAGTTTAGGATCGTCGCGATCACAATCAGCTCGTAGCGCTCTCTTGGTAAAGGCGAATGTAACGAATCCTCAAAATACCACCCGAACGGTAACAGCACGTAGTAATTCTAGTGCAAGAGGTATCAGCAGTTTCATGAGGCCCACAACAGCGAGCAGCACGAAACGGAATAAATAGAATTAATGTGGACAGAGAAGAAATTTAACGTTCAAAAACATTCCAAATATTCAAAATGAGATTAGAAATAGACAAATTATAAACAGAAACAATTAATTAGGTGTTATACATAGTTTTTGTTGAGGTTAGATTAACTCCTTTTTTGATTAGCATAAAAAAAAATTGTGGAAAACATCACCAAACATGTTTGTAAATAGGAAAATTAGAATTTCGTAAAAGAAAAGCTGTGAAAATCATTCGTTTGTTTCGGTTAATTTCAGGGAATTCCGTTTCAGGAAACACACTTCTAAACAGCATTTTACTTATAAAAGAAGATTTTAACGACTGTTTTGATCGAAAATGTTTTGTTTTAAGCTTTGAAATATATATTAAAAGCAAAATCAATCTACCATCTCGAAATGCTCGTAAAGAAGATCAGCTAGATTGCAGCTTAAAGGATCAAATGGAATCTCCATAATATATGGAGATTCCATTTCTTGACTATTTTTAATACAAGTTTGTTAAGCGTTTTTATAGATTTAATTGATTTATTTCGGCAAAGATTTTAACATAATTTTGTTGCTTTTTGTATTAAATATTTTAAGAACGATGTTTTTGTATCGTTTTATAAAAAAAAATATTATGTTTTAAGAATTTTATTATTTCAACTTTTCATGTGCAGAGATAAATATTATCAAAAATTGTTTAGGAAAAAAGGATCCTACGAAGTACATGACCTGTGTCATGGTGGAGCTGTCCCACATGTGGTCTATAATTTGTTTCCCTGCTGCAGGCCAGGCAACTGGTAAAAAAATTTATTTATTTATTTAGGATAGTACAAGATAGAGATGTATAGAATACCGCCTAACCCATATTGGTCCGATCTTTTATAACAATTTTAGAGTTGCAATTTCATTATTAAATTAAGTGCACTTGCAAGTAGTGGAATTTTCCAGCAGTCATGTACGTCAAGGCAATTTTCATCCGCTTTGACTTTTTTAAAAAACTCTTACTGGACCTATTATTCACTTGAAGCAATATATATTTCAAATTATTATATGTTTGGCAAACTTCAATTCCCCCATGGTACAGCTGCCTCCCTGAACACTCCGTGTAATATTAACTTTATTATAATTTTATTCGCAGAATTCATTGCTCAGCAGATTCATACATGCTTACGGGTACACGACTAAATCTTTATTTCATATCACAGCTTTCACTTGATATAAAAATATATTTTCCAATATCCTGCAAATATTTCTCAATGTCACATCAAAATAATATCAAAAGTGGGATACTTGGAATAGTTATTATTGGGGACAGTAACTGTTTGTCGCGGATAGCCTCTGGCCTAAACAAATAGGCAATTTATGGAGAAATAGTAAATAAGTATCCCATATTTGTTATTGTATTTACATGATATTGACAAATAGTTACAAAATAAAAAAAAGTTATCAGTGTAAATATATGATATTCTATACTTCTAGTCGTAGCGTTTGAAAAATAAATTATTAAGCCGTTATTCATTATTATTTTGAAAATGTCAGTCAACTTATTTATGAAAGTTTGGAAAAAATCGAGCAATCCAATATTAAATCAATATGAAAATGTACGTTGAATTTAAAATGAAATTATGGAGAATTTAATAACAAACAAAATATTTAATAAAACAATAAACATCTTAATCAAATACAAGAAAGAACGAACGGCCTTTAAAACAAAACAAAAATATTTAAAATTTAAAAAAAAAACCGTCCAAATTCTACAACAAAGTTATTGAAACAAACATTTGAAACCCCCATTAAATTATTATTAAAGAACATAATATATTGATAAAAAAAAAAAAACATCTAAAGTAAATCCTCTTATATATTTTTATATAGAAGCTGTAGCAAGTAGAACCTCAAAAAGAAAACACAATAATGCCTTAAATTAATACATTTCAACAACATTTTCTAACGAATTCTTTTGATATTAAATTTATAGTAAAACAGGCTTTCAAAGACCAAAAATACATGTACATAGTGTTTTTAAAAGGAACAAAATTTGAAGCAATATTGTGTTTTTTTTTTCCTAACCCTGAAAGTAAAAAAGAAATACGGTAGAATTTAAAATATCTAACAAACTGATTTTATTTTTAACAATTGAAGTTTAAATGTTTATTAGAAAAGTTAAAATGGTGCCCGGAAATCACAAACTTTTAACCCCAAAAAATATATAAAATGAAAACAAAACTGCAGACAAATAGAAACGAAATCAAATGAAACTGTTTTAAATTCGAATAAGAGTTGCTAAGAATTTTCTTCAATAGAATTGAAAAAAATTCATTAAAACTACAATTCAAATTACACTAACTCTTTCTCTCCTTTTTTTTACAAAATAACTTTACACAAATAGTAAATAAATAATTTTTCTCGGTATAAATTAAAAATTAAGAAGGAAAACTCACTACTTAACTACAACTAAAATTGAAAAATGTGTGTATTTATGTGCCCAAAATATATATATAATTTTTATACTAATTTTTAATAAAGATTTTTAGTTTTACGAAATAAGTTTCACTTAATTTAAAAATAAATAAGAAAACAATTAACAATTAAATCACACAATTAATTTTTTATATTTAGTTGCTAAGTAATTTTAAACTTTCTAATAGTAAATGTTAATAAACAATAAAATAAATTAAATAAAAACTGACAACAATTTTGGTTAATTGTTTTCATATGTTTCAATGATTTTTCTATTACCCTTATTATTATTATGTAACTTAGTTTGTAAGCCTCAATTTAATATTAAACATTAAGACGTTATAAGCAATTAAAAAATTATGAGCACAAATATTAAATAAAATAATATGAAATTAAAAACAAACAAAAGAAACGTGTTATTGTTTTTATTGACACTAACGAATGGGAGCACAAAATGTTCAAAGATATAGGGGAATACCCGAAATTGATCAACTTGAGTGAATAATACAGTTTTATAAATGTAATAATAAAGATAATGTGATAATCAGAAATTATCCAGTATCGAGAAAATTTTTTCTTTTTATTTCATCTAAATTCCGCAACTTCGAAAAAATGTAATTTGCGGGACGAGTGAACGCAACAAATGCACTGAAGATATTGCAGATTACATAAGTCAGCTGGAAGAATTTGTTGAATGGAAATTTAATATTAAACAATAAAGGCTATCAATAGCTGATTGGATTAGTGAATTGAAGAATATGTATCCTGCGTCATAAAAAGCTTACACTTTGCGATAAAATTCGAGAAAAATTAAAAAAATTAACTTAATTTATACTATATTAATATTTGTATAGGCTAAATTGTTCTAACTTAGTTAAAATCTCAGAAAGACATGATGATAAATATTCCTAGGCACAAAGGAAGTCAACATCAGTTTTATTCAACTTACACAGCAGAGCAGAACAGCTGTTTTCGAAAGTCGCTACACTTTTATCATCAGTGCTCATGTGTATATTGTGTTTATCACCACTGTTTAGGTGGCTTAGTTGAATGTGATAACAGTTTTCTATTTACACAAATTTTATTGTGAAAAACAATCCGAGAACTGTATCAACCTGATGTTAACACTTGTGTGTTATAATACACACAAGTGATAACATCTGCTGTGTAAGTTGAATAAAACTGATGTTGACTTCCTTTGTGCCTAGGAATATTTATCATCATGTCTTTCTGAGATTTTAACTAAATTAGAACAATTTAGCCTATACAAATATTAATATAGCAAAAATAAAAATGTTCAAAAAAATAAAATAACTTAATTTACAGTTCTCTTATATGCAGGTTGGTTTTATGAATAAGATTTTATGTGCTTTGTAGTGTCAAACTTGTTCAAAAATATACGAAATCACAACTTTCAAATTAACTTCCGGGAAATTGAATTTTAAAGTACAAAAAAGATTTTTCAATTCACAATAATAAAACTAGAAATAGTTTTATAAGGCTAATATACGAGTATATGTAAATATGTATCGTTTAACACGAGCTGCTAATAGTTTTCGAATCAATATTATAAAGATTTTTGGGTTCTTAAAAGCGGTATATTTATTTATTATAACAAAATAAATATATTGCTTTTAAGAAACCAAAAATCGTTAATAAACTAATTTTTTTGACATATTGTCATTGTACTATTATAATATGAAATTTATTTGTTGGGTGGTTAAGCAATGTCTATATGCATTTCATTGGCGCTTCTTACCAAATCGTCAGTGGTTGAAGTCTACTGACGATTTGGTAAGAAGCGCCAATGAAATGCATATAGACATTGCTTAACCACCCAACAAATAAATTTCATATTATAATAGTACAATGACAATATGTCAAAAAAATTAGTTTATTAACAATTCAATTGAGATTTTATTTTTCATTTTGCCTTATAAATACTTTCATTGTTATCCAAGGGATTTCTAATTGTATAAAGGTATAGAAAAATAAAATAGAGTCGTATCGAATAAAAGTTGTTTGTTGGGTTTGGTTTGTATAAGTTTCATAGCCTGCTACACTTATTATAATGTGATTTTTTGAAATTGTTTGTGAATTTTTATAGTTAATTTATTTAACATAATTCTCAAATGATTTTTGGAAGTCTTTTAATAAGTTGAGAAGTTTGAAACTTTGCAAAACTGTGGTTGAAGTCTACTGACGATTTGGTAAGAAGCGCCAATGAAATGCATATAGACATTGCTTAACCACCCAACAAATAAATTTCATATTATGAAACCAAAAATCTTTATAATATTAATCCGAAAACTATTAGCAGTGCGTGTTGCACGATGAGCTCATGTGTCGAAGGAGAGAAATGTATGCACGTATTACCATGATGAATTTAATTCCAAGTCCTTCAAGGCCTATGCAACTTCTCGATATTAAAAGAGTATGTGACTGGTTACATTGCGATTTTCGTATCAGGGGCCAACTTATTGCACTCCACGTCGACCGAAATTCGAATTTAGATTGTACTGAAATGTCGATCGATATCGAATGCGCTAATTTGCCCCCAGATCAGATGAGAGTCTCTTCCACTATTTTTACAATAATGTCCTCATTGCATACACGTATTTGTGTGCATTTATAAAAACTTCCGATCGCAATCAAAATCATGGCATTCTAGACATAGAAAAATTACGGAGTAACCTTAATGCTCTTAACTATGGGTTGCATTCGATATATGAAAGTATTTTTTAAAATATATTGAAAAACTACTTTATTCCAATCAGATGGCACTGAAAAGATTTCTTTGCTTAGTAGCCTAAAAGGTCTGCAAATTATTAATAGCAGCAAATATATTGAGTCAGCTGTTCTCTGAAGGCGACCTTAATTAATTGTTCATCTGGTTTCTGCTTTAGAGCTTTTTATCACCCCCAAAAAGCGCAGAGCGCATAGCAAAACAAGCAATTGTTGTAATTAAAAAGCATTCCTTTTTTTTCGTTTACTTTCATTCTCAATAAAAGAAAAATTTCATATTATAAAAGAAATAGAAGAATATCGTATAGAGAAGAAAGCATTATGCTTAACATATAAATGTCCTACTTATATCGACTGTGAATCGAATCTCATGCAAAAGATTTAAATTATGGAAGCTGTCTGTTCGAAAAAGGCACTTTGGTTGTGATACAATGAACGGAAACAAATTTGGGGTATTCACACTTTGTGCTATTTAGTCATATTGTCATAATATCATAATATATTAGACTAGTTAAAAAAAGTTGTTGTTGTGCTGCATTTAGCTGCAAGTCGTAAAATAATAGCACTCTTTCAGGTATGTTTTTGTGTTGTCATAAAATGCTCTAGAGATCTGAGTCGAACGTCTGAAAATCTTTAGTCGAGACGGCGATAGTTTATGACGGTTACAAAATTGTTCATATCTATATGTCGGTACATTAAATCACATTTTTATAACATAAAATATATTAATAGAGCACTAAGTCCCAAAAACTAAATGTATGCAAGTGAAAAATTTTTCTCGTTTAACTTACGTAGCTGGCAGCCACTGAACGTTTTTCCGTAGGCAGCAGCTGTTAGAGTTTATATATGCAAATTTATTTAGCAGACCAAGTTATGATGGGTTGTTCACACTTGTCATATTTCTCGTGCTATTTTTTATGACTTATGGCTCTATGACTACAGTGTGAATCCCCCAATTAATTCTGTCAATAAATAGTTCGATAATAGCTTGGATGGATAACTCCTGGTTTTACCTGCCTGAATTATACCTGCCGACGTGTCGGAAGACAATAAAGACATTGAGGAAGAATACAAAAATAATATTGTATATGAAAAAAAAAATAGTGGCCAAGAGCACATATACAATATTTTATATTTTGCACGAATATTCCGCGGAAAGCATTAGGAATGCTGGAGAGAGTGCAATATTCTACACAGGGTTGCCCAGGAAAACCTATCTGCTACCTAATCTGCAATATATAGAGATAAAAGAATATATGTGATTGGTAAATCCGAAAATTCTCATTACTTGCAAGATATAATTGATCCAGTACCATATTTTTAGAATGAAGATGCATTTAACAACCACATTGTGGCAGGAAATCTTGTATTCGTTGGACATTGAACCAGAAGATTGTTTTATTTATGGATAATGCCAGTTTCTATAAAAACCCATATACATATGGCGAATACTATACCACAAGTTTTATTTTTATTTTTTTGCTTTTGTTGACCAATATGTCAGGATCCCGGCTCCTACAGCACCCATGCCTTCCACTAAATAAAGAGCTAAATGAAGAAGAAAATGTTTGGGTCTTAGCTTGATTTTCTTCATGTTGAATACGTGCGACTGTCACGTGCGCAACCATGGAAATACCCATATGGCAAATTTTAAGCCCAAGTACAAGATCCTTAATTCAGCCTCTGTATAGTGTCACTATATCTATATAAGTCACATTATAGACAAATAATTCTCAAACAAAAATTACTTTCAGCTTTCATGCGTATATACATACATTATTTTCAATATACATATCATATATGAAATTATTTAAAAATTAGTTTCAAATGTATTTTATAAGAAATTTTCTTAAAATAGATTCCAGATACATTTTGTTTTTATGAATAAGAACACATACATGTCATACAAATCTAAACCACAAATATAAAATTATCCGACTCCGACTCATAATTTTATTGCAGTTTGTAATAAAACACATTGTTACGTTTAGTACAATTTCCTACTTTAAAATGCACGGGTTTGCTTAAATATTTACTTGAAACATAAAAAAATATGTCATGGATAATACAGAACAAACTTTACAGATCTTATCGAATGCCACTGGAACAAATACCGAACTTTTAAATATGTATGTATATATATATATATATATATATATATATATATATATATATATATATATACATATATATATATATATATATATTTAAAATGAAAAGTTAAAATAACCAACCGTCCTCGGATATTTTTTATGTATTTTTTTCTCGGAAAACCTACGCAAAGACGTCGTATATACAAAATTTTTATGCAAAAAGACCTCGTTACGTTACACAAAGGAGTGACGAAATATTGAAAAAACGATTTATCATTTAATAAAAATAAAGAGACCTTAAGCTTAAAAATATTAGTGTATATTAAAAATCATTATAATATCGAAAGACCAAGAATAACCAAAAATCAAGCATTTATCCAGGACTTCTAAAAATAAATAGAAAATTACGTTGCTAAAAATCAAAAAACCTTAATTTCACATCCTGGGATACTTATGCTGCTTACTTATCAATCATATCATTTTAGACGCTTAAAACAAATAAAATAATAAAAAATAAAACTATTGAAATGCTGTACACATGCAAAGTTATCTTCGGACGTAGTGATGCCACCTTACATACAATTTCACCATGGGCAGTCGCACAGGAAATAAAAAATATTATGGTCTCCTTTTTGCTCAAAGTTGTGGAAAAATTGGTACCCGGAACGCTTTGAATGCACCTGAGACAAATCTATTATCAGATATTTTTTTTTAATTTTGCTTATCTAATTTAAAAATCATATTCTAATTCGAATTGTGAATTCGGGAAGTTCTAACATTTCCTTGACTTTCAATTGAAATCTCTTTTACGTAATTCTCAATTGGGTTTTGGAAATTGTTTTTGTTTCTTAGCAAAGTATTTCCATCATATTTTACAAAGACAGAATTTATCACTTCAAAAAGTCGTAATTTGGTTTAAGTAAACCAATCAAACAATTTGGAACTGAAACTTCACATATTTTTTTAAAAGATAACAGCAGTGAAATTCTACTTCATTATTGATATAAATTTCACTTTTATATTATCAAAGAGTAAACTTAACTTCTGTTAAGTAGAGGTTTTATATGTATATCATCATACTTTTAACGCCCCGCTTGGATAATTTCAAATTTAAAAAAAATCGGGGAGCGATATTTGAATTCCTAAGAAGTGTTCCTGGCTAATATTGTTAGATGCCACCAGGTCTGTATGTATGGATTTGTGTCTAAGTATGTGAGCCGCTTATAACTTTTGAAAGGTTGGACCAAATCGAACCAAACTGCTGGCGTCCCAAAAGAATTCTACCAAACTGAGATTTTCTGTGTGCCGATTCCAACTATTAAATTTCAAGAAATCAAAAAATATCCAACACATTTTTAATGCGTTTTTCAATAACTCTTAAACGGCTTTACCGGTCGATTAATTCGTTTTTAAGTACAATATATATATATATATATATATATATATATATCTGATCAATTAGTGTTTTCGATTCCTTCACAGAACTCGAACCCTACATCCATTACCGCTTATCACGTGAAATTCCGTCAACCGTTTTCCATTTTTTGTCCTTAACGCTTTTATTTACTTAATAAACTATTAAAAAATCTACCAATAAATTAGCCCACCATTAAACTTGAAGAAAATAGTGCACAATCTTAATTTAAGATTAAATTGTAAAAAATATGTTTACAGAAAAGTGTCTCCAGGAGTCGGTGATATTGTTGTTCAACTGGATGTGTTTAACGAACAGAATGAGGACAGTAAAACAACAAGGCCGTCAAGTACAACTAGTCTAAATTTAAATTCTCATCATGAAGTTTTTCAGGCCATCATGCAACAGGTAGTGTTCATTTAGTTCATAGTATATATACATACAACTTGTTATCCCAACGTTCACAACCTAAAGGTTACTAATACCCCACACGAAGGAAGATTTCTGATCATATTGCAGCATCTGCTGCGCATCGACACTAAGGACCCATTAAGTAATGTCATCTGGAAAGTAGCAGAAAAGTTGGTGCATCGTGCCGTACAATTGGAAAATTCTGAAGAAGCCGAGCGTGTGATGAACTCATCTACAGCACGTACGTGTTCTTCTCAACGTTGCCGTGCGAAGACTGAGAATTCAACATGTGAGAGTATGAATAACTCTGAATTATTTGCCGAAGATTTCATATCACCTTTGCCAGACGCTGGCTCAACAATACTTTCATCTTCGCCAGTAAGTTGTATTCCATCCCCGCCCCCTCCTCCTCCTCCTAAAGCTGTCTCAGCAAGGCTTTCACCTTCACCAGTAAATTGTATTCCACCACCGCCTCCTCCCCCTCCTCCCCCTGATGCGCCTGAGAGAACCCTTCCACCAACACCTTCTGCTGTCGGCGCAGGATCTCCTCCTCCACCGCCATCAATTCCACCCGGAATACCTCCCCCACCACCGACAATACCATTAGGGGTAATACCATTACCACTCCCGAATCAACAGCCAAATCAGTTGCTATTACCTCAACAAAATACCCCAAAATCTAGCCTGAAACTTAAAACCTTTAATTGGATAAAGATTCCACCACACAAAATTATCAACAAATTAAATATATGGACCATTATGGCCAATAATCGCCAATATAAGTGTGTAGAACTTATAGACTTTAAAGGCATCGAGGGGCTGTTTTGTTTACAGACTACAAACGCAAGTAATAAAAATGCGGATGTGATAGATGGTGTGGCATCCAGAGATAAACCTCACAAGGAGCCTAAATACATACACATACTAGATGCTCAAAGGAGTCTTAAAGTTAATATTTTCTTAAGCCAATTCAAAGGGTAAAGTTGTAAAGGTTTACCAAAGGAAATATACAAAAACAATTTTTATATTATACAACCTACAATTGCAGTTATAGTTCAGAGGATATCGTCCAATTAATTCGCAATGGAGATAATAAAATTATTAATCTGGAAAAGTTGAAGGACTTAATCAAATTTTTCGAAAAGGACGAAGAAATAATGATGCTTAAAGGTTTTGTTGGAGATTTCCAACGTTTGGCAAGTGCTGAAAAGTTTCTAATTTCTATGCTAAGAGTGTCCAAGTAAGTATCCTTACATACACACATACTTGCATTTATATCATGTTCCTTTCATACTTTTAATGGAGGAGTTGACTAGCAGTTTGCAATAGCTTAAGAACAAAAGGCTGAAATTTTCTTTAATCTTTTACAAATTATCCAATTTGAAGACGCAAAACGCCAGCCGTAGTCAGGCTGAATATATTTCTTCATGCTAAGGCCGCAACTTGGTGTATGTGTTTATTATTTTTTATTAATTCTTCAAAGTTGAATATGCTAAATATATTTCAAGTGTCAATAACGTTGACCTCGTGTGCTGTTTGAACAAAAGTTTTGTTTCGTTTTGCATTGTGAAAGAACCAGGGAGAGGGCGATGAAGACAGATTAGAAGATAGAGGATTTAGTCTTACTTCGCAGCCTAGTTTTTTGCTGTAGGTACCGACGAAGAAGGAAGTTGTATTCTGTTATTTTAGTATACGACAGTATTTATCACTGTGGGTTATGTTCCACTATCAGTGTTATTTCTTTCTCATTGAGATAAACCGACAACAATTAACACAACCATCCATTAATGCAGGTCAGAAAAATTCCACACCATATTCGTGGGTAGTCTAACTCGGGATCCAAGGCATCTAGTCTTGTGTTCATTACTTTTTTTTTGTTATATTATTATTGTATCTGATTTTTTAACCTTTTTTCGTTTATTAATCAATAGATTTGTTTAAGTTTTTAGGTTATTCAATATTAGTATATATATTTATTTCGATATTTCGCTAGCCTTCGGTTAGCTTCTTCAGGAAATTATTTTAAAATAATTTCCTGAAGAAGCTAACCGAAGGCTAGCGAAATATCGAAATAAATATATATATTAATATTGAATAACCTAAAAACTTAAACAAACCTATTTTTTTGTTATATTATAAAACTATCTAGTCTAACGTTCCAGTAGAACATACTGGGTTGGTCGTATTTCAGAAGTTGGTGGAGTAATTCTGAGGCTTGCCCAACATGCAGATATATTTATAAATAAAACATTTATCAAAGTTTTATTTATAATTTTTAGTTAACCACATGAATACCAAAGCGGAAGTTCAAATTACCGGAGTTTAAATATATTGCAAAATATTTTACTCGTATCTGTTTTCGTAGAACTGTCCCAAGTATATTATTCTCCATTCTCGCAAGCATGAACAGATCTAGCAAAAACGAAAATATATTCAGCCAAGTGCGTTTAAACATCATTCACACAGAGATATACCAACGTTCAAATTTTAAATCTTATTTCGTTTTCACAAAGCAGCTCTGAGCCAGGTGCAGCCAGAGCACTGATCGTTTACTCTCTTTTGACTCCTTTTGCACCGGAAAAGAGATGAAATATTCCTCCCGCCATCTTTCTACCAGCTGAATTAAAACTTTGCTGCTTCTTATGTAAAAGCATAAGTCGTGTACAATCAGTCACAATAACAAATAAAATACGGGTTAATAACATCGATACATTGATCTTAGCCACTAGTCGGCAGCTCTCTTTAATTTATTACTGAAGCCTAACGTCTGTATACGATTTAAGCAGGTTCACATATAATGTTAGGTCTTCTTGACAGCCGTGCTTAATATAAAATTTTTATGCTCATATATAAAAGATAAGATTATTTATTTTTAGCTTTAAGCTACGCATTGAAAGCATGATATTAAAGGAGAACTTTTCATTGAACGTAACATATTTGGAATCCTGTTTAAATGCCATTACAAAAGCTGGAAACGGTAAGTTTATATGTACACAAATCGAAAATTTATTTTAAAATTTCTTATTTTCACACTGCAGATCTTATGAAAAATAAAACCCTACAAGAAATATTGGGTATCATAATCGTTATTGGAAATTTTCTCAATTCGGGGGGTTACGCGGGTAATGCGGCTGGCATCAAACTATCCTCTTTAACAAAACTAAGCGAAATCAAAGCCAACAAAAAGGGTATGCATTTGTTGCACTTAATAGCAATGGAAGTTCAAAGATATAATCCCGACTTACTGGATCTAAGCGAAGAGATAAACCTCTTAGAGAACGTTTCAAAGTAAATATTGATCTTAAAACGTAGTAAAACAAATAAATATATACACTTATGTAAATTTTAAATTCAAAAGCATTCATTAATTTATGAGTTTACATGTTTTAGACTTAATAGTGAGCAAATCGAAAAGGATATTAAGGATATGGGGTTCGCTTTGGATATAATTAAGAAACAAATTTATTTGCCCACAACCGATATTGATATCAAACAGCAAATGGTTGATTTTATTCACAAGGCAGAAGGAAAAATTGACACTTTATATAAACAAGTAGAAGAATTGAAATCATTAAGGATAACAATGGCTGATTTCTTTTGTGAAGATGAAAACGCTTTTCAAGTCGATGAATGTTTTCAAATATTTTATAAGTTTTGTGAACAATTCAAACAGGCACTACAAGAAAATGAAAGACGTCAACATTTAGAACTACAGGCGAAAATGAGGCTAAAACAAAAGGAAGATCAACCAGCTGGCACTTCATTAAACGGTAAGTAGTCGGCCATATGTATAAAGAAACAAGTTAAAGCTGGCATTATATACTCAAAAAGGTTTAACACATAAAATTTTTTCGAAAAAGCACAATCAACTGAAATTAAGCCACCTGCCCCGTTTCATTTGCGATCAGCTAAAGGACCTCTTAATGATAACAATGGGAGTCTTGACATGAATTCTAAAAAGAGTGACGACGACCTAATGAAATTTTTACAAACATGGAATCGTAAACGTTTTCGTGAAAAAGGCAAATTTAGTTTTTAATCAATGATGTAGTTTAGTTAAAATAAATATTTTTCATTTCTAGAGTGTATTCGTAAAACTCGTATTGATAAACGGCCTGATTTGCTTAAGATTAACTTTGAACGTGAAAGAGATCGAAATTCTCCGCATTCGGTGGAAACTAATAATAGTTTAGATGACCATACAAAGCCAAGCAAGAAACAAAAGTCATGGAAACGGTTGATGCAAAGTTATAAATGTATGTCATGGTTTGTTTAATACTTTGAAAAGTCGTTTTTATTTTCGTATATTCTAATTTCAGCATCCCAAATGCGAGACAAATGTTTGACACCAGACATTGCACCAAGACGTGAAAGCTTAAAAATATTTATACGCTCCAATTCTACAATTGACAGTAGATCGGGCTACTTGAAGAAACAGCCGTCTATGATTAAAATTATTCAAACACCTTTACCAACAACTGACAGCATATTTACTTTCTCAGAAAACGAAATTCGCGCTAACCAAACAATAACTGAAAACTCGAATAAACTAAATCACGAGGAAAAAGAAATTTTAGATGAACAATATTTTAACCCGTCATCTATGGAAACCCCAGTGGAAATGAGAAGTCCTAGGACATCTTTTAAAACAATGTCCAGTATTGTACAAGCTGGTTGTCGGTACAGCTCCATAAATGAAGTTGATCTCAAGACAACTATTAAAAAGCTGCGTACACCGACTTTAGAAAAAACCCAATTTTGTTTTAGTCCGGCGCTGGAATTTTCGCCGAGAAGTAATTTACCTTCTAAGTCCAATAATTGTAATCAAACATCAAATGAGTTTAATAATGCCGAGGTGGGGAAACGCCATGAAGAAACACATGAAAATATTAAAGGCAATCAAAATGATTTACAGCAATCTCTAGATAAATACTCGATGCTAGAAAAAATAAATGAAATCGTTATCAATAGGGAACCAGAACCAGAACCAGAAACGTCTGACACAACTAGAAATGCTACTGAAGTAGTCAACCAAGAAGAATTGAATTTGTCCCCCGGAAATCATAATTTGAAGAAAGACTTGTGCAAAAGGTTTGTAAATCGTTTACAAAATAAATTGAGAGCTATATCGCCATTTAAATCACAATCTGAACAGGAGGCCAACTTTCACAGCTACATAGATATGAAGAACAGTGTAAAAAAGTTTATGGAAACAAGACCAAAGCGATTTCCCCAGTAAGAAACAAAATTTTTACCGTAAAATAAAATTTTCATCAAAATATGTTCCTTTCAAATTGTGTTAGATTATTTTAAAAAATTATTTGTTTAATGTCGACAATATGAAAAGAAATATATAATTTAATGTTACAAAACAATTTTAAAGAATTGCAATGAATTAATTTTTTCTAATAATAATTAATTAATGTAGATTTAAGTTGAAATTTTTTTCTAGGGCCGAAAGTAAGGTTGTTAGCCTACTCATGCAATGTAGTGTATCTGAACTATATGAAGGGCGGATACATGGATACATGGAGAAAGTTAAGTGGTATTAGTAGACATGACCTTTCAAAGGCCATTCGAACAAGCCGGCAATAACTAAGATTTACATGGGAGCCTAATTTAGAAAGCCTCACTATTGTAGTCTCGCAGATATAGGAAAATCGAATATTTTTTATTTATTCAGTTCCTTTCGTAAATTTAAATGTTCTTTCTCAAGAGTTCGTTCGCATCGATCCAGGTCGACTATATATTTAGGTTTAATATGGTTGGCATTTTTCACATACAAATTCGACACTTTGTAATAGATTAAAGAAAAGAAGTTGCGTGATGTCCAGAAAACTTAAATTCTAGTCAATTATCAAAAAAGTCTTATTCAGTATTTGTTTTTTATATATGTATGTTATTTATTTAAAAATATTTTTAAATACTAGTGCATTGAACGTAAATTATTACAGTACTATAACGTGAGACAACAATACCATTTGAAATTAATCCTCTATGAGACGCCTATGAAGCTACACTTTCCGCCGGTGATTCCAAGGAAGCTTGGGTTGCTGCTTCCGAAAGATTTTTCTGTTGTTCCATCGTTTCTTGTTGTAATAGTGTTGATGTATTCAGTGCATCGTTTTCTTCCACTTTCGTAGAATCTGTCGATATGGTAACCACCGTGGCTTTTCTAGCGATATTTCCCCGCACATAGTTATCTTCGTTGAACCATTCCTTATGAGACTCCAAATAACTAGAATTCAAAATTACGCCCACAATAATATGTTTAAATGAATTGAAATGTTTAATGACTTTCGTTAGTTGAATCGTTATTACTTTCCATCAGATAATAATAATAATGAAATCAATTGATTATACTTTTCTTTGATTTATAATTTTTAGCACAAATTAATGATTTTTAACTCACCGCACTTACTTTTATGTAACTAAAAAAGTTACTAAATATCAAATTAGGTTAAAAAATAATTAACATTTTATACATGAAGGATAGATATGTTTTGTTTTGGTGGGGTCAGATATTTTTAAATGCTTCCATATTCTTAGCTCTTACAGTAAATTATCAGTAGACTTCAACCTAATTTCAAAAATAGCTCAAGCCGCAACAAACAATGCATATCTCAAATAATAGAAACAAAATTTTTTATATGTACATGCATGAAATAATTAATTTTGAAACAAAAAACAGAATCGAAATTATATCGTCCTTCCTTTTCAAGTCGATCTTTCCAGAAAATAAGATATTTAAAACCTTTTCAGATATAAGCAGCTAAATGAGGTATATTGAAATAGAAAACATTCCTGTACTCCTATGATGTGACACTTATACGATATCACATCGATGATGCGAGATGTTAATTTGAAAAGCTGTCTGCTATGGCCCCAAACTTGTGAAGTTAATATACATATGAGTAAATTTGCTTATATATTAACGGATTTCTAGCTCAAAGGATATGCAAGATATACAAGATATTACTGAAAAGTGAAAAAGTTGAGATTTTTTATTTTTGTTTAACTAAAAACTTGTGGGTAAGTTGGCCAACTGAGGCTTAACAGTTATAAATGTTAAATACAAAGCCAAACATACATATGTACATATATGTATAACCAGATACTAACGAATCTTTATCCTCTTACGAATCTATTCAGGAGCAACTTTGGATTCTTAGCAAAACCATTGTTGTAAACTACTTGGAGAGCTTTGTGTTATTATTATGTTACGGCCATTTGCCAAAATTATGTTTACTTTAAATAAACACTAATTGCAAAAACTCCATTAAAAAATCATATTCACAAAAACATTTTACGTGATATTTAATTTTTAAACTGATTTAAAACACAGAAATAATTATTCCTTAAGAAATGAAGTTATAAAATTTCAATATTTTTAATGTGAAAAAAAACTGAATACTGTTGGCGTTTTCGAATTCAAATTCGACAATTTGCAATAGATTAAACAAATTTTAGCTTTATGTCTTTAATCTATTACAAACTCTAGAATTTTTAGGCGAAAAACGGCAACCGTAGTCAGGTTGTAAGTTTCTACAAATTTTTCTAGTCTTTTCACATCTTCCAATCATAATAACCTCCAACACTTTTGAAGGTTGAAAATTACTTTTTTAATTTTGTTTACAAATAATTTTTATAATATTGCTGTATAAATTTTTTCAAAACAAATAAAAAGAAGCCACACAAATAAGATATGAAATATTGGGAAATAAATCATCAGCGTGATTAAAAATTCGACAGTTTGTAATATAATCTATTAAAATTTCCGAATATGAATACGAAAAACGCCAACCATAATCAGGCCGCATATTTTTTATATAAAACATAAACACAACAGTACTGCTACCTCCTGGTAGTATTATTTAACTTTTTCCTTTAAAAGATCATTTACAAAAACTAGTAGAATAAGCTTTAAACAAACAGTCGATAATGAATAGCTATCGAAATTTAATCGGGTTGCCTGCCAGTAACTGAAAATTGTTGTTATAATAAATAAATATCGTTGTTAGTTGCTATCAATAGTCGACCGATAATTTTGAATAAAAATCAATAATAAATTTACTAAAATAAAAATATGATTGTTAAAAAAAAAAAATTTTTTAAATAAGAATAATGAAATGTAAAGCAGTTAATATCATTTATTTGAGACATTGAATTAATTTATCAAATATGTGCGAATTAATTAATATATTAACTGATTCTATATCTCAAATATATTATATTAAATTGTTTAAATGTAGTGAGAAACTGAAAATACATGCAAAATACATACTTGGTAAAAGTATCCAAATGTTGTAAAAGAATTTTTAGCTTTTCATCGGTCATTGAAGATGCATTCAAAAATTCAGGCAATTTAACTAGAAAGATAATATCAAAGTAATGATTTATTATTAACATATACCATCTACAAATTTATATATCTATATGTATATATATATATATATATATATATATATATATATATGCATTTGTATATATACGCTACCTAGTAATCGGGCCAAATGCGGAGCTCCAAAGATCATAGCCGGTGCCGGTACAGCATTTGTAGGCAACAAACGCCATGATAAAACATTTTGCAAGAAATCACGAATTTGTGGTGAAATAGGAGGCAGAGATTTTAGATAATTTAAATGCGATATCGGTATATTAGAGTGCAATGGTGTAGATGCACCCGAGCTAGTGCTAGCAATACTAGATAAACAATTTTCCAACGTAAGATCGCAATCATCACTACGATGTGAACGTAATTTTCTTCGTTGTGGCTGATCTTCTTGCGTAGGAGTTGTTATATTTGCTCCTGCTGTTGCTGTCATTGTTGAAGTATTAATACATGCACTTTCACATAAATTAGTGGTATTAGGGACAGATGTGCTATTAGTATTTTCTATTACATTTTCAGGTGTTGTTGTTGAGGAAACATTTATATCTGTCACGTCAGTTTTAGTGTTAAGCCAATCCATACTAAAAGCTGGTGATGCTACATATGTGAATGTTTTTAAGTTTTCCTCAGAAAGGTATGACAAAGCATAGTCTTCTTCTTCATTGTATAGTAGATAATCGGTTATTGTGAAGTCAAAATAAATTCTTATACCATCGGCAACTTCTTTAAGAAGATTGATCCTAGAATATATTTAAATACATATGCACATTCAAAGCTAGATACATAAATGTTTATAAAAATATTAACATAAATATAATATATGTAATGGTCACACTTACGTATTTATAATTTTATCAACATCTTTTTCTTTTTTATCAACAGAACGTTGTTGCGTTGTGCGCCGTCTTGTTGATGTGCCTTCAGTTTGATTATTCGAAAAGACCATTTTTAAGGCAATTTGCTTCACGAAATTCTCCAATATAGCAACAATCGGAAAGCGTGATGGTAAAGCATGTTGTTTACCATATTTAACAATCATATCATGATCATATTCTAAATATTGACGTAAGCGTTCGCTTATACGTAACATCACACGATCTTCATCATGAAAACTTTCCACTGAACTGCAACATGAATCAGTTTCGCAATCTAAATGTAAAAATTTCATCAATATTTTAAAAAACAAAATATTTCTTTTTTAAAATATACTTTTAGGCATTAGATTGTAAATATGAGGTAAATAGCGTTAAAAATAAGAGATTGACATTAACAAATCCATTAGGCCGTTACCACGTTTTATACTAAACTGCAATAATGTTGCTACTGCATACCTACATAAATGCAATATCTGCTAAAATCGCATTTAGTTGTACAAACATGTACATGTGTTGCTTGTTAGGCTGACACAGATACAATTTGGAGTTGAGAGCCATTTTATACTATTTTGTTTTTTTATGTATTGGTGCGCACATTGACCTAGATTTACGAAACACATTTAAAGGCGCATATCCATATATATGTACATACACATGTACATAAACGTTTATGCAAAAAGTTCATTGCACTAAATATGTATTATTTATTTTGAGTTAAAAAAATATGTGCATGTACTTGGACAAATTTAAAAACATCTCCAACCCCTACATTTTTTGGTATTATTGAATAGTCGATTTATACGCGAGAACATAAGAGAAAGAAATACGGATTTTTACTTATTAATGTTTATAACAAATCAATTACTTACAGTCTTTTATGGAGCAGTTCTCATTTTTTTCAAACGTGCTTCCCGAGCTGCTGAAATTATCATCGGACAAAACTCGAGGTCGTAGTTTTGTTGGAGATGGACTAGCATCGGCTGAATCCTCCGAATTTATTATTGCCGATTTACGAGACCTTTTCTTGCTTTTAGAATGTTCCTTGCGATATAAATAGGCTCCTCTGAAATATTTCAACAAATTGTGATATAATTTTTTTGTAAATATTCAATTTGTTAAGTTTGCTGTCTGTTCGACGATATAGTAACTTACAATAATAATTGAGCTTTTTCGGCTAAATCTCTCTGTAACTGTCTATTTTCTTCAGTATCTTTTAGAACAAAATCAGCGCTTACTTTTCGATCCCAGGAACTGCTCCAACCTTGAAAATGTATTTTGTATTGTATGATTTTACGCCCTCTTTTATCTTTATTTTCGTATGTTCCCAATATCTAAAAGAATATTTTATTTTCAGTTAAAACTTTAATTAATTTAATATTATTATGTGCTATTAAAAATACTTTTCATTTGCATATATATTTGCATAAATTCACGCATTACGTAAAATAACATTTAATGAGATTCCATTAAAATGTATGAAGTTAATAAATTTTTTACGTTGTTTGGCAAACAATTAAAGCGCTGAAGGTCCTTTAAACTAATGATATCTGCAATCTGCATTTCATTTGATATCTTACTTCTTTTTCTTCATAGGAATCAGAGTATTTCATAAATTTTTTTACACGTATATTCAATCAGGCATGTCAGAAATTGTTGGGAGTAGATTTGAATCCGTAGTATCATTTCGATAGGTTTTATTTTATCTTCTTCAGAAATCAACCGATTTTCTCAATCGCGAAAAATTTTATGTTGTTATTTTTATGGTTAATTGTTAATTTCGATCTTGATCTTCGATCGCCTACTGACGATATGTTGTGATAGCCAATATAACCTAGTCTTTCGTTTATTAATTCGACTCACTATTCAAATTTATGTGCCTACACCGCATACAGTAATCTATTTTTAAACGATCTATTTCAATGGGCACTTGCCGCTTTTGAAATTTGTTATCTATAGCTTTGAAAATAATTTCTTAGGCTTATGTTACATACAATGGAAAGATTTTAAAGATTCTTGCACCAACTAGAAATACATAAAATTTTTAAATATTGCAATTAAGTTTCAGTAAATATCCAGACAGCACCCTTGTACCAAAATTAGATATTGTTAGTTTGAAGTTTAACAGCAATTAGCTAAACTGAGCAGTTTAAACCTAATGCAGCCACAGAAAATGATAATTTGGCATTACTCGTAGGGCAACAATGTGAGAAATGTTTCATGTATGGGATATCTGATTTTTGGTAATACAGAAAACGAAATTAAACTTAAATTTCACATGGAGCGAATTCATAATTTAAGTGTATAACTAAAATGCAAAAGGGAATAACTAACATCTTTCAAAATCTACAGCTGCATTAATTATTAGAGAAGGCATTAATTGGTAAAATTTTACACTTCAGCGATAAAAAATGATGTTCATTTGATAAAGTTATATTTAATAAAGTTATATTTAAATTATTTTGGACGACTTAGCAATGGAAGTTTTTCGGAATATAATTTCCATATCAAAAAACTGTGGCTCAAACAAGTTCTTGATATTGACCAATTTAATTTCTTTGTATGACCAATATTTCTTTGCCTAGCAAAAAGTGCATACTATTTCATGCAAATTTAATTTCAGTACTACAGTACAGTTTCTAAAAAAGTTACAATATGCAGACTACAGTGCATTTCAAAAATAATTTTGAATTCCACTTATGTGTATATGAAAAAAATATTTTATACTAAACAACTTTAATAAAAATATATAATTGGGCTTATGAATAAATAATAAACTCAAATTATTCATTCGTATCCTACCTTTACCCCGAAAATACGCATTTTATAACTACTTTAGCTATATTTTTAAAATTTGTTGCACTCTGCATTTTCGTTTTTTCAGAAAAAAAAATTTCAAAAAAGCAAGTCTCAAGAAAAATGTTTAAAAGATATTTGTTTACTTTGTCGTTGTGTTTAAAGTGGAATTATAGAAAACGTCGTTAGGCAACGATATGTATGATATTTATTTATTATGTACATATAAATTGGTGTGTTAATCAAAGCTGTTACTTTAATTTGTTTAAGAAATAAAATCAATCGAAAGTAGGTAATATGAAATGTAGGTAATGATATGTCCGACTTACTGTTCTTTGCTACATATCAATATTCTCGGATGAGAAGCTAAATAAAAAAAATCAGGAGGAGAAAGAACAAATATTAAATGATGTTTTCTGCATTCCCAGCTACTCTCTGGAGGCTTAGAGCTTTCTCCCCGAGTTTGCAGAATAGTGGATTAGAACTCAAATGCAGGCTTCCCTGTCTAGTGACTTCAGCTTTTTTGTACTTCTTTTAATGAAGCACATATGTTTGTACTTACTTACATATCTTAAAACATATACATAAGAATATTGATTCAGTTTACATTTTATTTTAGAACAAAATTTTCTATAAGTAAAAATGATTTAAATTTTTAAAAGGGCAAGTTTGGTAAATTGCATTTAAACCCCCATTGCCAAGAAGCATATTTGCATTTATGTACATGCATATGAACTTTTGCAAATGACTAGTAAATTGTTAGTTGAGTATTTTTAAACCACCAATTATAATGATTAGTGCATATATATATATATATATATATATATATATATATATATATATATATATAATTGAGCTCTAATGTTAGTATATCGTGTTTACTTATAAAGAAATTAATGTAGAACGTATGATCATGTTTAAAAATTCTTTCAGTTATTTTATAACTTAAATGTCATATTAAATATTACCTTGGAATCATAAAGAACTTTTGCTTTCGATGGATCTGGTTCATAGCACAAAACTTTTTCGCCTTTCTCAAAATAACGCGATTTGGGACCACGTGTTGAAACCATTATAATAAATTATTTAAACTCACATAATAAACTACAGAAAACAAATATTCCGCTAAAATTTACTTAACTTCACGAAATTGCAAGAAAATTTTGCCGCAAAATGTTTTAATTATTACAGTCTGATTGACCAATGACAGCTGTTATTGTTAGGGTTGCCAGGTTCGACGTATTAGATAGCACCGAATAAAAATAGCATATTACAAAAATGTCCATACCCATGACGACATTATTCACACGGTGGCAGTGGTATATAGCTAAATGTACGCAACAGCAATATAGACATATACAGGATAACAATATACAAGTCCATATGCTGTTTGTGCTGTATAATACCGTGCTACTGCTGAAAATATGTGAAATTCTATATATTTTATTAGTACTCACAGATGCATGTGTGAGCACATAGCGACCCTGCATGTGGTTCAACATAGCCATTGCTTACTGTAGTGTATAAAGGCACAAAAAGTGCATACTATTTCATGCAAATTTAATTTCAGTACTACAGTACAGTTTCTAAAAAAGTTACAATATGCAGACTACAGTGCATTTCAAAAATAATTTTGAATTCCACTTATGTGTATATGAAAAAAATATTTTATACTAAACAACTTTAATAAAAATATATAATTGGGCTTATGAATAAATAATAAACTCAAATTATTCATTCGTATCCTACCTTTACCCCGAAAATACGCATTTTATAACTACTTTAGCTATATTTTTAAAATTTGTTGCACTCTGCATTTTCGTTTTTTCAGAAAAAAAAATTTCAAAAAAGCAAGTCTCAAGAAAAATGTTTAAAAGATATTTGTTTACTTTGTCGTTGTGTTTAAAGTGGAATTATAGAAAACGTCGTTAGGCAACGATATGTATGATATTTATTTATTATGTACATATAAATTGGTGTGTTAATCAAAGCTGTTACTTTAATTTGTTTAAGAAATAAAATCAATCGAAAGTAGGTAATATGAAATGTAGGTAATGATATGTCCGACTTACTGTTCTTTGCTACATATCAATATTCTCGGATGAGAAGCTAAATAAAAAAAATCAGGAGGAGAAAGAACAAATATTAAATGATGTTTTCTGCATTCCCAGCTACTCTCTGGAGGCTTAGAGCTTTCTCCCCGAGTTTGCAGAATAGTGGATTAGAACTCAAATGCAGGCTTCCCTGTCTAGTGACTTCAGCTTTTTTGTACTTCTTTTAATGAAGCACATATGTTTGTACTTACTTACATATCTTAAAACATATACATAAGAATATTGATTCAGTTTACATTTTATTTTAGAACAAAATTTTCTATAAGTAAAAATGATTTAAATTTTTAAAAGGGCAAGTTTGGTAAATTGCATTTAAACCCCCATTGCCAAGAAGCATATTTGCATTTATGTACATGCATATGAACTTTTGCAAATGACTAGTAAATTGTTAGTTGAGTATTTTTAAACCACCAATTATAATGATTAGTGCATATATATATATATATATATATATATATATATATATATATATAATTGAGCTCTAATGTTAGTATATCGTGTTTACTTATAAAGAAATTAATGTAGAACGTATGATCATGTTTAAAAATTCTTTCAGTTATTTTATAACTTAAATGTCATATTAAATATTACCTTGGAATCATAAAGAACTTTTGCTTTCGATGGATCTGGTTCATAGCACAAAACTTTTTCGCCTTTCTCAAAATAACGCGATTTGGGACCACGTGTTGAAACCATTATAATAAATTATTTAAACTCACATAATAAACTACAGAAAACAAATATTCCGCTAAAATTTACTTAACTTCACGAAATTGCAAGAAAATTTTGCCGCAAAATGTTTTAATTATTACAGTCTGATTGACCAATGACAGCTGTTATTGTTAGGGTTGCCAGGTTCGACGTATTAGATAGCACCGAATAAAAATAGCATATTACAAAAATGTCCATACCCATGACGACATTATTCACACGGTGGCAGTGGTATATAGCTAAATGTACGCAACAGCAATATAGACATATACAGGATAACAATATACAAGTCCATATGCTGTTTGTGCTGTATAATACCGTGCTACTGCTGAAAATATGTGAAATTCTATATATTTTATTAGTACTCACAGATGCATGTGTGAGCACATAGCGACCCTGCATGTGGTTCAACATAGCCATTGCTTACTGTAGTGTATAAAGGTTTAGTGTCGTTGTTGTTTGTAGCAACGCTGTGTAGGCCTTAATCATGCTCTTGATATTTTTTAAAAACAATATTGTGTTATCATGTTTAATTATTAATAACAAAAAGTTCTCATAAAAAATATCAAACTATAATATGAAATACTATGATTATTTCAATGTGGTAAAATTAGCGATATTATATATATTTTGAATATCTAGTCAACAACATGATTTTTTTAAAGCCTACGGAAGTGCAGGTAGTTTGCTCTCGAACATTCTAGTAATTTCTTTTACAAGCGTTCGTAGTATAAATGGAGTGTTTGACAGCGTGCCGGCATCAGTCTCAAGACAAATTTTGTGCGAAATCTACTCGGAAATACAAGCGATTGAAAAAAAAGCATTTGAGTTTTCTAGTTTCTAGAAAAAGTGTATAGTTACTGCAAATATAAGATTAATTATTTTTGTGAAATAAATATACTGCATACATTAAAAAAAATAATTCAAGGTAAGTTCGCATTTTTATTAACGAAAAATCTATTTAACAATTTTTAACCATGTGTTAAAATGATTAAGTTATATATACATATATATTCATTTAATAGATACATATAAAACTATATTTAAAAATGAATAGCTATCTATGTAAATTAGCGTATATCAGTGCCCGAATTATTACCCCAATCTATTATATTTCAATACAATTTATTTCAAAATGTTTATGGATATCGATTGCTGGGATTTTCAAATTGATCTGCACACATACACATACATACCTACATTTTAAATTTTTATGAAATGCACGCACTTTCATAAGTACTATAAATATCGAATTCTTGGGACAATTCCTCGTTTATTCATAAAATTTTCATATGTACATACATTCATCGTACTATGTATGTAATTTTAGTATGTTCTTACCTCACATGGTTATTAAAAAAATCCTTTAGTCTTAAGTGTAAACCTTTTTAACATTGTGCGTATGTGAATGTTCGAGCCTGAAGAATTACGCAATTGTGTCTAATTATGTGTCTAGTATACCATTATAGTTGTTTAATTGTATTTATTTCTTTTATATATTTTTAGATGCCAGAAGAAGTTGAAACGTTTGCTTTCCAAGCTGAAATTGCTCAGCTTATGTCACTGATCATTAACACCTTCTATTCCAACAAAGAAATTTTCTTGCGTGAATTGATTTCTAATGCTTCTGACGCTTTGGATAAGATTCGTTATGAATCATTGACAGATCCTTCCAAATTGGACTCTGGTAAAGAGCTCTACATCAAATTGATCCCCAACAAAGAGGCCGGCACATTGACAATTATTGATACCGGTATTGGTATGACTAAATCCGATTTGGTCAATAATTTAGGTACTATTGCCAAGTCTGGAACAAAGGCTTTCATGGAGGCGTTGCAGGCCGGCGCAGATATTTCTATGATTGGTCAATTTGGTGTTGGTTTTTACTCGGCTTACTTGGTTGCTGATAAGGTTACCGTTACTTCAAAACACAACGATGACGAACAGTACATTTGGGAATCATCAGCTGGCGGTTCATTCACTGTTAAGCCGGACAACTCTGAGCCATTGGGTCGCGGCACTAAAATTGTTCTGTACATAAAGGAAGATCAGACTGACTACCTGGAAGAATCTAAAATTAAGGAAATTGTTAACAAGCATTCACAATTTATTGGTTACCCAATCAAATTGTTAGTACAAAAAGAACGTGACCAAGAGGTCAGTGATGATGAAGCCGAGGATGATAAGAAAGAGGAGAAAAAGGATATGGATACCGATGAGCCTAAGATCGAAGATGTTGGTGAAGATGAAGATGCCGATAAGAAAGACAAGGATGGCAAAAAGAAAAAGACCATCAAGGTGTCTTATACTGAGGATGAGGAACTGAATAAAACTAAGCCAATATGGACTCGTAATCCCGATGATATTTCTCAAGCTGAATATGGAGAGTTCTACAAATCTCTTACAAACGATTGGGAGGATCATTTGGCTGTCAAACATTTTTCCGTCGAGGGTCAACTAGAATTCCGCGCTCTCCTCTTCATTCCCCGCCGCACACCTTTCGATCTCTTTGAAAACCAAAAGAAGCGCAATAACATTAAGTTGTATGTACGCCGTGTATTTATCATGGACAATTGTGAGGATCTCATTCCTGAATACTTGAATTTCATTAAGGGTGTAGTCGACTCTGAAGATTTGCCATTGAACATCTCTCGTGAAATGTTGCAACAAAACAAAGTCTTGAAGGTCATCCGCAAGAACTTGGTAAAGAAAACTATGGAATTGATTGAAGAACTTACAGAAGACAAAGAGATGTACAAGAAATTCTACGATCAATTCAGCAAGAACTTGAAACTAGGTGTTCACGAAGATACCAACAACCGTGCCAAATTGGCTGATTTCTTGCGTTTCCACACATCCGCTTCGGGTGACGATGCCTGCTCCTTGGCAGACTACGTATCACGTATGAAGGAAAACCAGAAGCACATATACTTCATCACTGGCGAGTCCAAGGATCAAGTTGCTAACTCGGCTTTCGTTGAAAGAGTCAAGGCTCGCGGTTTTGAGGTAGTGTACATGACTGAACCCATTGATGAATATGTCATTCAACATCTGAAGGAGTACAAAGGCAAGCAATTAGTTTCCGTGACCAAAGAAGGTTTGGAATTGCCTGAAAATGAGGACGAAAAGAAGAAATTCGAAGAGGATAAAGCCAAATTCGAAAATCTCTGCAAATTGATGAAATCTATTTTAGACAGCAAAGTTGACAAGGTTGTTGTGTCTAATCGTTTGGTTGAATCGCCATGCTGTATTGTTACCTCACAATTCGGATGGTCAGCTAATATGGAACGTATCATGAAAGCACAGGCTTTGCGTGACACTTCTACCATGGGTTACATGGCCGGCAAAAAACACTTGGAAATCAATCCTGACCATCCAATCATCGAGACTTTACGTCAAAAGGCTAATGTTGATAAAAACGATAAGGCTGTCAAAGATTTGGTAATTTTGTTGTTTGAGACATCTCTATTGTCATCAGGATTCTCTTTGCAAAGCCCTCAAACTCATGCGTGCCGCATTTACCGCATGATAAAACTTGGTCTCGGTATTGATGAAGATGAGCCTATGACCACCGAAGATGCTCAAAGTGCTGGCGATGCTCCACCACTAGTAGATGACACTGAAGATGCTTCCCACATGGAAGAAGTCGATTAAAGACTTATCGCATAATACAACTACATTTAGTGTCATAAAGTAGTTTTTAAGTTAGCACCACTATATTTTAAGTTGCCCTCACAAGAAGAGTGTGGGAGATTTGTCACATTCTACATGTTTGTCGCGTTCTAAGCGGTAAATAAATGACTCATTAAATTTAGTTTTGTAACTTATTTTCTTTAGAAGCAGTTGGTCATAAGGTTATTTTAAAAATAAAATGCAAGCCTCCAGTCATCTGTTAATTATATGAATTTTTTTTGTACGTTTCTTGAACTCTAAATTAATGAAATTTCAAAGTACATATTCTTTGGTAATAAGCATGCTAAATATCCATGTATTTAATATCGTTTTCTGTAATACATATAGATGTGTAAAGAATCGAACGTGTAAATTGTTACCAATAAAGCAAGGAAAATTATATGTATAAATGGAGTAATTCAATTTATTTCTTTTTGTTCAAGATATGTAATGGAAACATGGTTTTGAGAATTTTTAAAGAACCTGATTAATATTAGCAGCCTCAAACTCCACTGACTTGGAAACCACATTGGAGTGGATTGTTTTAAAAAATGCATATAATTCAAGATTAGCGACTTCGACTTGAAAACATCGGAGCAGGGAGTTACTCGAAAACGATGCGGAAGAAAAGCTCGCATTTATATGCTTTTGACATTAAAATGCCAAAATAATTTCGCATCATAATAGAGTGACCCTTTAGGTCTTAGTGATTTGTTGTATTTTATTTCAATAGCACTTTTTAATAAAGAATGGATGATTTAAGAATTACTTAACAATTATCTATGGATTTCCTACTTCTAGGTTTTTTGATGCCAATTCAACAAACAGGAATTACAACACATCACACTGGAATAAAACTGTTGAAACTGAATTTGAGAATTATTAATATAACGACTCAACACATTTGTCGTTTTGGTGTTAATCTTCACCAGATATCTGACTATTTGTCTAGATCGATTTTGCAAGTTAAGAATTTTTTTATACTGCATCGCGTGAAATACGGGCGCAATCACCTCGTAGATGGTTTGTATATTCCAGTTGAAACGAATAAAATACAAAAATGTACATATATATTTTTCTACGAAAAAGAAACGACTTATTAATAACTACACTTTGTAATGATAATAATAGTTAATTATCGTTCATGTTCTGAAAAACACCAAAAAGATGTTTTGACAAACGAGAGCGCTAAAAACCTGAAGTCTTAAAACCGCTAGGGTATACTGAAGTGTTCCATTTGATTTGAATGGCTCTATAAAGAAAAAATTAAGTGATGAATCATGTAAATTTGCTATTTTCTATTTATTTGCAAAAGGGTTTTAAAAATTTTTGAAGAATTTAATAAGAATTGTGCGATTTAAAAATTTACTTTGATATTGTGTCTCCATTTTTTAGATACGAGTTTCTTTTACATAAAGAAAATTTAGCAATAAGGAACGCCTTCTAATTTAAAGTTTATATTTGCTTTGAATATTAGGAAAGCGACAACAAATCGGTCGGTGATCACAACATACTGTAATTTTCAGAACAGAAATATTTAAGAATCTATTTCTTTTCGTATATATTCCTCAATTGCTGCAGGTGTTGAAATTCCTTTACTAACTAAAACAACTTTGTGACGTGATTTACATCCTTTGTCTAGCGATATATCACTTTTTCTGAGATTCAGCACCTTCGAAAGATACTTTACTAACTCAGCATTTGCTTCTCCTTCAGAAGGTGGAGCGGCAATTTGTACTCCCACGCCTTCACCAGAAATATTGGTTATACTATTATGTTTTGCACCAGGTTTTGCTAAAATTCGTATAGATATATTTCCGCTTTTATCCAATTTTATAGGCTCCTCATCAACACTGCCCGCTGATGTATTTTGGGCCGCTATTCCGTCGGACTTTTTACTTTTTCTTTTCGTCATTATTTGGGCTGTGGTTTGGAAAAGTCTCTGATGGAAACAAATCCTTTGCATTTAATACATGTACCTCAAGTTTTTATTAGTAATATGTATGATAAATATTTTGTTTACGTTTGTATCAAGTACAAAATGTAATAGAGCTTATACAAAAAAGGGTTGACATTTTATTGTGATTGCCTTCGCCAACTTCACATGCTATCAACACATTTTTAACAATATCTAAGACAATAGGGGATTTTATTTTTGTACTTGAGTTTAAAGTGAGGCGAATTGACTAGTCAATTCGCCATGGTTTGAAGTGGCAAGCAACACACTAAGATATATGGCACGGTATTTTATGTTGTCAGTACGCATCATTATATATAAAAAATACGTCTTGATGTTTCTTAATGAATTGTTGTATAACAAACAGGATCTATCACAAGAAAATAACCCCAGAGGAAGCTTCGAACATGCCTATTATATAGTTGCACGTTGCTGTTGACTAAAGCCCGTGCTTAAACAATGTCATAGTGGGTCATATAAGAGGTGACAACGCAACAACAAACCAATACAATACACCATTAGTTGTGTCCATTCAATCTAATAGCTTTTTTAAACAGTTGGCAGCTTCTTCATCTATTGTGAATAATTGTTTTTATTACTTTCATCAGCTTCATATACTACTAAAGAAAAAAGGCAACATACAAGCTAATTTCAGTTTTGTAAATAAACTTATAAAAGTTATTAAATAGAATGTACAATGGCGAATGTATTGCAATTAAAGATATTAAGCCCGGACTTAAAAATATTAATGTTATATTTATTGTACTGGAAATAGGGACTGCTACAGTGACCAAAGAAAATCGAGAAGTGCGAAATTTCAAAGTTGGCGACCATACTGCTTGTATCAATGTTAGCATATGGGATGACCCCGGTAAACTGATAGCTCCTGGTGATATAATTAAATTAACTAAAGGCTATGCATCAATATGGCGCCACTGTTTAACCTTGTATTCGGGTAAAAATGGTGAAGTATATAAAATTGGAGAGTTTTGTATGACTTTTAATGAAACTGTAAATATGAGTGAACCCAAACGGCCAGAACAACAGCAAGTGGGTGTTGTAACTGGACCAATAACACAAACTGGTGTAAGTGGTACCATGGTGTTGAATCCAGCACAAATGGTCACGGGTGTAGTTGGTGCTGGAAGCGTGACGCCAAATGTAGTAGTCAGCAATCAAACGCAACAATTATCGACCAATGCTGTTGGTAACTGCAGTAATACGACAGGAGTGCAGAGAATCTCTCCACAGGCCATTGGCGTGTCGGTAGTGGCAGGAGGAGGCACTGTTGGTGGCAACGTGCAAGTATTACCAAAAACTATGACTGGAGTACAAGTTGGAATAATAGGAAATGGGACTACAAATAAGTGTAACGCAATAACTGCAACTACACCCACAACTACAAATGCTGCCACTACACAGACGCAGCCAAAAACAAATAGAGGTGGTCGAACAAATTTAACGCGAGCTACTAACATTAAAACGGAAAGAAGATGAAGTTTCATTCAGTTTTTAAAAACATTTCTTATAAGTTTAAGTAAATATTTCTTAAGAGTATAGCTTCAATAATAAAAAAAAAGAGTCAAATTTACTGTAAATCATTTATAAAATGTTATTCGCTACAAATATTTACGCAGCAATCTGAAATATGATGTGGCAAACGTTCGCCTAAAAGCCCCTTGATAAAACGAGGTTGTACTAAGGTAACTAATGCTCCCAGCAGACATTCCGAAGGATACATTTTCAATTCCTTAGACTTGTAATACACACCGTCATTGATATACAAAACATCAATACCGCTTTTAACAGCGTTGCGTAAAGTTTTGTTCTTCAAAAATACTGACATATCCTCACTGATAACATCCGTTAATAAATTCACAACGGTTCCATCTAAAAAGTAAAGAAATTATTAAATAACTAAAAGGGTCGTAGTAATGTTAAATTGCAACATAACCTTACATTTATAAATATACATGCATTAAAATTAGGACTAGCCATTTTTCCTATAAATTTATATATAAACTAGCCAAATGTAACCCAATCCTATTTTTACTCGAAATTTATATAACACGTTTCCAAATAAATATTTCACTCTGTTTCTACGAGACTTAATTTCATCTAACACGATATAAAATTGCGCTTGAGACACCCGACACCAAAGAAAATAAAGTTGGTAACGAAAAAGTTGCTACCCTCACTGCACCCATAGTTAAAAAAGACTCCAAATAACAGTTGAACTGGGCGATCATTATCGCATGATCCTAATGAGGAGAGAGCCGCGAAATTTTAATGTGAACTGAAATTATGAGTAGTTATCTTGGATTACATAACAGTCTTAAAAACCCTGAAGCCAACGATTAATAACGGGATTTGCGAGCAAAATCATTGAAGCATTAGCAGCACCTAATGATTTCAAAAATATTTCTAGCAATGAAAGTGAAGACTTTCGTAAACGAATGCTATTATCAAAAAGTCATAGTGATTAAAAAATACATTATTTGCTTATGTAGCAAAAATATTTTAAACGAACTGTTTCTTTCTTATGTGAAATTTGAACTATTTATCTTATTTTTCCTGACATTGTATACGTGGAACCGATTCTCTCATATAATATGGATACCCTATCTTTTTTGCGCCAAGTTTTCGAGGAACGTACCTATCGCGCAAAAACAGAATTAGGTGTACTCTATAATTAGAAAATAAGTAAGAATTTATGGGAACTTGAACATGAATTAACCAAATTTTAATACAGACTTGGTAAATAATCCACAATTATGTAAAATTAATAAAAAATTTTGTACTACAGAAAACTTACCTCTTATCAAATATATTATACATTCTTTATTCCAAGGTATCGCAGTTATTTCAACAGCTTTAGAATAATAAGGAAAATCTTGGTCATTGATCATATTGATGTTGAAAGCTTCATTTGGACATAAAGTATGAGTGGAAGCCGTTTTTATCTATTATATAAAGTGACACATAAAGTTTCCAAATTTAATAATCGATAGGTATGTAAATCCATGCATATACATGACATACATATCTTTGCATATCGCTTTTCTCAGAAGCATACATACATACATTTATGTATATGCAGGTACATAAAAATGGATGCAATCCTTTGAATATTAACAAACCGTGTATTCATTGTGTTCAACACCATCTAATACTTCTTGTGTCGCAAACATTTTTCCTGACCAACCTTTTGGTAAAAGTCTTCCATCCAAGCCATTTTTATGGCATATTAATAATGGAGCTTTCTATATCGCAAATCATTTCAAGTGTATAATTTGAATTAAGAAAATTATTTTAAAAAATTTACACTAATTAAACAATTTAGCAAACCTTAAATTCCTCCAAGCCCAAATATGGCTTGGAGTCATTGAATAAAGTTGGCTGCGATAAACAATTTAAAAACATGTTAGATTATGTACTTTCAGTGCATAAAGCGAAAATACTAATAACACGATAGTTTAAAATGACAAAGGTTAACAATTAATTGGAACACATTACAGCTTGCTATTTTACATAATCGCAGGAAAACAAAACGATAGAATCGGCAATTACTTTATTTGAGGATGGAAAAACCGAAAAACATTGACCACAGAAAACTATGCCGGGAAAAAGTGGGAGAAAACTATTGGTCATTTCACTCATAATAGAGTTGTATACAAAAAGCTTAGCACAATTATGGTAAAATTATATAAAAGGTGGCATTGTTGTTGATGACAGTTTTCAAGCAATGTTTGAGCAAAAAACTGTCAGCTGGCATAGCGAAGTCACCGTGTGCACAATTTCATAATGATGTATTTGTTGTAATATTTGACATGGACCATGACCATACACAAATAAAAAAATTTTAGCTGTAAATTTTACTAACGCAAAATTCTTTATGAAATTAAACAAATTTGCAAAATATCACAACTTATTAAAATTTTTATAAAAAAGAAGCAAATGCAGTAAAATTCTTGGTTTTGCGTATATAAAGTTTCACTGCAAAGTGATTTATACAACAAGGGCCTTAATGTTTAATATAATTAGATAGTATTTGAGGTAATAGAGAAGTCACGCGCGGTTTCGGTCTTGACTCAGTTCCAGTGTATTAAATTTTATACAGTCCCTACTAAGGAAGATAACTCATATAGACTTTTGCGAAATAAAATATAAGTACTTTTTAATATATTTTCAAATTATTTATTTAGTAAAAAATTAATATACATATGTATATAGTATATCCTTTTTTATATTTATGAATTCGCATCATATATGCATAACTATATACAAAAGAAAGGTATAAATTTTATTACGATTTAGTATAAATTTGTATCTACTAGCACTTAATGAACGAAAAATGTAAACTGTAAAAAAAGGAGATAGAATAAATGTTTTTCTATAACATTTAAGAAACAATATATTACTGTTTCCTCAAAGTAAGGAATGCTTTTAAAATATAGCAAACACACTACAAACTAAAACATATTCCAATAATATAAAAAAAAAGCAGGCAATTTTATATTTAATGATCGTGAAGGTCGGTTAATGACATTTTAATAACACTAAAACGTTTTAGTATTTCTTTTGCATATTAAATTTTTAGCTATAGATGATTGACTGCGTTTGGCTAAACTGTTCCGAGTCAGTATTTGAAGAATGGAAGTTAAATTTGTGTTTGTGAGCTTTGTTTGTGAGTGGTAATAGTGTTTTTATTCCAAATGTACTTTTTTAAGTAAATTTAATCATAGAATGCGTAGTTATTTTATATTACAATACTAATTTACGCAGCACGAATGGACTGTATAATTTGGAAAATTGCTGAGCCACAGACAACGAAAATAAAAAGTGCCAGGAGCCATGGTCCAACGGGGTACTGTCCTTCTTTAGCTTTCTGTTAAAATAGAAATATATGTAAAACGTTTGAAAGGTTTAAGTGAATTCAAAATGTAATTTTAGAAATAGTAATAATGAAATAAAAATAAGTTTTACCAGCTATTTTAAACTTAACATAACCGATTATACAGACAATAATCTTCATCTGCAAATTAGGAACATTCATTTTATTATTTGGTAATAACGCACACGTATCTAAACCACTTTATAATAAGAATAAAAGAAATTCGCCAGGAATAAATTTTGGGCCATTAAGTTTTTACATATTCATGTAAAAGTTATAAAACTCTAAGGCAATGGGTGAAAAACTTGAACAAATTTCGAATATACCTGTAGTTGCTTAATTTTTCAGAAACAGGATAAGCCCCATTATTAGCCCTGAATCAAACATTCCTAAATAGAAATACCTAACACACTCTAGTTGCATATTCATATGTACATTCAAAGTACGTACATGTGTATATATGTAGGTGTATTCTGGCGTGGCAAATTTATTATTTACACATTCACCCCAACCTTAATTATGATGATGATTATTGAATATTATGTATAACATTATATTTAATATTAGTTTTTGATTAATAAATAATTATAACCTTACCGAAGATTTTGGCACATTGCCACGCATTGTAATATATTTGCTGGCTTTTTCATTAGCTACGCGCATTCTCTGTGGTGGGGCCATTTTTATTTCCTTGTTTGTAGTTGGAATTTTTACAGACTGCAAAAAGAGACATTGATATTTAATTGTAAATTTTTTTGCCACGAAGGTTGATCTTTAATATATTTTTAATTCATCGAATAGTCTTCATATATATATGGGCATTTACAGAGGAATGTAATTACTTATTAATATTATTTAGGCACATACATAAGCAAGTAAATGGTAATCAAACAAATCTGTTTATTTGTTATTATTTTATTTTATTTGTTATATTTAAAACTTGAATCTATTTAAAATACTTTAATAAGTTGCAATATTATGATTTTGTTAGTAAATATATTCGCACCTCAAATTCTTCGTAAATAAAGTGACACGTAAAATCAAAATCGACACGTATAAGTGCGAGATAAAAAATGACAAGTTCTTCTTCTTTATAGAGGCGAAATTCAGCTGAAATTACTAGACTAAATGCGATAAGAACTCCTAAAAATTTTAGTTATACATATTAAGTCGATATATATGGAAAATGTCAGGTATTATTAATTTACTGCTTACCGTTGTCGAAATTATTTCAATACACTAATAGGACACTTACGAACTCTTCTAATTGAGATATTGTCATGTGTTAGGACTTACTCGCAGAACGGGAATTGTATATACATTATTTTATTTGGGGTATTCACACTGTTTGCTATTGAGCAACATTTTGATAAAGTCATAATATTTTAAGCCAGTTTGAAAAAGTTGTTGTTTTGCTGCATACAGAAGAGTTATAATATAACAGCTCTCTTTCATATATCTTTTTGTCATAATATAACTCTAATTCTGAATCGATCGGCTGAAAATCTTTAAGCGAGACGGCTATAGTATATGTTTGCCGCCGTTACTCATATATGATTCACGACTAAAAAATTATTCATACCTCTATGTCTGTACATTAGATCACATTTTTATAATTAAAAAGAACTAAATATATGCAAGTGAAAAATTCTTCTCGTAGCTGGCAGCCATTAAACGTTTTTCTGTATGCCACCGCAAAAGAAAATATATTCACCTCATGTCAAACGAGTTGTAATCTTATCACCTGATCGATGTTCGACATAGCATACTAAGTTATGACGGGTTGTTCACACTAGTCATATAATCCATGCTATTATTTTATGACTATATTGTGAATCCCCCAATTATTTATATCTATGTATATTGTAATGCTATTTTGTATTATATGATGTATAATTATGCCATTAATTTCCTCAGGTATTTACTGCTTAAGCTTGCGAAGTATTTTATTTTACCCATAAGAGCTCGGTTAAATATATAAATTTCATTTTGTTACAACATTTTTAAGGGCAACATATATTTATTAGACGTACAAACATGTGTACATATTAAAATTGATTTATAAATTTCGTTACTCTATTGGGATCTTGTCAGTGTTGTTTTATTTATTCACCAGTTTCATATAAACTAATTTGAATGGAATAAATTTATTTATTTGGCGCGGGCAGCCAAGGCAGACAAGTCAGCAATGCATTTGTTGAGAGTATCTTTTTCTTGTTGGGGTGTAATCGAACCCAAAACATTCCTGACTATCCAGTCAACCATATGTTTTTGGCTAAGACGTCTTTCAATGTGACGACATTCAACTTGGTAGTCCAAACGACGTTTTACCTTAAAGAAAGAATATATTATTATTACAGAAAAAAGAAAAAACCCAAACAAATACTTCAGTGTAAACATTCATGGCACGTTCGCGGAAAGCGGCTTCCAACTGTAGAGCAACGTTTTCCTTCTTAGCGTCCATGAGCATTAAAGCTCCTTCAGCACGCCATTGTTCTTTTTTTTCAGCTTCAATAGATTCTTGAAGGGCCTTTAATTCGTCCTCACGCCCTTGACTCCATTCGGCTTCAATCCGATCTATTTCCTTATCAGCCCACTTAGCAGCAGCTGGACCTAGCTTTTTAACTGCAACAACAGCCATGATGGCTAAGGATATACCACTATAGTATTCATGTTCCATAACGTAAATTTCCTTGGAGCACAAGTATGTGATTAAGCCAACGCCAAAAGTGTATGGACCAGTGACACCAGTTTTGTTATAAAAGAACTGGAACCATTCTTCGGGAATAAACCCTAAACGTACTTTTCCGGGATATTCTGGGCGAACGGGGCGGTCGAAGCTTGCAGCAGAAGATGAAGTTCTCACAGCTAAAGCGCCCAAAGGACGTTGAACTATCCATTTAAATAAATTACATAAATATATTTTTTTTACATTTATAAGCAAATTAACGCAGCATTGAAATTCTACATTTTTGACAGTAGCTGCTACCTTATGACAAAGTGATTACATAAACTGAATATATTACTTTAATTTTCTTTGTACATGAGGGCAATCAACTACTCTGTTAATTTATATATAATTATTGTTTTATTCTTTATTTACCAGAACGAATTATGACTCTTGAAAACATTTTCCAAAGAAATTAATTTTAATTATTTCAATGCAGAAGAAACTAGATCGATGTGCTCCGTCCAAGTCCCTTGCTGGAAAGTTTTAGTCATTCACAATAGAGCACGTATAAATAACAACCGTGTTCCCATTGTATTTTATGTAGACTTCTACACAAGGCAGATTAAACTGCCTTGATATGCACCAGAAAAACATCTGTTTTCTGAACAATGGCGATTTTTGTTTACTTATTTCATGGTGCTACCACATTTTTCGCATGAATTAATTGAAGTATTTAAATATGACTGAAAAACTCAAAGCGTTTTTAAACACAACTTAAGTTTATGGAAAAATTAACTAATTTTGTACTTAAATATGAAGTCAAACTCTGGGCATTATATACTCAAAATCTGTTTGGATACATTGATATCATGTGATTATGTAGAATTCCTTGTTGTGCTTGCATATGTGGGCGGGCATTGCTTGCTCACATCTGACATGGACTATAATATTACAAAAAACAACACTTTCTTTGGTTGTTGTTGTAATGTTGCATTTTTCGATGTAGAGAGCCCACATTTTTTTCCCATTATGCCAAAGTAAGTTATGCAACACGTACCCTATTCTGAATATATATATATATATATATATATATATATATATCTGATTCAATGGCAACATTATATTTTAATCTGGTCACACTGATTGTTGTGCTAGAAGGGAATTGTGTACACTAGTTTATTTTATTCAATATATAATAATAAATATGTATAAGCATGTCCTAAAATGTGGTTCCAGATCTGCTTTAGCTGCTTGGAAATCAACGACTGGTAAAATTTTTTACTGTATATATGTGCATGTAGTTTTCTTATTTGTGCTTCTAAAAGCACAGAATGGCATCCAAAAGGAAACAAGATGAATAAATTTTGCCAATGGCAGCTTCGTGTGAGGTATTATGAAATAATTTACATGGAGTAGTGTATAGTTGCTGTCAGAATCTATACATAAAAATTAGTGTTGATATATATGTATCTAAACACATCTGTACTATCATGGTGAAGTTCTATATAAGGTGATAGCGATACCTTATAATACAAAAGTTAGGAAAATTTGGTGATCGACGCATATAGATTCAGATTGAATCTACGTGTGAAGCATAATATTCCAATCTTCTCTAATTTTTATCGTAAATGTATCAGAACTAGCTGCCAAAACCAAATGCTAGGCTTGATCCCGACAACACGTTATATTTTCAAGCACAACCCTGCAAAAATCCGCCGAAGAGTTCAGAAAACTTGTTTATTCAGGCATTATTGTATTATAATTCGCCTTGGGCAATACGGGCTAAAATTAATTCGCCTCATGCAAGGCTTTGTGTATAAGGCCACCATTCCTATTGAACGCCTTGCAACTTCATTCCGTCTTCTAAACCAATTCGCTTTGAACGTTGCACAAAAACAAAGCAAGTCATTTTCCGTACATATGTTTTAATTGGTTAATAAAATTTTACTCTGGAGAAAACCTATAAATTAATTTCTTAAAATATTTACAGATTTAAATAAATTGTGTTTAGATTTAGTGAATACAGAGTTTGAACAGCATTTATGTAAAGGTAATAAGTGCCCAGTGATAGTTTTTAAATAAAAGGCATACACCCCTATGTACACACATACGTTTGTATGTCACGAATAGGTGATCCAATACAATCAATCCCTTTGCCAATGTTGTGTCAGTTAAAGGTGTAGTAATTATGTGTGTACGTACGTACGTGTAAAGTAATTCAAATTTGCTAAAATGCATGTAATTTTTTTAATTCGGAGACATACTTTTTAATTAACTTTAAGCTAACTGCTTTGCATTTTCAATTAGAACTATCTATTTAAATATTGTGATGTCCTAATAGGTAGTCAATTATTTGACTCTGTATTGTTACCTTTCAATTAACTTGCAAGTTAAATGCATAAACATTGACTTTAGTCTAGCTAACTGCTTTTCTGTTGGTTTTAGGCTTTTTTATATGTAAGTCAACTAAAAACTATATTTTTGAAGCTAACAGTTCTCAATTTGTTTTTGGAAATGTAAATTTTGCATTGTGTGGTACGTAACGTAAATTGGTCGATAAAAGTTGCTTGAAGTAAACTATTTTTGTGTTAGCTATACATTTTTCGACAAGATTTTTTTCTTTTCTAAAAGAAAATTGATGCACCTACTATTTATCTAAATGCATGCTTACATACGTATGTACTAACACTTGAAAAAACTTCAAAGTAAGAATTGCAACATATCCTTTGTATAGTAGTAAACTATCCATATATAAAGCAACAATAGCGTGCAAATATCCAATCGCCACTTAGAATTCTCCAACACCCTCAACTACTCCGTTTCAACTTGCCAGCTGTTAACTAGATTAATTCATGTTCATTTTTAAAGCACATATGTGCATACATATATAGTAACCATCGTGGTCTGAACGTGATTGTTAATTTTAAAATTATTCGTAGTCTTTCCAATTCCACTGCTACTACCTTTGTACTGTTGTTGTTGCTAACAAAACAAAAACCTCATTCGCTCTTTGTTTGACGTGTATTGCCGTTTAACCTGCTAACATTTTTATTAAAAAAAATAGTAATAAAAAATCATATCATTAGAAAATTGCCATCTTAATACGCTCATCACTGGTAAGCCATTAGTTAAAGTGCAAAAACAATTTTATCGCGACTATTCATCAATATCTTTGGGGGCACCGTTAAAAACCAGTGACGCTCCCTTGCTAGGTGATCTTTGTGAGAAATACCGATCCATTATAAGTCGTACATCTGCCGATTTAACATCGCAGTTTAAAGGTTTACTTAAGGATTCTTCAGCAAGTTCGTCCACATCTGAAAACAGTAAAGATAACATGGCAACTGAGCAAGAAAAAGAGTTTAAACGTTTACCCACCAACGTGGTACCAACGCACTATACACTGGAACTGAAGCCCAACTTAGAGGCTTTCACTTTTGAGGGCAAAACCAGTGTACAATTGAATGTAAGTACATATATATATTAATTTAAAAAAACATTGTTTCAAGTAAAATACTTAAGTATATCCATTTATGCATGGTATGTATGCAGATATGACCTTTCTTCTACTTTCACTTTATTGAAAATAGTAGTACGTGTGCATGCATACATACCCAATTAGCCAAATCGTCGTGGAGGACATTCGATAAGATAATCTAATCGACAATTCGAAGGAAATCGTTGTTCGTGACTATCTGACAACAACGTTTCGTTATTGTATGATTTCAGCGTAATATTTTTGAATATTTTGTCGACGATCTGTATGGAGCTTTTCTCAGTATGTCTTCTACGACATACCATATTCTTGTACCAATGATGAAATTATACATACGTTGGTATCACTGCACCTGATGACAGTTTTATGCCCAACTTAACGACGCCACATTATTTTTCCAAGGTGCTTGCACCTTCCTTAAATATAATTTTTAAGATATGGCCAACTGGATACATGTGTAAAAACGTACATGCATGTGTACGTGCATTCATAAGTAAGTATATGAATGAGATTGGATATTATAAGAAAACCACGGAAAGCAAATTTTAGTAATTTGATTTACTTTACGTTTTTCTTATTCTTGATTATCCTATATCTTGTATATATGTATGTATGTACATATATATATATATATATATATATATATATATATCCAAATAACATTACCAGTTGTTCCAGATGATGTTAGAAATCTCAGTGCATACTAAAAAAATAAAAATTTAATTTTTCTACTGAAAAAAGTATTTCTACACTAACTTGTGTAGTGGGAACAGCTTTTAAGATTTCTTGTAACTGGCTTACATTTGCTTTCTTCCAATTTAATTGAAACCCATTTGCTTCATCTTATTTTCATTCTTTATTTTGGAAAGCGGTATATTGTGGATATCGGTAATGTTACTGATATTTCATTTGAACAGTATTTGTATCGGAAGCGGTATTCTAAGACACTGTTCGCCAACCTTGTATTAAACTCAACCAAGTAACAAACCGTCAATGGCAGCTGGGTATGTATACATCTAACCATGGTGCAAGGTCTTTCCGTTCCCATTTTATTAATTTTAATAAGAATTTTTGAAGTTAGTTTTTAATTTAAAATATTGTTAAAAGTAAAATGCGGAAGGTTTTTGCGCTGTTTTAAAAAAACCATTTTAAATATGTTATTACCTTTTTTCGGCAAAAATGTTATATGGTTTTGGAATTGAGCAATAAAAACTATGTAAAGGAAGTAACAAATTTAAACTGAACAATTTTGAAGACTCTAAATTGAACGTTCATTAACAATATGCAAATTATCCATTACAATAGAAAAAACTAATTTTTTTAAGTAAACAAAAGAATGTTATTAAAAACGAGATCCATAAGTGTACATAAATTTTAAAGTATTTCTTTTCAAATAATCAAAAATAATTAAATTTTTTACCTTGTGTACGATTCTCTTTTTATTTTTGTTAAATTCAAGTTGCATTACTTTTTTAGGTGGATTTCTTTCAATATAAACTAAACACATACATATAAATAAAAATTATCCAAAGTAAGTTAACTTAAAAATGAATATAAAAAATAGTAGACAATCCTGCTGACTCGATGGCTTAGCGGCCGCAAAAGCAGTATCGATCAGTTCTTCTAGTTCAATAATTTTAAATATATTCACAATATTCCACTCTTAATAAAATGAGAATTCGAAATATTAAAAAAAATTATTTGTCGATGGCAGATTTGAACTCACAATCCGAATATGGTGTAACAATTATGTCAAAGCAGTTCTCCAGATGAAATAATTTTCATCTTTGAAAAGAAAAAATAATATAATTAAATACTATTACAGCATAAACAATTAAAAAATTATATTTAAATATAATTGCAGATCACATCTCCAACAAATGTCATTACTTTAAATGCCTTAGACATTTCAATTAACACAAGCGAAATACATGTGAATGGTGAAGTATTGAAACCTTTTAAATTAAGTTATTCCATAGAAAACGAAACAGCCACTTTACATTTTGAAAAAGAACTACCTGTTGGTGCTGTTAGTAAATTGAATATGACATTTACGGGTGAGCTAAATGATAAAATGAAAGGGTTTTACCGTAGTAAATACTTTACACAAAGCGGAGAAGAACGTTATGCTGGCGTAACACAATTTGAGGCTACTGATGCTCGACGTTGTTTTCCATGTTGGGATGAACCCTCAATCAAATCTACATTTGATGTTACCCTAGTTGTCCCAGAAGATCGTGTAGCATTGTCTAATATGCCTGTAAAAAGTGAAAAAAGTGTTGATAATGGACTAAATCGCATTAGTTTTGATCGTACACCAATTATGTCAACTTATTTGGTGGCTGTTGTTGTTGGTGAGTACGATTATGTGGAGGGAAAATCTGAGGACGGTGTGTTGGTTCGTGTGTACACTCCGGTTGGAAAAAAAGAACAAGGACTATTTGCCTTGGAAGTGGCAACAAAAGTTTTACCTTACTACAAGAGTTATTTCAATATTGCTTATCCCTTACCAAAAATGGATTTGATAGCAATTTCAGATTTTTCTGCTGGTGCTATGGAAAACTGGGGCTTAGTTACATATCGTGAAACCTTCGTGTTAGTGGATCCAAAAAATACGTCTTTGATGCGTAAACAATCAATAGCATTGACCGTTGGCCATGAAATTGCTCATCAGTGGTTTGGTATGTAAAACAAAGCGTTATAAATGAATAATTTTTATTGTTTTTAATTTCATTAGGCAATTTGGTTACTATGGAATGGTGGACTCATCTGTGGCTCAATGAGGGATATGCTTCTTTTGTAGAATTTTTGTGTGTTCACCATCTTTTTCCTGAATATGATATCTGGACACAATTTGTTACAGATATGTATACACGCGCACTTGAGCTAGATTCATTGAAAAATTCCCACCCTATTGAAGTGCCTGTTGGACATCCATGTGAAATTGATGAAATTTTCGATGAAATCAGTTATAACAAAGGAGCTTCCGTAATACGAATGTTGCATGATTATATTGGAGAAGATGATTTCCGTAAAGGAATGAATATATATTTAACTCGTCATCAGTATAAAAATACATGTACTGAAGATCTTTGGGTTGCATTAGAAGAAGCCAGCTCCAAACCAGTTGCAAATGTAATGAGTTCCTGGATCAAACTAAAAGGCTTTCCGGTTGTCAGTGTAGAGTGTGAGCATTTGGATGGTAATAAACGTTTGCTGCGTTTGGAACAAAATAAGTTTACAGCGGATGGATCAAAACCAGAAGGGGACTATACATGGGTAATACCAATTACCATATCCACCTCGAAGAATCCAAACAGTATTGCAAAAACGTTCTTATTGGAACAGAAATCAATGGAAGTAATATTAGAAGATGTAAATGATGACGATTGGATTAAGGTGAATCCTGGTACTGTGGGATATTATCGAACACGCTACTCGAAGGAAATGTTGGAAAAGTTAATGCCAGCTGTACGTAACATGGAACTGCCACCATTGGATCGCTTGGGGTTAATTGATGACATGTTTGCTATGGTACAAGCTGGTCAAGCCAGTACAGCTGAGGTTCTTGAGCTTATTGATTCGTATCGTAATGAAACTAATTATACTGTTTGGACTGCCATAACAAATTCTTTGTCAAATCTACATATATTGGTATCCCATACTGATCTTATGGAACACTTTAATAAGTACGGAGAAAAATTATATCGCCCAATAGCCGAACGCTTGAGTTGGGACGTTCGCGAAGGAGAAAATCATTTGGACACTTTGCTGCGTAGTCTCGTACTCTCACGTCTGGTGTCTTTTCGTTGTAAGGATATTATTGTTGAAGCCCAAAAACGGTAATTTAAATAAATGAGTATAGCTCATAAGAAATACAATTTTCATTCGTAATTCTAACAGATTCCGCAACCATGCTAACAATGTTTGCCTTGTTCCCGCTGATCTGCGTTCAACTTGCTATAAAGCTGTTTTACAAGATGGTGATGAAGCTATTTTCGAGGAAATGCTAACTTTATATAGGGCGACCGATTTGCATGAGGAACAAGATCGTATTTCACGTGCTCTAGGATGCATTGGTAATGTTGACATATTGCGAAAAGTTATAGAATTCGCAATGTCGGTAAGTTATATTACATTTGTTTGGCGATAGTTCGGTTCTTTGTAACTTATAATTATTTATTTAGGGGGAAGTACGCGCACAAGATTCCGTATTCGTTATTGTAGCAGTTGCTGTTAATCCAAAAGGTCGTGATATGGCATGGCAGTTTTTCAAGGATAATAATCAAAAACTATTAGAACAGTATCAGGTATTAGTAAAAATTAATAAACAGCAGGTTTGTCAAAAAGATTTCAACTAGGGATGCAACGATATACTTTCGGCGATATGGAAAAGTAAAACGAATTCATATTGAAAAAATTGTGTTTGATTTGTATGAGTTTCATAGCCTACTATTCTAATTCTGATGTGATTTTAAAAATCATTTGAAAATTCTTAAATGGTGTTTTGAAAACTGTGTTTGAAGAATTCTGATGATTTGTTAAAGTACTAACAAAACGCATGTACACATTACCTTATCACCAAAAATAAATTTGATTTATTAACGTATAAAATTTATATCAATAAGATTCAATATATCGGAATCAGCTACATCCCTAGTTTCGACATCTGAAGAAATTCTGCAATTATCGATGGCTGATATCACCAACACAATTCTAAAATGAGACATATTAACCACACCTTTATTATATATTTAATATTTATTTACAGGGCGGCTTTTTATTGGCTCGGTTAA